>OZ012663.1:99199397-99739397 GCA_963942545.1 Oxycera nigricornis
ATATCGCATATACTTCGAATGAATCAAAGAATAGCAGCGTTTCAGATGGTGCCAAAGCCCATGCGGATAGATTTTAATTGAATTCTTCAAATTGTACTTACTCTTCCTCGGTATATGTCTGCACGTTGATTTAGATCGTTTATTAAAATTTATTGGATACAAGCTTTGTTCAGCTCTAGTAGGTTGGCGTCAAGTTCGCTTGGTTCACGGGATTTGAATTTTTTTCGGTAGAGGGTGCAACGGTTTTCAGAGCTTTTACCCCCTTACCCATCGAAAACAATTAGCAGGCTTAATTTTAATAATATGTATATTCTGAGAAGATGTTTGTCTGAAGGTAATTTTATGTTGAGATGCTCATACTTTCAGTTCAGTTTTGCATATACAGTTGATCAAATGGAACCTCGGACACCTAGATTTTTAATCTTTAATTAATTAATAGTGTAAGGAAAGAATTTAAACAAAAAAAGCTTATAAAGCTTTATTAATGGTTAAACAGAATCAGTAAAAACAAAAGCAAGATTTATTCATATAAATTCCTTCCAAAAAATAAATTTGAAAAATAACGAAAACTGATCTCAAATTGAAACTTGGACAGTAGAAAGTTTTAGAAATTTTATTAGGGTTTAATATTTTGTTGGTAGTCCTTTACTTGCTCTAACAGCTTGTAATCTGCTTGGCATCGAGTAAACAAATTTTTCTCGAGGAGAAGGGTCAATATTTTCCTTTTCGTATGACAACGCGTCCTTCAAGTCTTTTGCATTAGATATTTAAGTATGGAGATTGAGGAGGTGGGTCAAGAACATGTGAACAATTTCAAAGTAACCACAGTCGAACATTTGCAGCTTTATGTTTAGGGTCGTTATCCTGGTAAAAGCTGAAACGATCGGCTATCCCTAATTTGTTGATACTATTCCTAACATTTTGCTTCAGAATCTGTAGATATTTATGCTGGTCCATGATCCCGTTAATGAAATGCAGATTTCCTGGTTCAGCGGCTGACATAGACCCCTAAACCATTACTGACCCACCGCCATGCTTAACAATTGACTGTAAGTTGTTTTCTTTACATTCTTCATTTGGTTTTACTCACACATATGACTGACCATCAGAGCGAAAGACGTTGTACTTACATTCGTCCGTGAACAATACTGTCTTCCAAAACGAAAAATCTTTGTTTTTGTGCAGTTTTGCGAATTTTAACCTTTTTGAACGGTTCTTCTTGCTAATGAATGGATTTTTTCGGGCGACTCTACCATTCAAATTATTCTTCCTTAGTACGATTCTCACCGTTTCTGGGTTCACTTCTTTATCAAATTGCGTTTGTACTGCTACAGCTAATCTTAAAGCAGGTTTTTATTATTTTCCCTTGCCATCCACCGATCTTCGGATTCTGAAAATATCTTCCGTTTGCTTGGTTTTAATTTGTTTTCCAGAGTATTTTTTGTTCTAAAACGTTCGATAATATCGTGATCGCAATCTATCGCACTGATAATTCATCTTAAAATGATTCACATCCAGATCTCGAGTTTTCAACGATATTTGTCCCCATGTTCCCATTTTTAAGCTTGAAAACTGAATTTCGCAAAAGCAAGTAAATTTCAACACTTCCATTGACGGTTCTGAACGTCAAATGAAATTAAGAGATCGTCAATGTCAAAATGACTACTGATTTTTGGGATTTCCCGCATTTCTTAAGAATACAATAACAGTATTACCATCTGTCCGAGCCAAAAAATTAAGTTGTTAGTATGAACAAATGTTTCGGGGGATGAGTAAGTCGAACCCTCATGCCATAGAAAAAACTCGCAATCCTCGACATTTAAAAAAACCGTTTACAATTTGAATACCGAATCACTCAAATAATTTGAACTTCATTGTACAAAAAATGGGAACATTAAATTAAATTTTTTCAAGAAGATAGGAATTACTTCGAAATGTTTTTATGATTTTTGATAACACTCCATGTCATCCACCGACTGAAGCTTTAAGCAGTAAAAATGGTCTATTCCAAACAATTTTCATACCTCCAAATGTTATTCCTTTAATCCAGGCCATGTATCAGAACGTAATTTGTTTTACTAAACTCAATTATATCACTAGTTCATTGTCCTCGATTTCGGAAGCCACAAAGGAGATATTAATGATGTAAAGGACCCTAATTTAAAAGATCTCATTTCTAAAATTGTACATTTGAAAAAACTGCGAGATAAAGGTGCAGTTCATGATGCTGGAAATCAAATTTTCGCATCAACTGCAATTTTTTGGTTGGAATGAATTTAAATTTAAATATGTGCAGAACAAAAAGAATAATTGATATTTTCATTCATTGTTTAATGTGAGCGGTTAATTCTAATTATGCCAAGAATAATACACCATTTGTTATTGTTGAATACATTACTTTACCGTTTCAGTGGTTGTAAAAGAGGCCACAAACACATTAATCACTGTTATCATAAAAACACCACCCACCAGAAAATCATTTGTACGATTGAGCTTATCACGTCTTCCACGATTTTTCATTTGACGCTAATTAAAAAGATCATCAGAATTATTTATAATTTAAGCTAATAACAATAGTAGAATAAATTCCATTGATTCTATTATACGTACTTTGAAGATAAGCGCAATTCCCACCGATACTTGCAATATGAGCGATAGAACAATTAACGCGACACTAAAATAAAATGTTTTGGAGTCGGTGTTGAATGTGATTAAAAACCGCAATTGATTAGCATTAGCTGTTAGCAAAGCGATGTCCATCATGCCTAATTAAAGCTGATATTGTTAATTGGAAATTTTAAGCGAGGAGATGTGTTCACCTTCTGCAACATTCTTCTTCGATTGGAATGAATTTTTACCATCCACCGAGTCCTTGCTTCCTTGGTTGATTTTCACGTCCAAATGATCCTTTTGGAATGATCCACGAATCATTGATGTGGCGTCCTCTTTCTCGTCCTTGTAGCATGGAGTCTCATCTTCGGGGCTGAGGTGGGGATGGTCAGGAGAAGACTCACTACTTTCGAGTTGTATTACAACATTCTGATTGGATGGCATAGCTACAGCATTATGCTCAGACAATTTCTTCAATATAACTGAACCTTCCCAGGCAGTTTACAAGTCTTGGACTTATTAATGTGGAATGTATTGTAAATGTTTTTATCAATTGTGGTTTTTAGCGCGATGCGGTTTGGCTACGATATGATTACAAGAAAAGAAGGTTCCTCGATTGAACTATAGTTCAATGTGCCGCATTGAATGCATTAATTGTTTGTTTTTTTGGAGAAGACATAGGTACTTTAAATGAGCAGTATTCGTTGATTGCAGTGTAGTATCGAACCTACCTTCAATTCGTCTGAAATTGCCAGAAATTGATGGAACACGACGAAAATTCTGTTGAGTTGACTGAATGAAATCATAAAAATCTAAAAATTATTAATGTTTTTTTTTATTTTACGCAATAAAAATACATAGTGTGTAAAAATTCTAATCGCTGTGCGCTAAACCCTACAGCTAGAGGTCAGACAAATCTTTGTAATAGATGTTGCCCTGATCCAATTTGTTTCCACAAAAGACTCCTATGCAGCCTTTCGTGCTAGTAAATGCAATGTTGGTCTCCTCAAGTCTTCAAGCTGAGTTTGATTTTTCACTAAAAACTATTTTTATGCATAACTTTTATGTGTATGAACATTTTATACACCGCCGAATTTTATCCACGTATATATCACTGATTAATAACATGTGTTAGAAAACAACAAATGCTTACGACTCATATTCTTTACGAATTAACTTCGCAATTGTGTTCAATTGCATGTTTGTTGTTCCTTCATAGATGGCACCAATTTTACAATCGCGATAGAACTTTTCTTGTGGAAAATCTTTCGTAAATCCAACGCCTCCCATCCAATCAACACATTTGATTGTTGCCGTCTGCGCCACCTCCGAGGCGAAATATTTAGCCATGGCTGCTTCTTTAACAAAAGGCACCCCGGCCTCGACTCGCCGCGCTGCATTATATACAAGCATTCTTGCGGCCTCAATTTGGGTAGCAACAGTAGCTACTTGATGTTGCATCGATTGGAACGAGTAGATATCATTGCCAAATTGCTTCCTTTCCAGAAGGTACGGTATAGTAGCGTCCATTGTCCCTTGAGCGATGCCAATCATTTGCGCTCCGATACCAATACGGCCTTCGTTCAAGAATCCTGCGGCATATTTGTAACCATGTCCGAATGTCCCCAACAAATTTTCTTCGGGAACTCGGACATTATCGAAGTGTACCATGCAAGTTCCTGAAGCTCGAATACCAAGTTTGTCCTCTGGTTTAGCCACAGTCAATCCGGGCGTGTCGCGTTCCACGAAGAATGTTGTAATGCCTCTGTAACGCTGAAATTAGAAATTTCGAGAATGAACTCAATCTCAAAATTCTATCTTTTTGAGTAATACTTACATCTTCGGGCTTGGCATTTGCAAAAACCACAAACAATCCAGCAATATCTGAATTCGAAATCCACATTTTTGTTCCATTGATAACATAATCCTTGCCATCCTTCTTAGCAACAGTCTTCAATCCAAACGCATCGGAGCCAGCACCGGGTTCAGTTAGAGCAAAACTTGCAGCCTTAAATGAATGGAAGCGTTAAGATTTGTTCATATCAAAATTTGGTAAAATTTATTCACATATTCTTGAGCCAATTTTGGCAAATATTTCTTCTTTTGTTCTTCGTTCGCGACCTTCTTAATGAGCGATACCACTAGCGTGTTGTGTATATCCACTAAAGCTGCTACAGATGCACAAACTTTCGATAATTCCTCCACCACCAAAATAGTGGAGAAGAAATTACAACCGCTACCACCCAATTCGGTATCAACTTCCAGACCCATTAATCCATTTTTGAACAAGGCATCGATAACCGATGGCTCGAAAAGACTATTTTTATCCATTTTGCGGACGTGCGGGGCAACCTCTTCTTGAGCAAGTTTGGCAACTGCAATGGAAACGAATTGAAGAAAATAATGATAACAATTGAGAAAGAAGTCTGTTATTAAGGAAAAAATGCAGTGACGCATTCGGGTGGAAAGTTTAGCTACGTACGTTTTGCAGATGATTATGTAAAGGTTAAAAAATTGTATATAGATAAATGCAGGAAAAATTCAGGAATTAATGTGACAAATTCTAAACTCTAGGATACATATTATAAACATGACAAACTATGGAAAAAAAATTGTTGCTTTTATTCACACAAAGTAACTTAAAGTAAAAAAAAACATAGGGAGCGAGGATTTGAACCCTCTACCTCGAGAGCAAGAGTCGGGCGCTCTGCTCACTGAACCAGCCGCTCTACTCTTATATTTGCACATCATTACTATGTATTGTGCTCTCTTTGAATTTTAAGACAAACTTCCGTTCGCTTTTTCGTTCGGTACGCTTTTTCTGGGTTCACTCCTCTCGCTCTGTTTTCGTTAGAACCTCCGAAAAGGAAGCTAAACTTCGAATAAACTGAAGTGATTTTAGTCATAGAGTGAAATTAAAGCCATTGAAGCACATGTCGTTACCATTTCGCTCAATGGATGTTGAAAACGAAGAAACAATTTTTCATCAAAAATGATATTTTCTAATGACGCACATCTTTTGATGGGGTAAAGCTCTGGTCTCAACAGGATGACAGTACATTTTTATTGTACATTTGAAAGCCAATTTTGAAATGCTTCATTTTTAAACAAAATAAATTATATTTTATCTGCAGAAATATTTATTATCTATATTATGAATTAATTTAATTTGCTCAAACCAAAGTTTAGTTCATTCTCAACTATCATTTTATGTAAATAAACTATGAAACACATTAATAAAATTAGTTCAGCATCAAGTAAAAGAAGCTATCAAATGTAAATCGCGCTAGCAAAGACCTTGAAGACGTTTGCAAAAACATGATTTATTTTCATCGTTTCTGATCGGGGGTAGGTATATACGTAAATATTTTTGCTTTCATGGAACAACTGATATCTATTCTTGACTCTATCGTGATGAAAAATATAAAAAACACACAATATACATTAATTATCCATGAAGTTCGACCTCGCTCATAACAAGCTTTCGGCAGTACATGTGCTGCAAATACAGACAAATATACACCTCCGCCAATGTTTGATCAAACAATATTAGGTACTGGCATTCAGGGAATCATTTATACATACATATATGTATGCACATACATCCATTCCGTTGCGTATCTGTATCTTTTTTCCGAATATTGCCATTGACATTGAAAAAACTGGGAAAAAGATAAGCTTTTCATGCTTTGCGATCTACTGCTAGATCTTGAAATGCAGAGCGCGTGTTTCTGAGTGGGTGGGGGGGATCGAGAAAGCTTAATGTTATATAATATCTAACAACATTATTCTGCAACTGGAGTAGCAACAATAATTTATTTTTCAAGATGGATTATTGTCGGTGGAGGTTTAGGAGTCCACCTGAAAAAGAGCTTAACAACGTTGGTTATCATCGTGTAAATTGTTTCGTTTGAAGATGTACTTTCCAATAGTTTGTTGATAAATAAATTTTCCAAAGATTGTAATAAAAGCAGCTTAACTGTTTTCTCATCATAAAAACAATTTTTCAAATTCTAATAAATCGTTAGCAATTTAATCTTGAAAACCTCTTTAAACTGACCATCCTCAATGAACATCTCATTCATTATCATAATGAAAACGCTGACTATCGTCTAGCCAAAACATCACTTGCTCTTGTATTACATGTGGTCATTTTAAGATAATGATCAAATAGTGAACTTGAGCGGTTTCCTGGTGATGTACACGTTTTTCATCTATTCTGTCCAGTGCCATTTGAAATTTGCTTTTAATGGGAATGCATTTAAAATTGTTAGGATTTTTTGTGTGTTTATTTCTGAATGATTTTCTTTTCATTTCTGCGTTGATTTTTTTTTCGAAAATTTGTTTCAAGATTTTTTTTTGGAACTTTAATTATTAGAAAATTAAATTATAATTTTTTTGAAAGAAACTATTTACAAGTTGGTAGCATAATCGACCAGGGCGTATCTGTAAAAATCGACTACATTTGAATGTTGGGGGGGGGGGTCACATTGATTTTGGAGTGAAAAATGGGGAAAAATTCGTATAATAATAATTGACTTATCCTCCCTCTCAAAAAAGTCGGGAACATTAAAAATATCAAAATGTTTATTTTTTTTTAAAAATGTTTTTTTTTCTACTTTTCCCACTCTTTACTTCAAAACGGTTCATTTTAGAGCAAAATTGTGTGGAAATAAAAGTTTCGTGATAATATTTTCTATAAGATACGATTGGTGAAAATTTTTAAAACATTTAACTCTTGCCGCAAAATAGCAATAAATATTAAAAAAGAGGGGGAAAGCCTTTTTTTATTTTTTACCATTTAATATGCACTAAGGACCTTCATAGTGCAACTAATTTTTTTTTAAATATACGAGTAATAAAATAACACACAAATTTTCATCAAAATCGATTCGGTAGATTGCCCATAATAATTGTGCAATCTAAATTTATTTTAGAAAAATTCAAAATTTTTGAAAGCTTGCAAGTCAGAAACTTAAGCTTATAGAAATTTGAAAATTTATTCACATATAAATGAGCACTTCACCTATCAAATGCATTTTACAAAATTAAAATCGGATTATTAGGGCGGCCTCAGGAATTTTCAGTCGTAGGAGCAATGCTTCCATCAACTGAATCCGCAGCCGCCCAGCACCTGTTTTAGAGTTCATTACCAAGTTTAGCAAAAATTGCTGAGGCCGCCCTAATAATCCGATTTTAATTTTGTGAAGTGCATTTGATAGGTGAAGTGCTCTTTTATATGTGAAAATAATTTCAAACTTCTGTAAGCTTAAGTTTTTGACTTGCAGGCTTTCAAAAATTTTGAATTTTTTTAAATAAATTTAGATTGCACAATTTTATGGGCAATTCACTGAATCGATTTTGATGAAAATTTTTGTGCTGTTTCATTATATTGTATAGATTTTTTAGGCGAACTATGAAGGTTTTAAGTGCATTTTAAGTGCTTAAAAAAATTAAATAAAAAAGGCTATTTTTCCCGTCTTTTTATATTAAAAAAAAGGATGCTCTGAGCATCGCGAATGAGGCGAACAAATTACTGTATGGAACTGGAATCGACAAGTCGATGTAAGTTGCTAAAAAATTACTTTAATTCATTAAATCCCGGTAAAAAAAACTTTAAACGCGTTTTTCTCGAAACTTTCCGTGTTTTTCCGTGCGGTAGGCACGTTTTCTCGAGAATAAATCGATCGATTTTGCTGAAGCTTTGCACAGTGCCTCTTTATAGTATTGACTCGTGCTTGGACGAAGGGATTTTCATTCGGTCGACTCGTTTTTGTTTTATACGAAAAAAAAATATTTTAAAAACGATGAGAATCGGAATTTTTTTTAAAAAAATATGAGACGAAAATTCATTCAAACGCATTTCAAAACTTTAAATTTCATTTTTTTTTCAATTCCTTTCGTTCAATCACGAGCCAAGGGCATAAACTGTAAGAAAAGTTTTGAATTTTTGATTTGAGATGAACCTGCACTGAAATATTCTGCCTACCGCAAAAAAAAAGATTGGACGAGGAAAACTGCTGGAAAATTGACAATTTTCAATGTTTTAAGCTGATTTTTCCCCCCAAATCTTGAAATGCTAAACTTTTATGTGTGTAAATAAAATAGATTTTTGGTTTTTAACATACAATGTTCTGAAAAAGTTTTTTTTTCCTTTAAGACTTATGTAACCCCCAAAAAATCGAATACCAACTGTATTTCAAACAAAATTTGTCTCTCAATAGTCTTATCTTTTTTTCCGTCCCATTATAAATTTATGAAAAATCAACCAAAATGATCAAAAGTCTCATAAATCACATCCAGTAAATTATGATCGTTGATTTAATTGTTTATCAGATTATAAATAAGCTCTAATAAATTAATTAAAAGCGCATCAACACATAAACTGTACCGAAAGTACAATACTATAAAATTGCTCGGTTGTTTTCTGTCTATGAGTGCGAGGGAGATAATAGTTTGGGTTTTTTTTAAAGAATAATTTTAAAAAAAAATGATTTAATAATTTGGATGTTAATAGCGGCAAAGACACCACTCTCAACTTGTCCATAGACCGATACAATGTTATAGTAGTTCATTGAAAAATTCAATATAAGGTCAATAACGTTTTTAATCGATGGCAATGCTGATATACTGATTTAGATTGTCATAACATTTTCCGATAGTTGAAAATAGTTCGAAAATAACATAATACGTAATACTATCAGGGTATGAACAGCAGCACAGTTCATTTTCATATTTGCCACGTAATACACACGTTATGGGGACACCATATCGAAGTTGTCTTCGGAAAATTGATAAACACCAAAAGCACTGTACAATGGAGATACTTTAAAGTGATCACACGTATGTATGCCTTATTGGTGGTGATAAGCACACGCAAAGAAAATCGAGTAATTAATTTATGTTCACTGCACATGACTCGTATTTGGGTCAATATAGTTTCAATTGAGGGACACGTTTGAATGTCTTCCAAATCCATTATGTAAGAGTTAAATGCAGATTGCAAAAAAAACTATTCAGATGCCTTAATAGATAAGCTAAATGCGCTCACCTGTCTCCTTCATCATACGTTCATCTTCTGTGAAGAAAGTAAGTGGGAGTCGATTGCCTGCCACTCCTGCCGAACAATATCCAACATTTTGCGAACTCTGTGCACCCTGGAGAGCTCGGGTGATCTGCAATGATCATGAGAACACACCCTTCTACATATTCCGTTCGTTTTTGGATTGCAGTTTTACATACCGTTCGAAGCGGAAGTTTTCTTAAGTGATTCATCTTGCTTGGTGGCACAAAACGATCTTATCCTGTACACTATAGATCTAGAAGTCCGATCACACTTACTAGATCACTTACATCCGACTGTAGTCGACAAGGCGAACGAAACGCTAATGTTGACTCCGAAGCGTGCAAAACTGGAATGAGGCGCAGAACCAGTCCAAGAAGTGGACGGACTAACTAGCTAGCTTGGCTTGCTATACGAGAAAATGTGGCTAGCAACGAAACTGAAAGGAGGTTTCCGCTGGGGGCTCGTATCTCTTGATAGCTGCAAACTCCATACATACATATGTACATATATGTATTATTAGATAATTTTTTAATGAATTTTTTTCTTCTTTATCTCAACTGATGTGACCATACACACATGCAAATTGTAGTCTCTCATTTTCGCGACAAAATGTTGGATACGTGTGTCATCCGTGTGTTTGTTTGCCAATTCGCATGCAAAAAACATGTTTGATATTCAATCAAGCAGTTTCGAAACGATGAATTAAAAGCTTTGGGGGCTGTACTGTTTCACTAATGCAATTTTAGATGAGACTGGGAAAAAAACGATCAAAATTTTCACACATATAAAGAAAACATTTATAATGTTTAACCATGAAATATTTTTAAACAAAATTCAAGACGTATACAAAATCCTACAGATATAATTCGATGACAATATTTTTATTGTAGTCTGGTCTGGTTTTTTTCTTATCAAAATAAATCCTACATCACTTGTAAACACACAAAAACCACCAAAAAATATTTCATATACCTAGTCGTGCCATAAATATTGATACAAGATGTTTGAACTTTATTAATGAAACTACAAGTTATTGCAAAACTAACACACTACATAATAAAAGAAGAAATTATTCAAAATGGCCGCCTTTCGCTTGAATACAGCACCGAAGTCTGTCAGGTCGCTGGTCTATTGATTCTCGCACGACTTCCATCGGGAAATTGTCTACAGCTTTTTTCAACGCCTGTTTTAACGACTCCAAATTGTGGTGGCATTTTTTACAGACCATACCCTCTAATACTGATCACAATTTTTAGTTGAGGGGACTAAGTTTTGGACTGGCTGATGACCGCAAATTAACGCTGATGAATTCTGGCACATGGTTCCCCAGCCAGTTTTGTGTGGTTTTCGCCTTGTGGGCAGGCGCAGAGTCTTGTTGGAAAACCCATTGTTTATTTTCAAACATGGTTCGACTTAGGGGCTCCACTACCTTCATTAAGATATCCGACTGATAGTTTTTGGCAGCTGGTTTGAAGCCCTTTTTACAGAAATGGATAGAAGTGACACCTTCGTAGGACACACCCCACCAGCACACCATCACTGATGCTGGATAATGTCCTCGTTCAACCAGCATCGTTAGAAGACCGTGCATATATCCTATCATTTTGTTTGTTGAAGGATTCCTCCACGGTAAAGATTTTCTCGTCGGTAAAACGTATTCTTTTGTACTCCTATGTACAGTATCTCGATAACAGCTGTTTTGACTTTTCCACCCTATTTCTTTTTAAAGCGGCATTGAGTCTGTGTCCTGTTTGTCTTCTGAAAGCTGCAAGCCCCAAGTCTTCTTTGATGATACGGCTGCATGGTTCTCGGCGCAATATTCATTTCACGAGACATGATGAGGCATTCGATTAAATTGATTAGCAATTATGTTTTTCAAGTTTTGGGGTTTAAAACGATTGAGCTGAAGCGTTTATTTACTTTTTTCATCCACTCCATGATGGCATTCATTATACAACAAACCAATTTTGTTTTCTTGCAATATGCTGTGATTTTTCGAAGGAATTTAAGTGTATTAACAATGCAAATTCTAGATAAATTTTAATATTCTTCGATTGTTCTCAACGGAAATGACGGCTACCGGAGATCACAGCCAAACCTATTTAGCATATACACACTGCGAACATGGCCATGCCGGTATTTTAGTACTTCCTTTCGTACGTCATCTCTATCTTTCTTTTCGTTTGTTATTGCCGGAGTTGTTGATGTAAGTTCGATCCCGGTAAATAATCTTGTGACATCCTGCACTTGACACGATATTTCTCTCTCGAAATGATATCTTAAACTTCTTGTCAGTTGTTGCATCGCAGCAAATAAAGATTTCTAGTAATATACCCCGGGAAATTCCGTGCAGTTTGTCGTAGATGTTCAAGTGAACCTAACCTGGTTTGAGAACCATCAAATGTCATACTAATTGACAAAAATCCTTTGCGATTTGGTACTTGCAGATAGGACAACAGCCAGCAGGATGAAATTCAACAAGTTCGTCACATCCTCACGGAGGAAAAATCGCAAACGTCACTTCGAAGCTCCATCGCACATTCGGCGACGACTGATGTCGGCGCCACTGTCGAAGGAGCTGCGGCAAAAGTACAATGTCCGCTCGATGCCCATTCGCAAGGACGATGAGGTTCAAGTGGTGCGCGGTCACTTCAAGGGCAACCAAGTCGGCAAAGTTGTCCAGGTGTACCGCAAGAAGTTCGTTGTTTACATCGAGAAAATTCAACGTGAAAATGCTACGGGAACGAATGTGTATGTTGGCATTCATCCGTCCAAGTGTTTGATTGTTAAATTGAAGTTGGACAAAGATCGCAAGAAGATCTTGGAGCGACGAGGCAAGGGACGATTGGCCGCGTTGGGCAAGGACAAGGGCAAATACACCGAGGAGACAACGGCTGCCGCTCAACCAATGGAAACGGCTTAGGTTTAAGCGAATCTGTGTGGTTGTTTGTATCTTAAATATAGAAGAAATATGTTCCGAAAAGTGAATCTTTGGAATGGTTTTTGATGTCGGTGAAGTGTTTGGTTCGAAGGGATCGTCCAAAGTCCTATGATTTTCTTCATTGTATTGCCTGCATCGCTCCTCAGGAGCTTCATCGTAGAACGTAGAATGATCCACCGTTTGAGCTGTTGGAAGCACTCGGACTTTCCTTATTTTTCCACCGCAATCGGAGTTGAATTTAGATGAACAGCTCTTACAGCCAATTTATTGTCTAGTTGGAGTATTCCTGTGGCCAAGATCCTGGCTGATTTAACTCGTACAAAGTCTGAATGTACGATGTTGGCCCCTTTGATTTCAAACCTGTTTCGGTAGAGTAACAAGATTTGAATGCCTTACGTGAAGAGTCAGATGTGTATATGATATTATCCACTGGATAATTGGCTTTTGTGACAAAAAAAAAATTAGTAAAAACCATTCGTATATTAGTATAAAATCTAGAAATTTTTCGAGTATAATATTATCTTCCAATTCGTGAAAATACACAGATAACATCCTTGTCCTCTCACTCCACCAAACCTTAAGCCTACAAAACGAAATCCATTTGTTCATTCATCTTTCTGCGCACGTACTCGATCCTTGAACTTCTCCCGTAGCTGATCATTGCACCCTTCCCGATTGCGTGCAATTTCAATAGCTAAAAACTGAATGCGCGGCACAAATATCGCATTATCCTGTCCGAACTCTTTTGTGGCGTTCGATCGCAGTAGCGTGCCATACGAGTAGTCATCCAATTTATTGAATTTCTCCATGAATGCGCGCCACAACAATTTCTCATGTGACGATTTCAAATCGTCATCAGTAAGCATTGCCACTTTCAGGTCGGGAAAGTCCTGACGAAACGTTGTGTAGATTTGATCGTCATACGGGGTGAGTTTTAGAAACCGTGGATCCACGCTACATATGAGCTGCAATAATACAGTGGTAATTAGTCACGATTGGTGTGATTTATGTTGAAAGTAGTAATGATTGTTCTTACGTTGAAATAGACTTCGGCATGTTCGAAGGCTTTCATCGCCCACATCTCCTCCACAAGACTGTCATTATCGAATTCTTCCGCCGGGCGGGCTAGGACATCCTAAAAGTATACAAATGATTTAGAGAAAGCGTTATTAGTTTACCAACATGCATATCTTTTGAATATACCATTTTCCATAAAAATACCGACTTGACAGCTAGCTAACAAACATCGGATGGTGACATTTGTGGCTACACGTGCTCATATGTTCCGATGTGTATGCGAATGTGATTTATTTTGAAAAATGAATTTTTCCAAGAAAGGATTTGCAATCATCCAAATAAAATCCAATTGAAAAAAATATGTTATTCTTATTCATCGATTCATTTTGATTGACAAAAGTCAAATCGAAATGAATATTTGATCGAACTGCATTACCATTAGTTAAAAATGCCGGCTTAATGTGAACGTATCCACATCGACCTGTCAAAACTACAGTTCAGTGCCAGTGACTTGGTGACAAGCGAATTTGTGTGGAAAAATGGTGCTCGAGAGTACTGTGATCTGGTAAATAGTTTATTTCCTATTTTTTTACCTAATATAACTCTTTGTTTTAAATGAATGTAATTACATATGATGTTATTTTTCAATGTTGTTGAAAGATCACCCATGAAATGCTAGTCACAATAGGCAAAACAAGACTAGGAAAGTTCATCGATGATGACAATGTCCTTGTTGGAATTTTTATACTTTCGATGGAAGCTAATAGTTTCTTTTCTTTTCAGTTTTGACAACAGTGATTATCAACGCAACGGCGATTACTTTCCGACTCGTTTAAATGCCCAAAAGGATGGCATAAATCTGGTGTGCCTGACCAAGGTTCGATCGAATCCGGAGAACAATGTCGGCCTCCTGACATTAGCCAAGTAACTGTTGACATTTCTTTATTATTCCTAAAACATTCATTTTTCATTTGTTTCCTCGCATCCGAATGATAATTTCCGTTGTATATATTATTCCCGCATTTGCAGTTGTATTTTATTTCACAAATTTTTCAGTATTTGCACGATTTCTTGTTGCTAAATAAAAATGGTGTCTGTGTTCTTTCCCGTATGATTGCAAAATTGTAATTAATGCATTTTTGAGACGCTTGTTACATGAATTACATAACCATCTGCATCCCTTAACGTTTAATACTGGTTTTATTTGCTTCTCCGACACTGAAATATTCTTTTCTAAAATATGGAAGGTGGAATTCGTCAAATGTTTTATCACTCTCTCTGAAAAGAAACGATCTTATCACTAAATTTAATTAGTAAATCTTTTTGGTGTTGGTATTAAAAGCATTGGACATTCTCCGTATTTTCAGTTTCGGGAACAAGAAAATGTCACAGGGGGCCAGGTCTGGAGAATACGGTGGTTGCGGCATCATTAGTGTGTTGTTTTTGGCACACAAGCAACGTTGTGTGAGCAGGCGCCTTATCATGTTGCAAAACCAATTTTTGGTCTTCTACAAATACGGGCGTTTCTGGCGGATTGCGCCCAAATCATTGATAAAAATCGAATTGCACGAGTCAATCGATATGTTTAGGACTTCTCTAACGGTGATTCGACGATTGGTCAATACTATTTTCTTCATTTTATCAATGTTTTCGTCAGTTGTTGACGTGCTGTCTAAAATTAACTGATGATTCAAAATGGCCGAACTTGTCAGCATAAGTGAGGGACATGAATACCAACATAACGCTACAAAAATATCGAAAATCGAAAATTCGTGATATTTTTTGAACAGACCTTGTATACTGTAAGATAAAGCAACTGTCCTTTATGCTGCGTATGTTTAAAATTTAAGGCGCGAAAAAGGGGCGTGGGAAAGTTTTTCTAAGGAAAAGGGCGCCACCCTTTTCTGCGCTGGGACTGCTCTCTCTGCGAATTCAGAAACGGGAACTAGATCCGCTTCGATCCTAAATCAGCGATGGTGAAAAGAAGGAAAGGACCAGAGGAAGGGAGCCGGAAACTCGACTTCACTCCCAACGGGGGACCCTTAATAAAAAAAATGGCTATTGGGTACGGCAGCGTTCGAACGTTCGACAAATCAAGATAGTGCTTTTATATGGAAGTGGCCGAAACTCAGTATCGACGCGTGTGTTACATTGCGGGAGTGTGAATTCGCGGGTGTGTGAATTTGCGGGTGTGTGAATTCGCGGGAGTTTGAATTTGCGTGAGTGTGAATTTGCGGGTGTGGTGCAGTGGTTGAAATCGCGGGTGTGTGGAAATCACGGGAGTGGAAAGTTGAGATAGAGAGAAGTGTAAAATTATATTGTAAATATACACAGATTTATTGATAATAAAATAACCAAGAAAGTGATTTCGTCTTGTGCGTTTTTCTTTTGTGTTGTTTTCAATTGTAGCTGGTACAGGCTATAGGCAGTAATGTAGTGGCGGTTGAATAGGTAGAGGAAGGCGACGATACCTTACCAACGACCGAAATCTCGGAGGACGCGTGTGTGAAATTGCGGGAGTGTTGATTCGCGGGAGTGTCAATTCGCGGGAGTGTCAATTCGCGGGAGTGTAAATTTGCGGCAGTGTGAAGTCGCGGGTGTGTGATTTTGCGGGAGTGTGAATTTGCGAGTGTGTTCGCAGTGTGGTGCAGTGGTTGGAATCGCGGGTGTGTGCATATTTTGCGGGAGTGGAAAGTTGAGCTACTAATAAGTGTAAAATTATATTGTAAATATACACATATAATTATAGACAGTAAAATAAAATAGGAAGTGATCTCGTTTTGCGCGTGTTGCTTTTCTCTTTGTATTGTTCGCATTTGTGTCAAGGGGAAAGATGGCGAAGGGTCTGGTTGATCGCCTTAATAAGGAGGAGCTAGCGTATGAGCTGGAAGTAGGCATCATACCTACGTGTATCGTCGGAGCAATGCGGAAGGAGCTCCGGAAGGCACTGATGGTGGAATGTTACTGTAGACGTTCGTATGCGCAATTCACTACCCGTCAACCTACGAACAAGATCTCGAGCCTGCCACGGCAAAGGTGAAGGAAAAGGATGCGCTATCTGCAGATTTGATGGACGATCTACAATCATCCGAGTTTCTAAAGGCCCAAGCCAAGTTCGAGTTTGGGCTGCGACGGATTCGCAATATGCTCCGAGAAAAAGGGCCCGACGATCCCGCGCTTATTTTGTTTTTAAAGCAATTCTCCTTTATGCTGCGCGTGTTTAAAATTTAAGGCAAGACGCTAATCTTAAAATTAGATAATTTAAGTTTGAAATTGATACTAATTTCGTGTATTTGTTGCTGTTTTGCCCTAAAAATCTTTAAACTTACTCATAAAAATTTATCAACATTCTTGCGTTAGGCCGAGAACAAAATCGCGGTGTAAAATAAATGCAGAAATTTAAAGATAAGAGAAAACAAATCCAGCCAGTGTTACGGTTCTCTTTCTCGTCGCAGTCGATACGGGCTACGATTTGGGCAATTTTACCCGGCTTTAATCTGCGAAGAGGGGAGTGGGAAAGTTTTTCTAGGAAAAAGGGCGCCACTCGACGCGTGTGTGAAGTTGCGAGAGTGTGAATTTGTGGGTGTGTATATTGGCGGGAGTTTGAATTTGCGTGAGTGTGAATTTGCGGGAGTATGAATTCGCGGGTGTGTTATTCCCGAGTGTGTTTGTAGGGTGGTGCAGTGGTTGAAATCGCGGGCGTGTGGAAATTGCGAAAGTGTGGAAATTGTGGGAGTGGAAAGTTAAAATAGGAAGAAGTGTTAAATTGCATTGTAAACATAAACATATCATTATAGATAATAAAGTAACCAAGAAAATGATCTCGTCCTGCTTGTTTTCCTTTCGTGTTGTTCTCCTTTGTGCCTGGTACAGGCCATGGACAGGATTGTAGTAGCGACTGAAGAGGTAGAGTAAGGCGACGATATCTTACCAACGACCGAAAACTCGGAGGACGCGCGTGTGACATTGCGGGAGTGTGGATTCGCGGGTGTGTGAATTCGCGGGTGTGTTTGTAGTGTGGTCCAATAGTTGGAATCGGGGGGTGTGTGAAAATTGCGGGAGTGAAAAGTTTAGGTAGTAATAAGTGTAGTGCCAACCAAGTGACCCTCGAAACGTGGTATCGGGTTTGTCGAGAGTTGCGGTTGGAGTTTCTGCCTCCCGTTGAATCGTGAATATCGAAATTATGTACTGGTAAAAAAAACCAACACTAGGACTCACTAATTATTTAACAATCTTGGGCTGGTCTTTTTGTAAATTGATAGTGCGATAGTGCAATAATAATAATTTGGATTCGAATTTGCATGGCGTTTTCTGGGCACTATCCACAAATTGGCATTATTTCTGGAGATCTTTCATTTTTCTGCACGTTTAATTTCTATTGACACTGCTACACTGCTTTTAACATTAATTTGTTTTTCATCGTCGTCCTTTGATGCGATCACTTTCATTCATGTTATTGTTTTCGTTAACAATTGGATTGGTGTGCATGTATGCTTGCGTTCCTAACCCAGCACTTTCCTAAACACCAATCCTGTCTTCATTGTGCGTTATTTGAATGATTCATCAATCATTTCTTAAATATGTATTGAATACTCATGAAAGCACTTCTTCCAGTACTGTTGAAGTGCTTGCAACACTAACTAGCGATGTTGGTCGGATTCTATCCAAAATGCATTTGGTTCAACCGAAAGGCAATATTAACTTGATGACTGGAATCAGGATTGCTCATGTAAGTGAAAAATATCATGTTGACCGGTTGATTAATTGCGTCCAATCCAAATGGTCTTTCGTACAACAGCTCGTGTTGAAGCATCGTCAAGGAAAGAATCATAAAATGCGTATAGTAGTGTTTGTTGGGTCGCCAATCGGGAATGAAGAAAATGAATTGGTGAAATTGGCGAAACGCCTCAAAAAGGAGAAAGTCAATGTTGATATTGTTAGTTTTGGCGATCATAACTCGAATAATGAACTATTGACTGCTTTCGTGAACGCCTTGAATGGCAAAGATGGCACCAGTTCGCATTTGGTTAGTGTTCCTCGTGGTTCCGTGCTGTCCGAAGCGCTATTGTCGTCGCCCATCATTCAAGGCGAGGATGGATTGGGAGGAGCTGGACTAGGTGGTGCCGGTTTCGAGTTTGGCGTCGATCCAAATGAAGATCCGGAATTAGCATTGGTAAATAATTGGTTATTTGCAATTGTGTCGGGTGCGAAAAATCACGTAAAACATTTAAGGCTTTGCGCGTGTCCATGGAGGAACAACGTCAACGCCAAGAAGAGGAGCAGCGTCGAGCATTGGCCGCTTCTAATACGGAAGGAACCACTCAAGAATCTTCGGGAGTCGAGACTGAAACTCCGCCAGCCGCTATAGATGCTGCCGATCCGAATAGTGAGGAAGCTATGCTGCAACGTGCATTGGCGCTCTCAACGGAAACGCCAAACGAAGACGCGCTGCCCGATTTCGCCAATATGACGGAAGAGGAACAGATTGCGTTTGCCATGCAAATGTCAATGCAGGATGCACGTAAGTGCACATATTAATGTTAGTTGGTATGTGTCGCGTAACATAATGAATTGCAGAGGACACGGTCGTGACGCAGCAAGCGAAACGTCCTAAAACGGAGGACGTGACCCCCATGGAGGTAGATGAAGACTACAATGAAGTGATTAGCGATCCTGCATTTCTACAGGTAGAATATAATTTTTATTCAATGTTTTCCGATATCGAGTTGTGTTCATGTTGGTAGAGCGTGTTGGAGAATTTGCCTGGCGTGGATCCACAATCGGAAACAATTCGTGATGCTGTTGGATCATTGAATAAGGACAAAGATAAGAAAGCTGGCGAGAGCAGTGATAAAGACAAGAAAGGTGGGAAATAAGTTCAAGTTCGAATGAGAGGAGTGGAAGGTGGACAAAATGAAAAAAACCCTTCATTTTTGGTGAATACTTGCTAGCTTTCGATGAACGACAACAACTATCCAATTGAAAATTATTCGGTTTCTTCTGAAATAGACGTGTCGCTTATAATTACTTATTTTCAAATTTTGTATTTACCAATATACTAGAAGCAACAATAAATGGTTGAACTATAAGACTGTTTGTTCTTTTTAAATATTTCACAGCAGATTATTTCGTTTTCGTGGTTTCTTTCATGGTTGAGTTGCTCGTGACGTTTGCGATTGATAAGAAATAAAAATTAGACACTGGTTAGATTAATAATAATATGGGAGGAGTGCTTTATTGAACTGTACTTTTCACCTGTGACATTGGGTCAATTATTTCACACTCGATTCTGTAATGAAGTTTGGTTATTATTATGTATATAGGACTCTGCTTTACTTTCATTTATTATCCAAATAAGAGAGCAATCAACGCAGTAACGTATGCAGCTGTATAAGTTTATTGCCATTAATAACTCTGAAAGAGTTGAAAAATGTTCAAAAAATAACGGAAAATTTTCATATCAATCAAGGAAAATCTCACTAAAATTCTAAAAAATAATAAAAGTCGATAGTTTATTCAGAATGTTGTTTGTAGATTTAAAACCGAAAAATGGTTTGAAAATAGAACTAGGTCCAGGGTCTTGCCCAACCTAACTCAAGGAGAGGAGGTGAAAATTTCGATTGCAACGAATGGAAATCTTAAGCTGCATGCATTTACTACAACTGCTGATATTTTTATCAAAAAAATCACCCAATAAACTTAAATATAAGCCTGAAGAGGGTCGTTTTTCCTCGTTAGCATGTTTGATGCGGTGACCAAGTCGGGATAATGCAATTTTAACCGGGCCTGTCACAATACGGTCGACTCACATTTGCTTTCTCTTTCGCTGTGATGGTCAGCCATCCACGCTGTAATCATGTTTCCCTTCAGTGCGCTCAAATTGGTGAGGCTCGAGCATGGATATGATTGCGGATAATCAGGTGAAGAGCTTTCAAATTGGCGAGGCCTTCGGCCGGTTATTTACAAAGACGGCCAGCATGTCGTATACCAAATAACGGTATATGTCACTCAACCAGGGACCTGTGCGTGAATAAGTTATACAGTGACAATTAAGTGATCTTCACGAGGATCAACTTAAGCAAAATTCACTCAACAATCTTACTGTGTTGAAGTATTCATTAATCAGGCTTTGATTGAAATTGACGGCGCTATTCTTCTAGTTGAACCCTGAATCTCAATACCCTTTGACTACATGCTTTGCAATTTAAAGTCACACGAAATCATGACGCTTTATTTTTAGGTACTTCAACATATTCTCGCTTCACAACTCTTACAAACTATAACATCATACGGAATGCAATGCTAAAGCATTTCCTTCTATCCGAACAACGATTGTTAACAATTCTCTCGTGTGTAGCAAAATTGCTGCATCAATTTTTTTTCCGCCACCGCCTCCAACACATCGTTTGTGGTTAATGTTCTGAAGTTTACATCAACATTCTTCCACTAGTACAACTTGAAATCCTTGGACGAGTCCTTAATGAAAAGGGAGGAAATTATGTTGGCAGAAAAAGAGAAATGTTTCCTATTAAAAATGCATTCTGCCGGTTTGCTTTTTCTTCCGGTGAAAAGTTTATGTTTTTTTTCTACGTTCGTTCATTCGTTGCTTCTCTACTCTTTTCTTGGCTAGGGGACGTGTGAAAAATTAACACAAAATAGACGTAGAGAAAGAGGTAAGCAAGCAATACAACAGCAAGAATATGTTTTGCCGTATGTATTTTGAGAAAATGTGATATATGTCCATATCAGCATGAAGCTTCATGGAAAATGGTAGACGAAGCAAAAACCAACAGGATTCTGCTCGAAATGGAGTGGTATAGCGTTAATTAGGCTGTTTTGTGATAATAATGATGAAGTACGAATTAGAACTTCTGTTTCTAATTAGAATCTACTCGGGAGTTGATTCTAAAGTTCGCTGAATAAAAATAAACGATGAATAGGAGATTGTATATGTTGCTCAACTGTTTAAGAATATTCGTGGCAAAAATGACTCTCAGGTTTATACGTGCATACTATTTTAATTAATTTTATATTAAAAGAAACAAAGCCAGGCAGGATTTTCCGTACTTATTTTTCTTTGAATTAAATTTAAAATGGATTCAAAATTACGGTTCAGCCAATCAAGACTTCAATACGCGAATGAATTTCCACTTACTCAACGTGAGTACAATAACATATAAAATTACTCCATGTCTAACATAACATCCACAGTTTGGAATGTTGTTAGCTTGGCTATTCCATAGTGTTGATAGTATTAAAATCATTACCATAACGAAAATATCCTATCGTTCCATGCTAAGTTTAAACTTTCCAAACTTTGCTCATATCCTTCAGAGCAAATACAATACTTTAGAGCATATTGTGTACCCAAAGATTGTCTAGTTGGTGAGTTTGTAATTTAATCCGCCTAGCCTAAACCAACGATCCTTTCAATCTTGAAATGAGCGTACAGGACTTTTGGAAGGAGAGTTCTCTGAGCTTAGGAAACATCACGAATATACCTAAGATTGCCGATGTCGACTTAATCAATAGTCAGGATAAGTCATTAAAGTTAGTGATTACAAAATTGCTTCGTTTATATTTGGCCATCGTTTATATGTGTAGAAAGTGCAGCTAATCGATTTTTTCCCACTTTATATCCTGCACACACACACAAGCAATTTAGAATTCATCCCAGTACGTATCCTTAGCATTTATCCTTTAATCAAAAAGCCTGGCGGACGCACACAGGTTGTGTTTTATGGTTTCAACAAGAAAGGGCAACCTTGTGCACCTGATTTTAATACAACTCGTTAGCTTTATAATTTATAGTAGTAATTAGACTGTGTATGCAGTATACTTATATCCTTTCTCTCTCTCTGGAATAGTAATAATTCACTAAAAGTTTTCTTATTTTGCACGTCTCTCGGTCGTTTAACAATAACACGATAACCTGAGTTATCTGAAAGATATTCCTTGAGTGGATTTTTGGAGGAAACGGAAAAGTGTTACGAATATGTCTTATGGAGGATATAATTTTAAGTGAAATCACTTCCTTTCCATGTTAACAAGAAGTTGTGGTGCACATTATAGTTTATGTGTATATATTATGCGAAGGATACGATGGAAATTCATAGGAAATTGGACGATGTTCTGGTATGATTTAGTAGGATTGTTTGATAGAAGTAATAAAGTTGGTTGCCGTCAAAGATTTATGAGTGAAATGTAGTTGAGGCTTAAAATGGATTCAGTTTGAAGTTTATCTTTCTGATGATTAGGACCTACGCTGTAGACTTCTTTCTTTATTGTCTGAGCAATTGTGTGCCCATTTAAATATCATTCATTTGAAAATTAATTTCTAGATCAAATCGTAGCGTCATTCCGCCATAAACTTACAAAGCCCAACACAATATTCGCCTTTCATATCAGTAAACTATGCGAGAAATCCTTGGCTTTCGATTTTGTATTACCTAATAAAAAAATAGGTTGCATTCATACTTGCATCGATCCTTCCTTATACTCAAATCCGGGTGGACATACACGTCTATAGTCTCTGCAAAAATCTATTTGCTGCACATTGCACCCAGTAGTAATATCTTCCTCGTACTTTGTGGTCGTGATGCTCTTGTACCGTTTTTCTTTTTTCTTTTTGATTCAACGGATCAGCCCAGCGATTCATGAAAACTCCATTTCAATGCTAATTTTGAATGACTTTGAACAAACATGGCTGAAGCATCCTCTAGAGTAATTTGAATACCCAACATTGAAATAAACGAAGCTGCTGCTGTCGTTCGAGTAGCCATTCTAGGGTAGTATACGAGCTCGTCTAGTACTCATCATTATCCTGGCCAATTGGTGGGTAGTTCCAGTACGTGACTAGGATAGTGGTGGTGGAATAGTGCAATGCGATGTACTTTGCTAGGGATGTTCGGTTAGTATCGAGTACGCTATCAACTCAAATGGTGCAACACGTTTTGATGCTGAAAACAGGACAATTATTAAATGAGCTCAGATTGAAGTTATGATCTATTTTTAATAAATAAACTTTGAAAGTCGTGCCATTCTCTATCGATTACTATTCACGCTTTCCATCCTTATCCAATGATTCATTTTTTATTTTTCATTTTCTACACTTGACTTTCAAGTTTTTACCCTTCTTCTGTTTAACTCTACCCTTGAAAATTACATCGTAGCCCCGACGACTTCCATAGTTTCCATTGAAAGTGGTCAAAGTGAAAAAGTTAGTGCTGATTGCTGCTGGTAGTGGTAGCAACGATGGAATATTTTGCAGCATAGAAAACATGAATAATCCTTGCTGAGATTCATTCTCTCAAGGGTGTGTGTGGAAGAAAGCACAGGATATGCTTAGCTCATAACTTGCATAATAAATTATTTAGGTCCAGCCAGACTGAGAATTGAATAGTATACCTACTGAAGAGAAAAAGCTTCAAGTGGTATTATTTTTTGAGGATAGTAAGTATTTTTGTGTGTTTACTACTTATAGATGAAGTTTCAACGTCTTCAACTGTCGAGTGACGGATTAATTAATGAATAAAATATATTCAGCTAATATTTAAGAAGAGATTTTGTGAATTGGTTTAGTTTAAGTTCATAAGCTAGTTTTGAAAGAATACGGAGCCGACAATTGGTTTGACTCATTGAAAATTGTACAGAGTTAAAAGAGCGTGGATGGTATTATTTATTATTTATGCAAGTAGGCAAAAAACGAAGCCGTTGCGTAGATTCACAATCATTGTTCATTACAAGGCTCTGTAAAGCCTCTTATTCAAGGTACACATTTGGTTCTGTTTTTGGAATAGACGCTTCACCAGCAATACAAGCAGTTCTACTGCTCCTTTCATCATGTAACTGGTTACTTCCTCTAGCTGCAGTTTCATCAATGACTCGTCCTTTTCCCGAAACGCTAACGCTGTTCATTTCCACGTCACTATTTCATGCAGAACGTTCAAATTAAGACGCTTTTCTCCAACCATTGCTTGTAGCTCGGTGAATACTTTCACCCTAGTGAAAGCAAGCACTCAAATATTTAACTGCATTTTGTTCGGCTTTTCTCATAAGTGGTTTCCGTCTCATTCTCCGATGGAATAATAAATACGAATGATTGTCAGATTTCATTAAGCCAAATTAACACTTGACGCTCTTCTCAACGTATCATTTATTTTGTCCAAGAAACCACCAACAGTATAAGTTGAAGGCTAACAATGCCACAAGTATTCTAAACAGGATAACAAAACAATCCAAGATGCAGCTTATATTGTGAAAGTTGTTTTGGAATTAAGATGAATGGGAGGGGGGCAATAGGCAGCGATTGACGCCCAACGTGGGGCCCTTAATAAAAAAATAAGGGCATTGGCTATTGGGTACGGAAGCGTTCGAACGTTAGTAGTAAGTGACGTACCTTCGAACCGGGTTTTCTATGGGTGGGAAAATGGCACTGATTTCCCTATCTAAACCCCTTGTAACCAAGTACACCAAGGCCAAAATGCAGTGATTGGAAAACTGGTTCCCACCCATAGAAAAACCGGTTCTAAGGTACGTCACTTACTACTAACGTTCGATAAATCAAGTTAGTGATTTTGTATGAAAGACGCCAAAACTCATATTACCCCCGCGTGTGTTACATTGCCGGAGTGTGGATTCGCGAGAGTGTAAATTTTCGGGAGTGTGAATTCGCGGCAGTGTGAATTTGCGGGTGTGTGTATTCGCGGGAGTGTCAATTCGCGGGTGTATGAATTTGCGGGTGTGTGTGTAGTGTGGTGCAGTGGTTGGAATCGCGGGAGTATTGAAATTGCGGGAGTGGAAAGATAGAAAGAAGTGTGAAATTATATTGTAAATATACACATATAATTATATATAATAAAATACCCAAGAAAATAGTTTCGTCCTGCTCGTTGTCTTTTTGTGTTGTTTTCATTTGTGCCTAGTACAGGCTATAGGCAGGAATGTAGTAGCGGCCCAAGAGGTAGAGGAAGGTGACGATACCTTACCGACCACCGAACATTCGGAAGACCGTGTGTGACATTGCGGGAGTGTGAATTCGCGGGAGTGTTGATTCGCGGGAGTGTGAATTCGCGGGAGTGTAAATTTGCGGGAGTGTGAAGTCGCGGGTGTGGTGCAGTGGTTGGAATCGCGGGTGTGTGCATATTTTGCGGGAGTGGAAAGTTGAGCTACTAATAAGTGTAAAATTATATTGTAAATATACACATATAATTATAGACAATAAAATAACAAAGCAAGTGATCTCCATGTTTTGCGCGTGTTGCTTTTCTCTTTGTATTGTTTGCATTTGTGTCAAGGGGAAAGATGGCGAAGGGTCTGGTTGATCGCCTTAATAAGGAGGAATTAGCGTAAGAGCTGGAAGTACGCAACATGCCTACGTGTACCGTCGAGGCAATGTGGAAGCAGCTCCGGGAGACGCTGATGGTGGAAGCGTTACTGTAGACGTTCCTATACGCCATCCACTATCCGTTCACGAAACGCTAACGCTGTTCATTTCCATGTCACTATTTCATGCAGAACGTTCAAATTAAAATGCTTTTCTCCAACCATTGCTTGTAGCTTGGTGAATACTTTCACCCTAGTGAAAGCAAGCACTCAAGTATTTAACTGCATTTTGTTCGGCTTTTCCCATAAGTGGTTCCTTCTCATTCTCCGGTAGAATAATGAATACGAATGGTTGTCCGATTTCATTAAGCCAAATAAACACTTGACGCTCTTCTCAACATATCATTTATTTTGTCCAAGAAACCACCAACAGTATAAGTTGAAGGCTAACAATGCCACAAGTATTCTAAACAGGATAACAAAACAATCCAAGATGCAGCTTATATTGTGAAAGTTGTTTTGGAATTAAGATGAATGGAGGGAGTATAGGCAGCGATAGTAAAACAAATGAATAAAGTGTTAGTGTGTTAGGCATTCACAAGTCAGAATGGTATTGTTCTACATCATCCTTCCGAAGACTTTATGTCCTCGATAGCAGCACTACTAGCCAAAATAGCTATATTCACCTAGCACCGTCAGAATGAAACAAGAAGATCTGTAGAGGTAACGTGCAACATCTCATCGAGACAAAATGGAAGTAGCTAGGACACACTTGAAACTGTCTGACCGAAGGAGCTTCGGAAACAGCTATAAATTCATGTTACTTTGCTAGGCTAGACAGACAACTTGAGAGGCATACCTATAGGAAGCAATCCTTAAACAGGTTTATGCATGGAAATGTATAGGATAGTTAAGACTTACCGACATTTCTGGCTAGCGAGGGAACAGGATGACATTAGACAATGCGGTATCATGCAAATTTTATCCTGAAATGTGACTATTATCCTGTTTTTGCTAATGTAGGTAACGTAGATAGGGAAAATAGGAACAGCAAATGTATCATTCAATGTTAAGTCTCTGAGGCAGAAGTATAATTGTATCCTTTTAAGGATTATTCATTTAAATAGACGTATCATGGACTATGTGCCTTGGCATACGATTTAATAGGAATAAGCTAGCAAGTTCCAAATGAAATATATTCAATCGTTTGATTGACAGAAAGAAAGGTTTCCAGCAGAAACCATAAATAAGAAGAAGACTACTGAATTAGTGGATGTGGTCATTTATCATAAGGGCAAGGACACTTTAAGTCAGCATAAATTCAATCTTCTTGCATCCTTGCCTTTTAAAAGATACGAACCACTCTGACAAATACATCTTGAACTTTCAACTGCTTCGATGTTTTTCTCGAAGCGTTTTTATCTATTGCTGTAGAATCTTGAAATTCCATTACGAAAGTGAGCAACGTGAAAACTTAATTCCAGAGACTACACAAAAGATTAAGACAGGAAGAAGGATGACATTAAAACTAAATTAAGTTCCTGGGAATATCGCACCTGAACACAAAAAAAAGTGTTCGATTGATGCACGTGCGAATTCACATTTTCTTCAGAAGAATAAGTGAAGATGGGATTTATTTTTGCAACGTTTAAGGTGCATACACCATTGTTCATTTTGTTGTTAAGCTTTTGTCAGCAAAAAAAACTAGATAAAGGCAGACAATGTTGAAGTATTTACGATTTGTTTGAAGTAAAAAGTGAGCAGCTGAACTTCTGATTTGTTCGGGAGTTGTTAAATGTAATCCTTTAATATTTTATAGCTGCATATCGGGAGAATAGAAAACAGAAATATGATTTTAATGATTGAATAGTGGTATGTGTTTAATGATTCTAAAAAAGGTGGGTAGGATCACTTTCATATTGCCCAGAAAGAAAGTTAAATACACAATGAAATTTTTATCCCTTAATTCTATCGAAAATTTAAAACTGTGGCTAAACCCTGTTTAAAATGACTTGGCTGTTTTTAGAATACATATTCTATTATAAAATCCATACCTCGGTTCCTCCACCATTTTGCGAAGGGGTGAGCCAAGTAAACTTTGTTTCACCGATTCCCTGCTTCCACCATAACTTCAAGCCAGTAATCCTGAGCAGAGATGACTAAGCCAATGTAAGATGTGAACCACAGGACGTGGTACACATCTACACAGATGGATCAAAAATGGAGGGAAAGGTTTCGCTGAACAGCTAGGTCTAAAAGTATTCTTCCGACT
This sequence comes from Oxycera nigricornis, assembly GCA_963942545.1. Taxonomy (NCBI): domain Eukaryota; kingdom Metazoa; phylum Arthropoda; class Insecta; order Diptera; family Stratiomyidae; genus Oxycera; species Oxycera nigricornis. The sequence continues at coordinate 99,227,628 of OZ012663.1, forward strand.
TTTTGATCATTGAAGCGTCCTTCAAGCCTATATAACTATGATTATATGGTTCTCAGCATCCTAAAACTAGGTTTCTAGTTTCTAGTTTTAGTTTCGAGGTCTAAGTGAGCTATTGCCGTTAGAAAAATTATATTGCTTATTTTGTCAAGCACAGCTCTAACATATATAAGCAGTAGCATTCAACTATAAATTATCTACAATCTTGTTGATCCAATTAGCCCGTCCGTCCGTCGAAAAATTAACTAAGATCTTCTAATGCTTTGTAAAATATTATTCTGTTTGTTTCGGGGTCTTCTATATTCCCAGCTATGATACAAAATTCTTCCTAAAATCTTACGAAATTGACGAATAGCAAAGAAATTAATTTGAACCGTTTAACAAGCACACCACACCATTCTAAACGTTTACATTTTCTAATTAAAAACAAACATAAAACTGTAAGCGCTTTTCAACGCAAGAATGATGGACGTGGTAGGTGGATCGGTGGAAAAATGAATGACGGCCGTTGGCTGGTAGAGGATACGAATCTCACAAACTCTCCATGGAAAAGCTGCCTCAAAAGACATCTCCCACGGGATCTACACTTTGTACTTTTGCTGACTTTAAAAAGCTAACATGCTAATGGCAGATATGAAGGATAAGGGTCTCGCCACTCTGCCCTGATCCTTATACGTGGATGTGAAACAAGCAGAATAACAACCAGCTTAGTAGGTGTACCTGGCATTCTTCCGGGAATGCTTAATACCTAAATGAAGTGCAAGGATTCCGGCCCGCCGACTGCCGGTGCCAACCTTACAATGCTTGCTTCACCATTTTATTATCAACATGGGGCTCCCGATTTACATTGGGTGCCTGCCGTTGAAAAGCTCCAAACCTTCTGGCCCAGAAGTGTGTAATAGAGCTGGTAGCATAAAGTTTTTTTTTTATAACAGTAAGCTCCTTTCGAACTGGAAATAATCGTATTTTCTTATGTACACATTTTTGATGGGGCTAAGATTTGGATTTCCTCCAAACTTGGATGAAAGCATTTGCTTGCGAAGCCTGTGTCAATAAAATGAAAATGTGCAAACGTCAATGATTTTCATAATTGGATGAGGGTTGTAGGTGGAATCGAGGAAAATTTTTCCCCAGTTGAGTTGAGTGAGTAATTTGGCTAGAATTTTGGGTTGCAGAAAATAATTGAATGATTCAATTAGGATTTTTTTTCGTTCATAAAAAAATAGGGAAATATTCAGATTTGTTACAATGAAGATTTATATATTTAAGTAAGGAGTTCGGAAAATATTTAGGAAGTTATTTAGCGTGTTTCTGAGATTTTAGTGACTGAATAAAAAACATTCTACAAAAATGAATCATTGAAATGAATGTTACCTTGGAAATTTTCAGGAGAATTTTATTTCAATAATATTTGCTTATTTTCCAATTCAAAATTATCCAAAACGAACGTTCGAAATATCGCGTCCAACTGAGCTACCTCAGTCACCTCTAGTTTTGGATAGATCGAACTTCAAATTTATCTGCATCAGTTAAAATAGTTTGTAGCTTCGTTCCTGAGATAAAATGTCCTTGAGGTCAATCACGTCAAAGTTGTTTTTATTTAGAACTTCTCCGTAACTTTTATCGTCGTAATTTCCACTATTCATCACAATGGCGCCCAACGAGGTGTCGAAATGACGACGATCCCGGGTTCGATTGATCGTTCGTCACGACAAATATGCAAGGTTTTTGCACAAAACCTAAATCGTGGACTACACATATTTAAAATACAACTAGTCCATGTTCAGTAAACTTTTTCACAAATTTAGCAAGTTTCAAATCCTCCCTGAAAACCACATCTGAAAATAATTCAATTTAAATATTTTAGGCCATTGACTTAAAACGTATTCTGTATTCTAAAGCCCTCCAAACAACCTCAAATTTCTAACCGTCTCCTCACATTCAATTTCCATATCGATGGTAATCTCGTAATGGCCACTAAAAATCTCCACTTATATCAATTGGTTCGGAAAATGAGGGAAATAAAATTGATTCCAATAAATTTACTTCCACTTTCGAATGATATGGTGGTTTTATATGTGCCGAGAATTTATCATATAAAATAAGCATATGAATTCAGTCCAAGTAGTAGGAGTAGTATGTAGTAGTCGCCGCAGCATGTTGTGAAAAATATCTAACATATATTCATAATAGATAAGCCAGGGGTGGAAAAAAACAACCCTGCCCTAGAATGTTTGCTGTTTTAACCCCATCCGTTCAGTGAAATAACAGATAGCTTATAATTTTTCTTGTCGGTTCAGCTTTCATAAACTCTGCCTCGACACCCCTCTATTCTAATGGTAACGCCGATAAGGGATGAAAAATATCAAACAGGATGTGTGTGGCATGGTTAAAAGATATAGCATTTGTCAAAAGAGAAGCAACTCATGGAAATGGAAATAAGGAAAACACATTTACTGTACTTTAGTTTATCTTAAGTGGATATTGCAATATTTGTGCAGTTCAATGTTTGTCGGATATTCGTAAAATTGATTTTTATCTGAAAATTCAAGAGGTTTAGGATGGATTTAGTATGGTACATTAGAAATAAAGATAGCTTAAGATTTAAAGCGTTGACCATATGCACTTTTATATTGCAGACAAGTGAAAAGACGGCAATTTGTCTTCCGATTTCAGGGTAAATAGCATTGAAAGGGTTTGATGCATTCTGCAAACTTCCAGGAAATTTGGATTGATCCTGAAATTACTCAGCAGATATTCGATTACAGTTTCCCTGGGAATTCTATTCACCAACTATTTTACCCATTATATGTTGCCATCAAAAATTCAATTGGGTAGACTAAAAATATTCTGTGAAAAATGCTTCGCAAACTTTTCCCTTAAAATTTTATTACTACTTTTCCCCCGGAAATTTTTTACAATAAAAACTTATAGATTTTTGTCATGTTTTTTGGAATCATTTGAGAAAATTGTCGTAGATTTTCCTTCTGAATTTTCGTTTACATAAATCTTAGATTGTAATGTGAAAATTTTTATGCTGGAGTCATTTCTGATTTTATTTTCATTTGAATTTTCCAATTGATATGTTTTTTTGTTGAAACACTATCAGGTTATATAATTTTAAGCTCTGGTTTAACAAGATTTTAAATTATCTAACAAAAAGATTGACTCCGTAATGTTTCTTTATGTGTTAGGAAGATTAAGTTCCTGAATTAACGTGCTTTCCCCGAAATTAATCATTAAAACACGGGCCTCTCAAGCCAGGGCTACGAAGTTATCTCGCACCAAACCCCCCATAAACGTACTACTCAGTAGCCCATAACTAAGTATGAGTATTGCTTTTCCGAATATGGGTTCCAGATCTCATCCAAAGCTTGCCTGGACTTCTTCATAATCCTTGATGAGAATTTGGATCTATCAACATCCTTGGCGTTTTTTGTCGTAAACGCAGCAGCACGCTAATGCACCACAATACAGGAGGGTCGCCGAATTAATCCGGTCCCAAACTCTAATGGGTGTCAACTACAGCCCCCAAGTTTCAACCTCCACAGGTTCCTCACCGACACCGGCAGGTTCAAGTCCCTGGAGCCCCGGATTCCTTGGTACCAGTACACCCTTGCCGAGGTTGCAAGGAAGCACAGACACAACGTCTTCAATTGAGCCCCATTGCAAAGCTCCGGATTGATCGCCATATTTTAGGGCTTATCATCATTTATTTATATGCCACCCTATTTTCGTCACACCTTTACCTCAGCATCCTGTTGTAAGGATGTTGTTCTGATGATCGGTCTGAATCCCTCCTTCTTTGCATTGGCTTGGGACAGTTCTCATAAGGACAGCGAAGTTATGTGTTAGGAAGGTGATTTTCTACATGAATCTCTGTAGCTGATTATAAGTTTTCGCCTAGGATACAAATATATTTTCAAAATTAAATCTTAAATTAGCCATGCTATGATTCGTATTCAATTTCGCTTGCTTTCCACCAAAATCTATTCAATTTTAAGTAGCTTTCCACTTGATGATATTTCATCTTTAAACATTATACTTTAATTGTGGATGATGCGATGCCAGAACAGAACAGGATAGAAATAGCACCAATGATCCTTAAAAGACTGCACATGATGTAATCACTTGATTTTAAGAAAATCACTTTCGAAAAATGAAAAACGAAGGCACCTTTGAAACATTTCATATTTGATATATACTCGCTGTAATTTTCCAAGTACATGCTAACTGCACTGTAATAGTGCACTCAACAGACAGCTTAACTCCTTTTTATCATTTACATAGTAGAAATATGTATTAACCCCTATGCTCTCGCTTCCCTTGCCTTTATATATGATCCTTGGGAAAAGTTTCATTGCTGCCATCACAATGTTCGTATTTCCTCAAAAAGCTGAAAGCTAGAGGAACTTTCCACGACTGTAATCAAATTGAGTGCAAGAATTTTCGTTACAAGTTTTACCGAAATAACGAATATGTATATCAAAACATATGGGAAGCTCAGGCTAGAGGAAAAGCGTGATGCAAATAGAAAGAGATGTTCGGATCAAAACGGGGAGGGTGAAAAAGCCGTGCAAGGGAAGTAACGTGAAGATGGATACTAACAAAATTGATTTTATAAAGTGCCCTTTGCAATGAATAAAACTAAGTGGTAAAAGTCTTTGTATATGAGTGTACGTGTGCGTGTGTGTGTCAGATTGTGCAAACAATTTTCACAAATAGCAGGCATGTTGCACTGCCCTGTGTATTCACTTGACTTTCTAACAAAACTAATTTCTCGAAACTCTCCTTTCGATGTGGACATCAGTTACGAGACTACCTACTGAAAGGAGCTTTTAGCAGATTGAATCCTGTATGATTCTTTTTGGCGAGCGAGAGAATGATTGTAAATTGATGTTAACAAAATCGAAGTGTAACATATGAACAATGCACAGTTGAGAGATTTATTGTTGCTTCAACAGAACGTCGAGAGGCGGTATTGATCTTCAATTGAAAGGGTCAGCTACAATTGAATTTATTTCACTGTTTAGCACATGAACGAATATAAACTATTTTTGTTATGAACTCTGAGGTCTGGCAGGGTTGAAGGAAAGTATTCCATAGTTTAAAGAACAATTTGGAAACGACAACCGAATTTCATGAATATTTTATGATAAATTTTAACTCTAATCTTTTTGATTTATTCGCAAAACGGATATTATTTCAATATGAGCTTAAGCTAAATTTAAATTGAAAATCTTCTAAACAGCTTCGCAGCCTGTAGCACTGTAAATTATTTAGATCTTGGATGGATAAAAAACAATTCACTAATTCTCAAAAAAGTGGAAAATATTCAAAGAGCAGACATATTCTAAATAATATTCCATCTGTTAAGCATCTTATGAAAACTCTCAAGCTCACGCAAAATCAACCATTTGTTTTCCGAAATTGCTTTCTACTTAAAATTATATTCTTCGCATTAACGTGTCCTTGCTCAATCCCAAACATTTTGCCTTATGCCCACTTTCAACACTTGCCAAATCAAATTGCTGGAAGAAAACCATTTAAGAAGGGATGTGATTATGCAGAAAAGTTTTTCAATAAAGTCCGTATTTGTCGATTCGTATGGAACGCCAAGTGTTATTGCAACAATCGGCGAATGCAAAGACGACGTAAAAAAATAGGGGATGGCATCTAAGGATGAAACCAAAACCAAGAAATAGACAAATATCTAGGTAAACGGGGAAAAATCGCATCTGACTTTCGACAGGACATTGTGAATGGATCAGGTGCACGATACGTCCGAACGATTTGAATAGGAACCGCAGTTGCAAATAATACCGGCTTAGTCGCTGATTCAGTCGAGAATACGGAATACGAAGAATATGAGAAAAGTTTCTTTACAACTTTTGTCATAAATTAAAAACTTTTTTGGTAGTGCACGAGACGAGAGAGATTTTTTTAACAAGACATTTTATTTTTTCAAGCAGCACGACACGAGTGCTTGTCAGGATAAATGAAAAGGAGTTGGCTTTTGCTTTCTTGTTTTCGTTTCAGTGCCATTACTTTTGATTTTTTTTAAAAAAAACTTTAGAACGAGTTTTAGTTACTTCTGGAATTTAGGTTTTCGGTTTTTCTTTGCATGATTTCCTTGCGTGAATTTTTGGGGATGTCAATCATTTTTAATTGGTTGGTTGTTTTCATAGATCGAAGGAATAGCCTGCAAACTGTGAAAAATGTTATTTTTCGAAGTTTTTTAATATGAAATTTTAGCATCGAACATATTATGTCTGTTGGTGATGTGGTTTTTCGTTAGAATGTTCTCTTGTTTGCCAAAATATATTCATAATAATAATGCAATTTTTTTCAAAATAAAACGATTGAACGGAAACTTTTCAACTAAAGGGGGTAGGGGGAGTGTATTGTTAGTTCTTTATTTTTTAAGCATAGTTTTAAGATTCTTTTTTTAGCAATATGGTAAAGGTTAGTTCATTTACTGAAAAAATATACTAAAGTAGAACGAAAAAAAAGAAAAATTTATTTTCGGAATTGTGGTATTTAATCAGGAAAATTTCTATATAAAAAAATTAAAGTCTAAAAATATAATATCCCGACAGCGTTACCTTGTAAAATGTTTATAGAATAAGTGTTCAAAATTTCAAATGGATCGGTTCGTTTTTTTGTGTTCCGTATTTCACTGACTTTAAAAATAAAAAGTCTCAAAAAACGCACACACAGAATCGTCCATACCGGGTCCATAAAGCGTAAGGCTACCAGCAAGAATGTCTAGAGCATCTTTCTGTCGTTGTCTGCGAAGGACTCAACCTTCTTTGCACTCTTTTGCAGTTTTTTGATCAGCTCTGTTAATGCAAATGTTATCCTTTTCGCGTGCCCATTCATGGGAGATACCTATATACTACAGTCCATAACTTTATCAATTTTACTCGGATCAACTGCAAATTATGATGGGAACTCTTGAAGGACTATACAATAGAATGAAAAACATATAAAAAAATCGAAAATTTGGCCACCCCCCCAAGCTTAATGAAGTTGAACTGTTGATTCAAAAAGCATGGTCAAACTTAAAACACAATAAGATTTTACACCCAAAATTTCGCGTAAATTGTTAGAATTATTGCTTATGACGTTACCTAAAAATCAGTCAAATAAAAGGCAATCACTTCTTTTCATCTACGTCATACCAAACCCAATAAGGATCTCCAATCTTGTACAAAAACTATATTCCTTGTCATAATTCATTAATCAGACAATTTCAAAAACACTCTCAGCTACGAAGTACGTACTCTGCAACGTCGACCCCGAAACAATATCGCAGCAATAATATATAACCATTAGCGTTGTTCCATTTTAAGAGCTTTTCCTTATTCCGTTCAATTCCTGCATTCATTCAATTGTCCCGTCTGAAAGCATAGCCAACATCCTGGCAATGACATATTAGCGCAATCTTTTATAACCCGCCATTAATAAATCCACACTCACAATTGTCAGGCACGTAATTAGTTCCGCACGAAGCATTCTGTTCTCTCTTGATTTCACCACACTTTCACATCCGTTCAAGGACTCGTGTATATTGATTCGCCTATAGCTAGATCTCAATGTTACTGAATTAGCTAGTTATCAAAGAGATTGTAGGAACAAAATGACCAGCCATTCGGGAATGAGGTGGTCAGATGAAAAGTATTTAAAAAAAAATTAAAATCGTCCGTTCCTGCCATATATAGAGTCCTTTTGATGTGCATGAACGGTCGCCCTAATGAAAGTTCATTCGGTTTTGGATTGCAGCTATTAATAAAAGTTTTTTCGAAAGGCAAAATTTAAGTCAGGATAGGAGTTGCCTTTTCAAAATCAAACTTAATTATGAAATTAAATCCAATTACGATGAGATTTCTGCATGATTAACAATTAATGTATATTTCCACTGAATTATTAAGACCTGATAGCAAATTCATATTTTGGGAAATACTATCTCAAATGATTTTCTGTGCTTCCTTCGATTCATGGCGTTTTTTAAAAGGGTAACTCTTTTTATCGATGGATACCTTTTACGTGTTCAAGCTGGAAAGCAAATTTGCTGTTCAATCTATCCTTTTAATCTGCTTTTCGAAAACAACGGACCATTAATGAAAATCAAAAAAGCTTCGCCGTACGTATAGGAAACAAATTGAGAAATTTCATCCATTAGTGATTCAAATAGAACCATGCAAAAGGGAACGCACAAAAGGGATCGTAGAGATTTGATTGAGAAACAAGGATCGCTTTATTGCATAAACTCAAATTCAATTTAAAAGCTTTCAGAAAAAAAGCATACTTCGACATCAGCCAGCATTAGAGAACACCCTAATAAGTTTTAACTGCCAGTCAATAGAACATTCAACCCTTGAGCGTTGCAGGATGTAGCCTATCCTTTTTCATTTTCACGTCTATAGTAAATGCTGTGAACTTCCTGCCCCTAGAGCAAGCTTCTGTTTGAAGTTGAGCTTATCTGGCAGTCAATTTTCGGCAATTTTTCTATTACGACCGGCTTTTTTTTGAACGAAATTGCAAAGTATAGAAGCATTTCAATAAAGAACATTGAATCCTTTGTTTGAAAGATGAAAAAAAATTCTAGCTCCCACATTTTCTCGTCAGTAGGAATAAAGGTTTGATTGTTTAACGTGGGTATGCGGGCGTTTGGAAGGCAAAAAAATGAATTAAATAATTTAAGGGATGAAGAAGCTCATAAAAAAGTAGATGGTAGAGAGAAAGCTGTGCCTCATAAAAAAAATTCAGCATATAAATACCACTGGGCACAACTCGTGATTGAAAAACGTGCTCACGTGCCAAAATTGAGTGAAATTTTTTGTAGAAATTTTGTAGAAACATTTCTTTGCTTTCATCTTAACCCTATCAAGTTGAAATGAATTTCACCTCGCGTAGTTCGGAAAAACACGGGGAACGTTCTCTTGTCCATGAAAAAGGATAGAGCATTAAGTTTATGAAGAAATTTAATGGCCACTATGTGACATGAATACATGCCACGATTCTATGCACGAACAATTACTATGCTTAGAATGTGTATGGCAACTAGAAAAATATAAACACCGATTTATTTGCAGGTTTTGTTGAGCATTTGAATGAAGCAGGGAAATTTTATGATGCTGATATATTGATGTAGTGCTCCTAGGATATATGATAAGAATGTGTACGAAGCATAGCACCATAAAAATTGAGAAAAAAATTCACCTGTTTTTAAAGCACTTCATTGAAAAATATATGCAGGACTAATTTTTAAGAAAATGGCTTTATTTTCTTTCTCTACTTTTTCCATAGGAACTTTATTTTCTTCCTCATTATATTTTTTATGACATCTCGTTACATTTTTATTCATTAAGTGAAATAACTATAAGGTGGCTCATTCAATTTTTAAATTTAAATATATGAACTATACTTTAAGATCAACGCTAAATTAATTAAAAAATCTGTGCGTGAGTTGTGTGTAAGTGTGAAAATTGTGGTGTCGAATTCTCAAAAACATTCCTTGCTTTAAATTTTCCGCATCCTAAATTTGATTGAAAGCAGAAATAAACATCAAATTTCATCTCCAAACCAATTCGTAGACACCCCATGCGAATAATACCGCCTACAAAAATTTAATTCAAAGTCTTATCAGCTGAAATAACTTTTCTCTAAATAACATGTCATCTTTGTACAAGGACTGCCTACGCACTAAGCAATAAACAACGTACTTTGAACGATTTTGAGCTCAAAAACTAAAAGGACTTTACTACAATTGCGAAAAAAGGGTCGCACGTATCGATGTAAAACAATTATCGTTAAAACGCCACAACAGCAAGAGCAAAACGAAAAAGGATTTAGGAATTTCGAGGGTGAACATTAGCTTATGTTCAAATACTCAAAATTTAGCAGCTATAACTCATAGCGAACATGCTGCGACCCTACAACAAGATATGCAAAACGACTAAAATACAGCCATCCTTTTCGCCAATAGGCATATTCATCCACCCCTTCGTTTGAAATTTAAAGGTTTCAAACTGTCGTTGCTTTTGGTTATTTAATTCTTATCATAATAACAATTTAAACTGGGAACGAAGTGAAAATAAGCAAAATTACTTTTTAGTTTCATATTTAGACTCATCTTTTTGTGCATATGTATATATATGAGTTATACATGCAATCCATAGACATCCAGACTGAGGCCCTTTTCAAAAGGGGTTTGAAATGTTACGTGACTTGCTAGTAACATTGCTTCAATCCAAACGTGCTGGTTTGATTAAATTTATCTAATTATGTCATATATCGTTGTAGCCGGCATCCAAGGACATTATAAAAAGGGTTGCAAACAATTCAAATAGAATTTTAGATAAATAAGAAGAGGGCGGCTTTCTACACGGCATCGTACGTTTTGAGATTAATATGGAGTCAAATTAAGGGTTAAACATATGTTAACGATGAATTTCGGATAGACGAGGTGGATCCTTTGAGAGATAGTAATTTAAGATGTTCTAAATTGACCCAAATTTGGATATTTATATACTTAAAGCATTTATAACTGATGGTTAGGAGTACTGCTTTTTCGAGTATGGGTACCAGATCCCACCCAAAGCTTGCCAGGACTCCTTTATAATCCTCGGTGAGGATTTGAACCTATCAGCATCCTTGCCGCTTTTTGAGTAACGGCACCCCTGTCGTAAACACAACAGCACGCCAATGCGCCACAATACAGAAGGGTAGCCGAATTATTCGGTCCCAGACTGTATTAAAATGAAAGTACCCACAAATGGGTGTACAACCACAACCCCCAAGTTTCAACCCCCATAGGTTCCTCACCGACACCGGCAGGTTCAAGTCCCTGGGGTCCCGGATTCCTTGGTACCAGTATAACCCTGCCGAGGTTGCGAGGAAGCACAGACACAGCCTCTACAATTAAGCCCCATAGCAAAGCTCCGGACTGATCGCCGTGTTCTAGGGCTTATCATCATTTAAAAATATGCCACTCTATTTTTCGTCACACCTTTACCTCAGCATCCTGTTGTAAGGATGTTGTTCTGAGGATCGGTCAGAATCCCTCCTCCTTTACACTGGCTAGGGACAGTTGTTGTTGCTGGAGAGCGGAGTTAACTGATTGTACAGAATATGTAAGTGATTTAACGTGCTTTCCCGAAATTAATCATTAAATCACGGTCCTGTAAGAAGACTTATTGAAATAAGTGTCAATAATCACCCTTTCCCTTGGAAACGCCCCGCATAACCATGCGGAACGTCTACAAGGGGGGTCCCAGAATTGCCGCCGACTTACAGGGCCCTGTAATGGCGATACTGGTTGACCAAGTGCGGACTATCTAGCGTACCTTACCACAGCCACCACGTTGCTCCCACAAGGGGGCCCCACAGTGTCCAGGATGATAACAACCTACCATGGGCTCCTCGACTCCGTGGTACCTTTAAAAACCCAAGGGTAGGGAAGGGCTGCTATGGTAAGCACGGACTTTTTTCCACGAGTGCCTCAGGTGTGTGGGGTTGACATTCCCAAGAGCTTTACAATAGAGTGGCAAGGACAGTCTATTGCTCCACTCCCCTGCACTGAACTGATTGTACAATATGGGAATGCGATTTACTGTAGTCTGCATGTTTCCAAGGATTGATACCAACAAACTTATAATTTCCGAAAATCAATAAAGGGCGCCGAGCTTCCTTTTTTAATTGGACGTTAACAACGGTGTTAGTTGAATGGCGTACAGCTTTATTTCTACATTAATTATAATATCTTTCAAGTGAAACAATACTCCATTTTTAGCCATTAAAATGACCTTATATGCAAAAATAAAGCTGACTTTCAAAACCTCTCCAGAACCAACCAATCGACTACTATAATTTACAATATCTTGACAAGAAATCGATACCCTGAATTCTTGAAAATCGATGCAGAGGCAGACACTATTTAAACTATCTCGTGACTATCCTATCCACAGATACGTGGCCTCTCGGCATCTCGAAAAGCATTATACTGCCGAAAAAAAGAGATATTTCTTTCTTCTGGACAACCTAGTTCCTTCATCCTTGATGAAGATAGAAATCGTTTTGTGGCAAGACCCGGAAGTGAGTTGAGAATGCCAAGTCTCACAAATCTCACATGTAACGGTGTAATTCCACAGAAATCCAATAACCCAGCAATAAATTAAACCACGACGAAGCCAGATGGGATTTGAATCTGATTATCATTGCTTGCAGAGAGTTTAGAGTACGTGTGAGTTATATTTGCCATCGTTTTCGCACAAACCGCCCGCCCGCCCAGAAGAACTAACTTTCAAATGCTTCCTGCTATACACCACTTACTAGGATCTACCTACGTACCATACTTCCGCGACCAACTATCCGCATTGATTCCCAGATTCAGATGTGGAGTTGCGGTTAGGAGACGAGGCATGCTATAGGAAAATTCTCTGCAATTTCGGGACCTATTCACTATATATGTACATATGCCTGGGAAGTATGATGAAAGGTAGCGGGGATACAATTAAATGGAATTATATCTCAAGAGGCTGCTTATGAGTGTCGCATATCCTGCGAAATGGGTCGGGAAGAGTTCGGGTTTTGATTTGATGAAGGTGAGCCTTCGTGCGTATGATTTGAATGTCGTAAAAGGTGAACAGCTTCAAAACTTTTTGATTCTGAATTTTTTATAAAGGCATATTAACACAGATGTTGTTGGGAAAACTTAAGCAAATTGAATCATATGCATCAATGCAAAGAGTTTAAATCAATTTGAGAAAATGTACATCTTATTTTAGACAATCCTGCTTAGTTCTTGATACCTTAAAAGGACGACTATACTTGACTATACTTGACGACTATACTTGACGACTATACTTGACGACTATACTTGACTATACTTGACTATACTAAAAGATTACATATTAATTTCTCAAAGAGGATATATTTAATAAGCAGTCGTTACTCCTTTAAACTGCATGCATCTAATTGTGTCAAAAGCAGATTTCCACCGGATGAAAATCAAAAACAGAATATATCCTTCGTATTCTGTTCATTCAACCCCACCAGATGAAATCCACTTTGCTTTTGAATTCTTCCTTAGAACTTTCTTTCATTACAAAAGGTGTAAGACGTCAAAGGACATTTTTTCGTGACAAAAAAAAATTCCTTCTCAAAATGCGCTTTTTCCTAACCAAAAGTATGGGGTAGAGTCCTTATTTTACCCAATTACAATTGACATGAAACCAGCTTTGAAATAGACGGGAATATCACAAAAAAAATCGGAAGAAAAATACCTCAAAAGCAGTTACAGCAGACAAAATCTAAGTGAACGTGCGAATATGAATGTGATTCGTCCGTCCATCTGCAGCTTTTCTCAAATGAACACATATTTTTGCCTTCAAAGCGTCAATTTTAAAAGATCTCGTGAATATGTAGAATGAAACTTGGATGGTGTATTCCTACATATATATATAGGTATAGTGAGCTGATAAAAAGAATTGCACCCCTTACATATGACAGTCTCATATATCGATTGAATAGGAAGGGATGTATATACTTAACAGTTATTGTGAATAGGATGGGTGCACCACAAATACTATTGAAACCGCTGCCACTTCACTATTCTTGGATACGAGAACTTCTTAGCGAAATCGATTTGGTGAAAAGATATTCAAACGAACCGAAGAAATTCAATTGAATTCAAATAAAGTCATCAGATTCGGGGAAAATGCAAATTCTTCGAGACTTGCTTGGCAATTGTACGGATGAAGGGTTGCGAATGTGGTGAAAATATATTGGATTGTATATTAGAAAGGATACTCGTTAAAAGGAAAGTGAATTGAGTAGACTTTTAATTCCATAAACAAAAGGTAGATTAGACTTTATGTTAGATTAACTTTGATGGTATTAAACTCAAGGAAATCAAGTAGAAATCAATAGATTGTTAGTGCTGATGGTGCATTTATCCTTGTGATTTTGTGATAAACTAATACGCCGAAAAATCAAAGACAGTATTGTTACGTTCTGAGTTGGTTGCGTTGATCAGATTCTACCGAAATTTATTCGGTTTTCGCAAATAACTTTTCTTCGAACATGCGTTTCTAAGAATTTTTTTCTTAAAAAGAATTTCGCATCCATCTCCGAATCGTGTTATTCTTCTATGCGATTTGAGATATCTTCGATTCTTCTTCTAGTTTTTGAAACAATGCTCAGAAACAAAAAGACTTCTTGATAAATCTTCAACATTTGTATACGATAAATATCGAGTTTTCGTATCGCAAAAATATCCTTACATAGCCCTTACCGCTGAATCTTTTGTTGAAATCACCTCCAACCATCAACCGGGGGCGCATCATAAACTAGTGAATGACGGTACTCGGTAGATATGTCCTGGAATCTTCTGGCAAAACCAGAAAAGCAGTAAGGATTTATTGTGAAGTTGTACGATGGAAAGTGGTTGGTTGGTTGGTTGGTTGGCTGGTGAAGATACATAGATGGGTAGGTAAGCAAGTACAGTCGACAAACTGGGAGTGAACGAAAGCATTGATAAAAGTGGAACAACACTTCTTTTCAGTTTAAAATCTCTATTGAAAGGAATAAGAAAAACATCAGCTTCTTGACATACCGAATGGGAACCATACAAATAATTCAAATTCACGCCCATATTTTTAATCAACAAAAAACATTTCAATTGAAAACTTACCACAATATTTCAGGGTGGAAAATGGATGAAATATTTTCCATCATTTATCTCTCTTTCGCTCTGAATCTAAATCATTTGAAATCATTATTTACTTACAATAAATTACAACGATGAACTCTGAAAAGGAGGAAAACGAAGATCTCTGCCATTAAAAAAAAACCTTAAAAGCCTTTCGATTGAATAGCATGTTGAGAATAGTGCTTGGTGCAAGTATAAATCGACATAGTAATCTATCTTTGCTTTCAATGCTGGCTATGTGTACTTGGATGAACTTGAAAATCACTTCGATACGATTATAATTTTTCTTTTTTGAATATAGCTCTGAGAAGCAAAATTTTCATGAATACAAGTTTCATTGAAAGCTGATGAAAAAAAATTCCGTTTCAAAGAATTTCCATCTTTTCTGTATTGGAAAATGTTTTCAATGAATTGAAGTGAGTGTCAATGTTGACTTGACAATATGCGTTCATTGTTATTTTTATATTGAAAAAGTACTTAATGGCATGTTTTACAATGCTGTGAATAATTATAGACTCAACTATGTTTTTGAGTCTCTCATAAAAATAGGAAATTATTTCAAATAACTGTTGATTTTATTGGATAATATGCCTTTAAGAAAATGTAGTAGGGACGAAAGGGTGATTATATTCCTTTCGAAAGATCTGTGAAAAAGTATAAACTCAGTGTAATGTTTGTTAAGTTTTTCATTTAATACTCAGTCCATTTGCCCTTATTTTTGAATACATCTAACATCGACTCAAAACGCAATTAACAAGACTATCTGATATCTCGTTCCAGGCTACTATTATTCTTTCCTTCAGTTCTGCTACATTTTCAATGGATGGTCGTAGAATTTCCTCGCTAAGATGCCTCACAAATTTTCTATGGGGTTCAGGTCGTGACCTAACGTTGGCCATGGCAATAATTGGATTCCATAATCCTGAAACCACTTTTTTGTGGAGGCAACCGTATGGATGGGTGCATTATCCTGCTGAAAAAAAAATGTTTTCGGCTTCCGTTGGCGTCACAAAAGGCAGTAGATGATTCTCTAGTAACTCCTGATATCCGACAGCAGTAAGTCTACCATTGACGAAGGCTATTTCGCTCCTAGTATGTTTTTTGAAAGCTGCCCAAATCATCACAAAACCACCTCTCTGTGCTCTTCTTGGCATGATTCTTCTATCCTTTCGTAAATCGTGCCAGTAGTAGTTAAGTCCATCTGGTCCATTGAGATTGATCTTCTTCTCATCGCTGAAGATCACATGATCCCAAATGGTTCCTTTTTAGATGAAATTTTTGACGAATTTCAATCTTCAATCCTTTCGACATAAATCCACCGATTTGTGACTAGTATATAATTGTTATAGCAAACTGAACGATAATCCAAGAACTTAGATCAATTTATTCACATTTTCACCTCGACATTAACGTTTAATCCCTATCATGAAACCTATCATATTATCTCTGCAGCAATCTACACTCTATCCAATTTTCAATTAACTTCTAGCTACCTCATTTGTGCATTGTTAATTAGCCAAATCCATAAGCATAAAAGACAAAATAGAATTCACTCTTGAATGTTTACTCATTCTTCTACCCGAGACTATTAAGATACTGTTATCTTTTGTATCCTAGTCATATCACCCCCACTCCCACCATCATCCCTCAACTTGATACTAAGATACCAAGTGTTGTCTGAACCGTGTGCTGCTATTATTCTTAACAATGTACGTTCGTCCTTTTACCAAAATGATGTAACAACTATTAAGAGAATTTTTAAAACGACATTACATCTTTTACACACAAACAGATATATATATATATATATATATATATATATATATATATATATATAAATGGGTACCTTTTATCTTATGGAATATCCCATGTAATTACTGCACCACCACTAACATCTTCTTTTATGGCCATTACTTATTTTTGTTGTTCCCAACGGCTCATTCTTCATTTTCATTTGCACAATCCTTAGAAGTTCTTCCGCAAGATACTCTCTCGCTAACTAGTCAGCTGAACCAAGTGAATTGTGTAAAAAGGACAAGATATCCTTGAGGCAAGTGAACAAAAAAAAATGAAGCAAACATAAAGAATGCTCTCATTTAGTTGTTGGCGCGTCTTATAACTGGTTGATGCGGTTGGTAATTTTTTAAAGTAATGGAAGATTCATAGCTGTAGACGAGGAAGAATTGTTTTTGAGGAAAAAAATGGGAAATAATGGTTTCGCGATGTTTTGTTATGTATATGATATGAGGCTTGAAGAATATGAAATTTGATTTGGACTTAGGCGAGCACTAACTCCTTTGCTTTTCTTAATCTTGGTTCATAGGTGTCGATGAAATTGACTGTAAGATAAAGCTAGAAAAGCTAAATATTCATTCTTGAAAAAACTGTCTAATGTGTGGTCCATATTTCCAACGATGCACTACAGTTTAAAATACACTGAGTCCACTGATCCAACCCGAAATTTTGTTCCACTAATGTAAACTTTTAAACTCCTCAAAAAGAACAATGTACAATTTCAAATTAACTTCTAAATTGACGACATTGTACAAGAAGTGTTTTCATCCTGATCTGATATCATGGAACTTTTTCAAGACTAAATATTATGCAGCCAACACGATTTCTTGGTGACGATAAAACTGTTGATTTAAACTGTTCGCCACCTAGTTCGCTGGCAACCTACTTATTGCCAACTATGCAAGTATCCATCCACTTACCATTTAGTTATTAAAATTCAAAAAGGGTGCATGCTTGCAAAACTTACACTAATATTTCCTTGAATTAACCTCCTCTGCATGCCAGACATAACAACGTTATCAAAATCTCTTCACTTGAATTTTGTCGTTGTTTTCGTCTCCATACCATCGGTAGCTCCCGTAATTTCCGAGTCCTTAATCTCTCCTTTAAAAGTGTAATGTTGCATTTATTCTGTGCTTAAGGGAGAAAACCAGTACATACACGAAATCTAGGACAATAATTTCATTGAAATCGGAAAAGCTTATGACCAACGAACATGAAAGTAAGTATGTATGTTGGGGCTCGACAAAACGACATGCGACTTAAGAAAGGGAAAACTATGAAAATGCTGGAAAAAGGGGGTTTGATCATAGGACAACGATAGGTGAAGCACTATATTATTCTGGCGACTATTAAAATCGTATAAGATTGCGCGGGATATGTATGAAACACGATGTAATTGCCTTTTGTGAAATTTAAGGGTTTGACAGGCTTGCTGGGATGGCGTTTAACACGACATTAAAGATTTACAGCATAAGGAAAAATTATGGACATTTTATGTTGACGAGATTCGATGAGAAGTGAACGTGAAACAAATTAGATTTGAATCATGTTGTCGTGATGAAAAACTATCTTTGATTTTCCTACAAAATTTTATAATCATTCATACAGTTTTTAAATTCAATTGGCAAAACTATTTGTAACTTCGTGCTTTTCACAAAAGAATAAATGACTTTCAACACTCACCGATTTACTTCCAACGGTATAGAAGCTACTAAGAGGTGCTCAGTAAACTTTCACTCATCTCAAATCTTCAAGGACATGACGGCATCGTCTATGCTCTGTATAACGAAGTTGTTTTAAACATAAGTGAACTCTATTGACATGTCCGTAATTTGATTTCATCTCAATCGGTTAGTAGCTTAAGCCAATGGAATTTCGTATCATTTTTTTTGGCCTTACACACATGGAAAAGTCTTCTTCCCTAGTGGAAGAATGAAGAGACAAGTTAGATTTCATGGACCAAAATCTGTATTGTAAGCATATAAAATGCACATAGAAAAAATATAGCTCCTTATACGAATATATAGCTATGTACGTGTTGGCTTAAGGATTTTATCGTGCTGCGTCTCATGTCGTGTCGTCAACATGACGGACGGATGCCTGTTCATTGAATAGGGAAAACTTAACTGATACCAATGAAATTTTCATCCTTACCATCGAGGCCATGTCAGCAGGAAATCTGCTGAAATTTCTTGTGACACGCGAAATACATCGAAGTTTTGATGGCAGGGTGAGTTTTAAGATGTATTTTAAATATGCTATAAAAGAGTTTAAGCATGATAAAGCCACACCATTGAGTTTGAAAGGAATTTTTCTGTGAGGGGTCAGGATTCAGAGAGATGGTTGGTTGATTGTAGTGGCAGCCCCTTTTGTCAAAAGGTGGCTCACTTAGGCACAAGATAGGCCCATTGTGATACCTTAAAGAGATAGGGTACGGCACTAGAACCTGTGGGTTGACGAGAACTGTTTAAATTCTCGTAGGAAGCTGACTATGCAGCTACTGCCGTGAGGCTGTCTAGGAAAGGCGAGCCTAAAGTTTGCATGCGTTTCCCGGATAATGCTGGGCATTCGCACAGAAAATGTTGAATCGTTTCCTTCTCATCCTCCGATCTGCAGCTGCGGCAGAAATCATGGAAAGGGGTACCCAATCTTTCTGCATGTCCGTCGGTACGGATGAAATTAAATGTTTCACGGCTCGTGTTGAGGAGCTGCTTGATGCGCTTTGGGCTAAGTGCGTACCAAGTTTGCCTGGTTGTCCTGCAGGTTTCTTCCAGCAGCCAGGCTCTGTTTGCAGCCTCTATATAATACTGCTTGAAACTAAGCTTGACGGAGGCCAATGGATGGCCGACTTGGGGCGCCAGTGTATAATCCTGGAGCTCAGTGCCAGCTCTCGCTAGGGTATCAGCTTCGCAATTTCCATGTATATCACTATGGCCCGGTCCTCAGCAAAGGATCACTTCACAGTGAAGTGACATCACGTTCAGTTGAGTGCGTCATTCCATTCCAATTTTGGATGAGGTATATACGTTGGATAGTGATTGGATAGCAGCTTGACTGTCGGAGAAAATGTTGAGATTTCTTACGGAAATTTTCTGATTTCTCAACCAGTCTGCTGCCTTGTGTATTGCAATGACCTCTATCTGAAAGTGGTCTGGTAATCGGAAGGATAGTTTCAGGCCAAGCTGGTCTGAGAACATGCCACAGCCAAGTCTTTCATACACCTTTCATCCATCAGTGTAAATGTCGACCGATTCCTGTATCCTACTTCTTTCCACGATTCAGTCATCTCTGCTAGGGATGACTGACTTGAAACCGTGGTGAAAGCAGGGAATCGGAGAAGTGAGGTTTACTTTCCCTGCACATGGACCAACGTGTGTATCCCGCCGTAATATGGTGGAGCGGCCAATATTCCCCCCATGCCAGAGATTTAGAGCTTTCATGCGAATCGCAGAACATTTGGCCTGCTGTCTCGTAAGGAGCCAATCTAATAGCATAAACAATGCCGTTGTCGGGGTAGTGAGTATAGTTTCATAGAAAGGGTGATAGCACCCCACCTTGCGGGATCCCTTTGCACGTCCGCCTTCTTAGGATACTGTTCCCTAGTGTGAAGTTGATGCTCCTGCTGCTAAGCAGTTGTACGATAAACCTAATCAGGTTATCATCCACATTGTTTTCCTCCAGTGCCTTCTCAATAGCCTTGTGGCTGACGTTGTTGATAGTGGTTTCAGAGTAGCTCTCAAATGAATCTCTATCAGCCGTTCAAGAGTTTTCAGCAGAAAAGAGGTGAGTGTAGTGGATTTACGTTGATGTCGTGAGGTGGCACACTTTCGCTGGCATCAAGTGCGCAGCGCTTCCGCTTTTGATACTCGAAAAGGGAAATCCGCTTCAGATGCTTGCTGGCTCTAATTGTTTAGAATCAATTAATTGCCTGAGGGAAAAAGGATATGTGGATACCTACAGGCAACTCAATGGTTGCCGCAAAATTGGCGCTGGACTATCCATGGTCCGTGCTGCCGATATTTCTACGTTTATTTTGCCGATAAGAAGGCAAAAGTTCTTGACTGCCAAAATAGTAGGCAGTCTAATGGGACAGTAATAACGCTAGCTATGTCTCCAAAAGAACTGTGTTTATTCATTCCATTCTTCTTCTTAAATACTAATTCCATTACCTATCTTATCCCTACTCTAATTCTATTTACTTATTGATTAATTGATTGCCTTGCATTCTCACGCTGTAAATTTGCTGAGTAGTCAATATTGCATCAAATTGATGCACGCGAATACAATTGGGTCATTGCACGATTGTTTACTTGATCGAGTCAATTTAAAAAGCTTGATATGATTTTCTAATTTTGTGAATGAGTTGATTTAATTGAGAAGCTTGATTTAAGTTCCCGTAAGTACTCACAGCGTAGGAATTGCATAAGCTTAGGCGTGTGCATAGGGTGGTGAAGTCGCATGGTTTTGTATATTGATTTAAGTATATTACACCCCTATCCTAAGTTAAAAATATACATAGTAGATTTGCAAACTGAATATCTATCACGTCCCATATGCATACGCAGATTTTGTGGATTTCTAATGACTGTACAGAGCTTATTGTAGTTATTAGATTGATTATTAATGAGTATAAGATACAATTGCTTATGATATAAAATTGATTACAATATATAGATAAATGTAGTGTAAAATTTATTATAACACGTATGATTGTAAGAAGTATATTTAATATGTATTTATTTATTATAACACGTATGATTGTAATATGTAAGAAGTATATTTAATATGTATTTATTGTCCTGAATTTTATTTTGTATACATTTTGAGTCTGTTATTATGAACCCATTTTGGTTTGTTATCAACATTAATTAATGTGTTGACGTCTTTTCTTTCTAACACCTGATAAGGGCCTGTGTAAGGTTTTTGATGTTTGCGTTTGTTTTCTACTTTTAAGAGAACTAGGTCACCTATATTAGCAAAAAGTGGTTTGTTGTAGCAGTCTTTTCTGGTTCTCGCGATTTTTGTTTTTTCAATTAGCTCTTTGGCCTTATTTAAAGAAAATTTTAGTCGAAGACGTAACTCGTTTGCATAGTTATCTAGATCATATAGCTTTTCTGTACCCTCGAAAATGTCATTAGGCAGGTATGAGAGTTTGCCAAAAACTAGTTCGTAAGGTGTGTAGTTTGTGTCAATATGTGGTGTTGTATTGTAAGAAAAAGTGTAGAATGGGATCCATTCGTGCCAATTGTTGTCATTGGCAAATGACAATAGATATTCATTTAGGACGCGATGATTCCTTTCTACAACTCCTAGAGTTTCGTGATGGTATGGAGTCGAAAATATTTGTTTGATGTCTAGAAGTGCACAAATTTCTTTCAATAGGTTATTAGTGAATTCGGTTCCTAAATCTGTCTTTAATGTTTTGAAGTGTCCAAATGTTAATATGAAATTATTTACTATTGCTTTTGCTACACTTTCGGCTTCTTTAGTTTCTAAAGGTATCGCGGTTACAAATTTTGTCAATTCACATTGTATTGTAAGGATATAGCGGTAATTATTCGAGATTCGCAAGGGACCAACGATGTCTGCGCTGATTGTTTCGAAGCTTGTGGACGGAGTATCAGTTTTCGTCATTCTTTCTTTTGTATGTTTGATAATTTTATTCGTTTTGCATTTTTCGCATTTGTTTATGAATTCCTTTACCATTTTATTCATATTTTTCCAGCAGTACCTTTGTTTTAGTTTTAGATATGTTCTGTGTACTCCTACATGACCTCCGTGTGGCGAATTGTGATACTCATTTATGAGTTCTTTTTGCTTTTCTTCACTATGAACTTGTGAGGGGGGTTTATACAGCATTATTTTTAATTTTTCATGTGCTCCTTGTTGTGAGGCGTTGAATATTTCTTTAAATTCATCTTTTTCAACATACTTGAATATATCATCTTCAGTAGATAGAGCTAACTCGTTAATACCTTTATTGTGTGAATAACCTAATAACTTCTTTATGACCGAAACTAATTTCGTGTCATAGTTGACGATGTTACTAGTTGTTACCTGTAACTTGTTGACGGAAACGGATTTCTCGGCCATTTTATCGTTACAGTACACAATGATATTATTGTTTTCTCGCGTAATGCTAACATTTTCATATATGTTATTTCTTTTTCGCGTCGTATTTATTTTGTTATAATTGCTGTCTTTTTCTTGCGTTTTATTAATTCTTTCACTATTGCTGGGCAGCATCTTGAATTTCAATTTTAATACCCCTGTTATGGCTGATAATGATGTACAATTAAACATATTAAGGTTATCATTCCCTTTATTTTTCTTGTTGATTTCTGTCATCTCTCTTATTTCTCGTTTCTTAGATTTACTTCTAGTAATCGCCATTAGTTTTTTGCTTTTATTTTCATCGTTCATAGGAGGGATCATGGTTTTGAGCATATCAGAATCTAGTTCTATTCTCGACAATGCGTCGGCGTTGGTATTTACTTTACCTTTTTTGTATATTATATGGAAGTAGAGTACAGTAGATGTGTTTTGGGTTACTCTTAGTTACAAAATCGCGGTTCATGCGTGGTTTCAAAATAAAAACAAGAATGTTAATGGTATTGTTATAAGACTTTCTGATGGTGTTAATTTGATAAATAAGTTGCTACAAATCAATCCTTCTTTTAAAAAAAAATGTTGTCAAAATACATTATATTGCAAGTTTTGTTCTTAGCGTCACATTTCTTTTCGATGCACGCCTTACTTTCTTCACAAAAACTTTCTAAATATGAATCAATAATATTAGTGTTTTTGCTTTCAGTATATATAGTTATCATTATATTATTAATATTATTATTATTATTATTTTGTGCAATGTATAATATGCAACTACTATACATTTCATACATGATCATTCATTTAATCAATATACACATACTCTTTCTTTTTGGAACATTTTTAATATGTGTTCTATTTTCATTCTCGCAATTGTTTTGAGTTCTTATTTATTTAATTTGTTTTTTTTTTGTTATTTAAAATTTCTTGTATGTTATTTATGAATTCATTAATGTTGATTTTTTTTGTTCTCTCATCGTATTTCTTTTTCAATTTTACATTACAGAACGAATATGTACGCTTAGTAATAATGAATAATGATAATAATCGTAGAATTATATAGACAAAAAAGAACTTTCTTTCTGCCATGTTGTGTTTTTTGTTTTTCTTTATCTGTCTTGTTTGTGGATTAATTCGATCTCGTCAGACTGATGCGCAATAAGTTTGGCTGCAGAGACATCCTCGACTCCGCTTTCGCTTTCTTGTTGTGAAGCAATGTTGGGCGTATAATTCCAAAAATGAAAATGGATAATCAATTGTAACCTCTGGTCCGATTGTGGCGTTGATACTTGGACTGGTGTTATCCAAGTCTATATAACTTGAGTGCGTAGTTCATATTTGTATTTTCGAATCGGCAAGTCGGGCAAATCTTTGAAACTTCTTCTGCCCGTAATACGTCTAAATGATGTCAATGTTTTATTTTGTTCAGTTCGCAGGATCGTGACGTGCAGGATCGCCATGTAGTGGATTTACGTTGATGTCGTGAGGTGGCACACTTTCGCTGGCATCAAGTGCGCAGCGCTTCCGCTTTTGATACTCGAAAAGGGAAATCCGCTTCAGATGCTTGCTGGCTCTAATTGTTTAGAATCAATTAATTGCCTGAGGGAAAAAGGATATGTGGATACCTACAGGCAACTCAATGGTTGCCGCAAAATTGGCGCTGGACTATCCATGGTCCGTGCTGCCGATATTTCTACGTTTATTTTGCCGATAAGAAGGCAAAAGTTCTTGACTGCCAAAATAGTAGGCAGTCTAATGGGACAGTAATAACGCTAGCTATGTCTCCAAAAGAACTGTGTTTATTCATTCCATTCTTCTTCTTAAATACTAATTCCATTACCTATCTTATCCCTACTCTAATTCTATTTACTTATTGATTAATTGATTGCCTTGCATTCTCACGCTGTAAATTTGCTGAGTAGTCAATATTGCATCAAATTGATGCACGCGAATACAATTGGGTCATTGCACGATTGTTTACTTGATCGAGTCAATTTAAAAAGCTTGATATGATTTTCTAATTTTGTGAATGAGTTGATTTAATTGAGAAGCTTGATTTAAGTTCCCGTAAGTACTCACAGCGTAGGAATTGCATAAGCTTAGGCGTGTGCATAGGGTGGTGAAGTCGCATGGTTTTGTATATTGATTTAAGTATATTACATGAGGCTGGTAGGTCTATAATTCTTAGGTGAGGGGTGGGATGCCTTGCCCGCTTTGGGTGTGAAGACTATTTTAGCTTCCTTCCACCGCTGTGGAATTTAAAGGGTTTGAATGTACTGATTGTCCAGCGTAGGAGCCTGTCGTCTACAGGCATAGCGCTAGACAGCCAGTTCGGGGGCATATGTGGATCAGCTTCGTCAGTCACATCCTCACTGCCCGGTAAGTGCCTGTCCATGAGAATGGCTAGCAATCTCGGAGCTGGATTTAGTCCAGACCCCATTTGCGTGTTTGACTGACTCCAAAAATAAGGGGGAACTTGTCATAACTTTTCGCAGACGACTAACATCCTTGGTGTGTTCTATTTTTGCACAGAAACTTCTCCACGAGGTGCGTTTGGCTTTTCTGGTGGAGCATTTAAACTCCTTCAGTTTGAGTGTATATGAAGACCAGTCATTGGATTCTTTGGTCCGATGAAAGGACTTCCTACATTCGTTCCGCAGCTCCGCAAAGTCACTATTCCACCATGGGAGCTTATATTTCCCCTTTGGCTTCGTCGGTATTCCTCCTGATCGCCTTTGTCTTCAATCTTTGGAGGCCCACCTTCTAGTGCAGACTTGAATACTGATTAGTAATTGACCCAATCCATCCTCCTTTTGTTGAAGAAGGTTGGATTTTTCGGAGGGTCAAAAACCACATCGAACATCATATATAGATGATCGGAGAACGAGCACTCTTGTCATACAGGCCATTCTTTGATAGCGTGGTGCAAGTGCTAATCAGCGCAAAATTCAATAGAATATATTTTCGCTTTATTTGTGTACAACTTAAAAAGTTATGGTAATAAGCTGGTTGATTATTGGCTTCTTATAAAAATGTTCTTGTTGTATCCTGATGCAATATAAACATAACGCATTCTAATCCTGAAATTCAATTTTTTAAACTGTTTAACGGTTGAAAAAACAAAGATATCAAATAGTCAAAATTCAATTTTATTGAACAGGCAGATAAATTCTGTATTGCTAACAATTTTTCAGATCATTTAATCAGTTGCTACTCATTATTTGATAGTGCTGAATATATCGTGGAAACTTTTCCATTCTCAATTTTATAATTAAGTTTTAAAGCGAACGAACAAAAATCCTTTCAACTTCCTAATTTCCAACCATTCAACTCAGTTTTAAACTCAACAGAAATGTAAAATATGCCAAAAATTCAAGGAAATTTCGTCTGATAAAATATATTTCGAGTGATGAAGTTTTGCTGAAATCATTAAATATGACAACTCCACATGGATTTACAATTCAAAACCCATTACACCTGATATAAAACCCAAAATAAAATTCTTCCCTGGGGATTGGTACGGGTAAAATTGGACCTTGGTCAGAAGGAAATGTGATGGAAGGATGGGATGGACTGGCCTCGGGTTTGAATTGACACGGAAACCTGACGAAACTTTTATTTGAAATTCAAATGGCTTGTTGTGAATATTTATAGGTATGCAAATATATATGCATATATATGTGTAGGTTATAAAAAGCATTTATTGTCCTGTTCCTGTCTCCATTCCGAATTCGGGATCTATGTATATATATATATTCGATGAACATCATCAAAGTTGAAGTCTCCTTTCGAAATTTATTTGCATACGGAACATTGGAAAGTGGAGATTACATATTAAATTGAATGTCTTGGGTGTTTTATCATTTTGAAAGGGAAGTTCAATCCTTCTAATGTGAAGCTTTAGGACTTAATCAACTAAGCCAGGAAATAGTAATGAGAACACAAGAACATTGCTAACATTTCAAAATTTCCTTCTTTTGTTCGATTCATCTTAAGAGCATTCCACTAAATCTCTAAATTCAAGGGATATGTCTGCATACGATTTTCATAAGAAAAGGCAACGTACTACATATAATCAACACTTCAACTCAGGTGATTGAATTTACCTTCAACATTGGGTTTTCCTCTCGGAAAAGTTTCAGTTGAATCGAACACGATGGGGTCAGTCAACATTGAAACGAAGCTACGAAGTGAATGGATCGAGTTCGTTCTATGTTCTTTGGAAAATATGCAAAATCCTTAGATTGGTTTGTTGATTTTTCACTTGGATTGTTACTAAGAATTCTAGAAGTAGATTATCTCGTGTTCGTTACCTTTTTCTTTCTAGAGGAACATCAAGTGTTGGGACTGAGCAATTTACCAAGTTTTCGTTGAAGAAAGGTTATTTGTATTGAGGAATTACAATGCCAAATTAATTGGGATGACCATCCTTTACTTTCAATATTTTTTTGACTTTGAATTGATTCTTATATCGTGAAAATTCCGAAAAATTTATTTAAGAATCGAATGTGAATTTGATTATCACAAATATCTGTTCTCATCAAAACTTTCATCAAAGTTAGACCCAGTATTATTTTTTCTGGAAAATAAGTCTAACTTTAAATGAATCTCATTCAACAGATGATTCCCATTTCATTTGAAAGGCTGGAATTTTCCAGCCGAATAAAAATACGATCACTTGACTTTCAGGCAGTAAAATTGCATTTTTAATGATCAAAATCCATTCAGTATTTATTTTGCAGTTTATGACCGTTCAAAGACAAACCAACAAAAATGAATTCTATAGTCAAAACATTCAGTATTTGAAATCATTTGAAATTTTTATCGTCATGTTAACATCTTCAAGAACATACGTACGATTATTAAGCATTTATCGAGCTCTGAGAGAGGTTAGTAAATGTTAATGGAATGTTATGTCTAAAAGGTACAATTTGCATTGTTGTCGTGTGAGTTTATTTGAGGGACATGAAATAAAACAAACAAAAGCAATAAAAGGATTGTGGGTGGAAGTTGGTTTACTCTGCACTCCAGACTGAGAATGAAATGTGTTCAAATGATTCGATTTCTTTTTTCTTAGCCATTAAACCACACACAAGGGTAGTAAAAATTTTTATATCCTACTCCGGCTATTATAAATAATCTGCTGGAAAATACAGAGCTTCATTTTCGAGCACAGTACAACAGAAATCTGTAAGTTTTCTGAATTGCTTGTTTTTTTGGTGGAAAATACCATGAGCTGTTCTCATTTTGCATGAATGAATCCAAAACGAATGACAATCCTATTTATTTCGGAAGATAAATCACAAGACTACTCTACCTAAGGAAGGCAATTCGAGAGACGAACACGAACGGATGAGGGGTTTTTATTTGTATCTCCAGACGTGCACCCTTAATCCATTAATGTTGTCAGCGCAGGTGTTTTTATTGCACTTTCACAGCACTTCGCCATGCATATATTTCCATGAAAATGATTTACGAGTGAACATTATAGACATGATAGCCATTGTGTATAGGAGGTGCAGAAGGAGCCGCCAGATGGGATATTAAAGGTTTGCCGAAAAGGGTATTACACGACGTGTAATAGCAAAAATTAATGCAGAAATGTTCAAGGTATCAATTGGCAAGTAATTGATGCCAACTGATACTGATACTTTAATGATTTGGTTTTAGGAAGTATTATGTGCCCAGCGAGATTGAGAAAATTTTGATTTCGGTTGGAATAGTTTGAGTCATAAAAGATTTTAACATCGAAAACGGTTGGCCGTCGATTGTCTTTCTTAGTTTTTCAATCTCGGATCATGAGATTCGATGAAAAGAATAGGAAAATGATCCATAACATAACGCGCCAAACTGAGCTGGCCTGCTAGCAGTCACCGCATCTTTGATTTTTGAGGCAGGGGCAAACAAACATTGTTTGGACGATATGAAACGATGGGCTACCATGTCTTAGAAGCTGCGCGTTTGCGAATTCAATGAGACAAAAATCTGGTTGACTTTGAATTTCGTCGAGAATTCGCTTGTAAGGACACATGTTTTATCACATTAACTCCAGTAATATTTCTAGTTCACACCCAATGCAAAGAAAACTTTGAATATGCAAAAAAATGGAAAGTTGTAGTTTAAATCAATTAAACACCAGGATTGCTGGATCAAAAGTTCATTGTGATGTAAGATTTTGTTTGCAAAGAGAATAATGAAGGAATTTATTTCCTGCCACAACTTCTCCATACATTCATTATACATTAGAGGCTATTTTCTCCAGCAATGTTGAGCAGAGAAAACCGAAGAACAAACTCATTTCAGTTCATAATAGTAAATTCTGTGCACTCTAAATTTTCGATAAAGACACATGGACCTGGATCTAGCCTAATGATCCCTGATACAAAGCCTGGCAAGGAAGGACAGGGGTAGTTTCTAAAATAAAGAAATATGTATAGCTTGTGAACCATCCACAAGGATTCGGAAAATTGCAATTATGAGAACTAGACGAGATCGTTGGAAGAAAATTATTTCGGAACGAGCAATTATTTAACGTATAATTTTTTCTGTCTATCTTTCCCCATCTTTTAAAAAGCCAATGCATCTCACATTATACCTAAAAATATTTCGAATCTGGACTATCTTGATACACAGCTGATAAAGAATTCATTCGATATCTTCCCTAATCTATCTAACATCGTAGAGCATTTCCGAACATATTTATATGTATGAGAGTATCACGCCCCATTCCTTTATAGAACCAACAATGTAATCCAGCACTTTCGCCTGCTTACCTGTGCGGTCTATATCCTATCTTTGTTTTCTGCACACGTTAATAATTACTTTCTGCCCATCTAATCACTGTCTTTGCAGGTTAATTAATCACGGATTTTCACAGTGAGTTAAGGGCAAAAATGAATAACGACATCACCGACATTCACCCTCTTTATGGATACACTCCCTTATTTAAGCTTTCCACTTCATTCCACCTTTGCGGTGTTTTACCATCAACTGCTAGATTACATCTCGTAGCTATAAATCTTTCGTACTCAGGCCGCCACACAATTCCGCACGATTACGTTCGTAATGGTGCTATATCTGTGAGGATATTCATTTATATAAGTCCGAGGGTCCTGAAAATAAAGTTTGTGGTGGAGTTTTGAAGGGTGTGTGCATTGGAAGCTTTCAATTCTCCAGTAATTA
The DNA here is from genome assembly GCA_963942545.1 of Oxycera nigricornis. Taxonomy (NCBI): domain Eukaryota; kingdom Metazoa; phylum Arthropoda; class Insecta; order Diptera; family Stratiomyidae; genus Oxycera; species Oxycera nigricornis. The sequence goes on from OZ012663.1 coordinate 99,257,428, forward strand.
TAATGTTCGAAGCGAGATAATCGAGTTACCACGCAGAAGATTTAATATCCTTTAAATGAATCTCTAATTATTTTTTAAGAAATTAATTTACACATTCATGAAAGTAGTTTTGTCTCCAAATTAGACGAGAGGACTCTAACATGCTAAACAGTTCATTCCGATCGAAATTCCTGAATTCAAACAGTATGTGTCATCAATTTCGTTTCATTCGACTGGTCTCGGATTATTAATGATGTCTGGAAACAGCCCAAAACATAGGCTAGACTATATTCAGAAATTTTAAGGATTAATATTAAATTGTACAACTGTATATCTCAGGACGAAAACATTATGTTGGAATCGAACCATGCAGTAGTCATTCAAACTGGTGGCTAGCATATAATTTGTAAAGTTGATGAAGTCATTTGATAATCCAATGATTGATGAAGTAATTAAATGACCTCTGTGATTAATTTGATGAGAGATAGTTTGATAAAAACTATACTAGGCTAGATTGTATTTCTGCAAAACTGTGCATACAGATATGTAGTTCTAGCGAAAATTTATTTTATCAGCATTGCAGTGCTGGGTGAAGACTAATGCTAGGGACACTGCTGGAGGATTGAGTTTTTATTAAATTGGTTTTAGATGTTATCCTGATGAAATGATTGCCATGGTTACTGGAAGATACTATCAGGGGAAGTTTAGTGAGATACAAAAGAATTAAACAATATTGTGTGATAAAAAGCTGAGACTTTTGTTAAACAGTTTTTCGAACTGAGTGGAATCTTCAATATTTTAAAAACTGCAAAAAATACAATAGATTTATAGTTATAGTACAGTCAGGATCGCTATCCATTTCCATAGCCAAAAACAAAAAGATGTCCTTTTTAAATTTTCTTCTTAGGCACGTGACTTTCTGACTTTCAATAAGGTCCTTGTAACGTTTTTGAATTAGAATAGTTGAAATTATCGTGAACTCTAAACTTGAATTCATGCATTCCAGATTGTAATGATTTTTTTATAAGCGGAAAACGGAGCTTTGCGTAAGGAAAATTTTGAGAAAAAAGCGTTTGGGTGAAAATTCTTAACTAGTTGATTTGTATTTGCTCATCCTGAAAAAGTGGTGTATTCAGGATCATGAAATAAAATTGAAACTTTTGATGAATAAACTTTATTCTTTATTTGATTCTAGGCAAAAATTAGGAAAAAAGATACAAAATAATGTCATTTGCATTAGATTTAAGACTCATCAATGTGTCCACCCTTACTTTTAATTACAGCTTCACATAGTTTCGACATTCTACAGGGTGGCACAAAAGTTTCTGACCCGAGTGTTTCTTGTATAAAATTTGAAAGAAAAAAGATTGATTTAATATTATAATTTTATTATAAACTACACACATTAGGTAATACAATGATTAATTAGTATGAAGTATGTCCTCCTTCGTTTTCTATACACTCTAAAAGTCGCTTTCTGAAAATTTCAAATAAATTTTTTAGGAAGTTTGCAGAAATTGCATCTCACTCACTTTGCACACGTCGAATCAGCTGCTGCCTATTTTTTGTCTAGGGTCTCTAAAGACACTCTCCTTTAATTTGGACCAAACATTTTCCATGGGATTTAAATGAGGAGAATTATCAGGCCAATCAATTCACACATTAGAAAAAAATACTCATAAATCGCCTCATAAGTTTTCAAAGCAGTATACGGCATGGCGCCATCTTGCACGACATTGCACAAAAACAGGAAGAATATTTTCTCTGTAATATTCTCCATTAACAGACACTCCTTGCTGAACAAAGTGAAGTTTGCTCATTACGCGACTGCTCACTCCGCCAGCTACCATGATTTTTAAGTCGAATTTCAGAGTCTGTATAACGGGAATATTTGCGGGGTTGCTGGTTTTCACTGTCATATTCTGTCGATTGAGTATTGGAAGCAGTTGGATCCATGACTGGTCCGTAAAAAGGATGTTTGCACGCAACCTTTCACCATTGTCATCAGCAAATCCGAAGTTTTTGAGATTTTGACAGAAATTCAGCCGATCTCGATTGTTCTTCTTGGAAAGGAGAGGTTTCTTGCGTTGTCTATTTCGGCACCAGTTGGTGGACTGAATGAATCGCTGAACGGTTCGCCTCGATACTCGTTTTAATGGCCGCCGGAGATCTGTTAAGTCGTTTCGTCACTGTTCGCGTCCCCACTCCTGGTCCCCTGGTCCCCCCACTCCTGGTCTATTTTCAGCCATTGTTTGAAATTTTCTTTTTGCTTCTGCTAAAAGTACCGACGTTCGACCACTTCGTTGCATATCCTCCACGTTTCCTTCTTCGGCATTGCACCATTTTTTCACGATGTTCTTGCAGATCCTAAGTATTCTGCATATGTCGCTGCAGCTGTACTCCAATCAATGAATGCGTCTAATTGCAATAAGTTTTTGAATTAGACCACTCACCATTATCCTCGAAAAAAAAATTCAATTCAATTCGTTCAAGATTCATGAAGTTTTTAGGGTTTGTACAAAAGAGCGTTAAAATTAAGGTCTTTCGATAAATTGGGCACTTTCACTTCAAGAAACCAAATCTTAATGGATTTTTTTATATTGTCAAAAGCCTTTTTACTGTACAGGAGTTAACATTTAAGGCTAATAGAAAAATACTCAAGTACTTATGGGTCGGCACATTTTACTTGTAATTAGGCCTACCTATAAATCCGCTTCGAATTTTTGTACCTCCTTTTGCTGAGTCTTCAATAAAAGTCATAATTTTCGTATTATCGTTTAAATTTTTGTTTTCACTCTTTATGGAAATTAATTAAAACTTTGTAGCTATAAGAAAATTTAAAATGGGTGTCAATATTTTTGACGATAGTTTTTTGCCGATAAATTTTTTCGGGTTGATTTTTCATGTTGAAGGCCAAAAACTGTTGCGCCACCCTGTAAAAATCAATTATTTCACCGAAAAAATACCGTTGAATATATTCTCTGAAAACTATGCTATGCTATACCATCAGTACTATATCCTTTCATCCATTAAAATTGCAAATTTATTTCTTTTTTCAATATTTAGTTAACATCAATTCTCTTCCGCACTCATCCTACTACCATTCACAATTTTCCACAACTATCTGTTGAACAAATATATAAATATCTGTTCACGAGGTGAATAAAATTATTATCGATTGAATTTCTTATTCGCCATAGGATTTCAACGATCCTCTGTTGGTATCTTGGCCGATAACCGATAACGACAATGACAACGACACCCATTGAATTTATCGTAAAGTCCTTTTCTTAGCTGAGAAGATAATCGAGAGCTTTTGATTTTGCTCGTGAACAAACAATAAGACGTTGACAATACAATTCCGATAACGACTGTTGGTTGCACTTACTTTAAAGGACACTTCACCAATGGAATGTCTAGACATTTTCACTTGAAGCATAGTTAGTTTTATAGTGAGATATCCTTATTTCGGGAAGAAAATCGAGAGCAAGTGATGATTGTTTTTATTAATGTGTGATTGGATTAGATTGGATGGTTTGAACGTGGATGATGGATTCCTTTCTTGATTTGATACTAAAATGGTATTCGGTTTACATAATCTCTCAGGATAATCTGGTTGTGAAAAACAAAAAAGAGCCTTTTAAAATTATAAATAATAAATTTATTCATGATGGGGTTATCTTAATTAACATAGGATCTGGCTATCAATATAAAACTGTTCAATGAATATTTACAAATCCGTTTGGTAGCCATACGAAACCGATTAAATTCTAATTACAAACTTATTAACAGTTCAGTTAGTGTTCCTACAAAACCATCAAATGAAAAATTCAATAATCATAACGCTTTCTGCACATTGTAAATCGGCAACTCAAATTACAGGCACAGTAATTACATTTTCGCCTCATCTACCAGAGCCCAATTCGTCCAGCCTTCGCTTATTAATCCGCAAACACACTAAGTTTATGACGAAAACTGAAACAATTTTCCGTTGTAATTAATGTGAATTTCCACTGCACTCACCACTCGCAATCGCAACACATCCCCAAGAGTTGAAAATCATTTTCCGTAATATATGAAAATGTTGTGTGAATAATTATAACGAGCTGGCCCCGGAACATGTGAATGTGTTGGCCTCAGGAGCTCACCATTTTGCCGCCATAGGCGGGTGTACTTGAAACAGTTAGTAGTAGTTGGGAACATGAATGGCTCCGCCGCGATGCTCCTCAAAGGACCAAAAACACTCCAATCGAATTCTTGCCCATTCTCATTCCATCAAAGGTATGTATGTAGAAACCAAGCCATGAATATGAGATTTCATGTTCAATTTGGTGCGAACAGAAAAGTTACGATTGCATTACTCAATTGCAGCTCGTCGATTTACTAATTAATGAGCATAAATGCAAAATGCAACGCCAGCCAGGGTATCCTGTACAGTCAAAAAAAATGTCGAATGCATAATAGGGAAAAGTAGGCAGTAGGCAGCAGCCAAGGGAAAGCGTTTGTGTTCACATTATTGTTTATTCAATAATCGACACAGGAATTTTCAATTAGACTGCAAACTTGTGTATCGGCTATATCTACAGGACAATGTTCGCATAGGTCCTCTGATATGTTGCTAATTGACTACGTTATTGAGCAATTAACTATTTCGAGCGATTAGTTTTAATTGCTGCGGAATACAAAAGAATGGAGGCTCCCATTTATTGTTTATTCATACTATGGGCGATTGATTTGCGTTGAATTTTGGATTTTGAAAAAAGCCTGAGACACATTGGGGCAATTTAATGTGAAGTATATGCAGAATCTGCAGCAATGACCTTGCCGGTCCAAGAAATTAAAGAACTAATCATTAAGATTAGACACATGAACTCCATGCGTATGAACATATAACAATAGATGGCACTAGTGGCGAAATTTAGTTCGGGTAAATGTCCACTAGATGGCGCTAGTGTCAGAATTTAGTTCAGCAAATATCCACTAGATGGCGCTAGTGGCGAAATTTAGTTCCGAGAAATTCTAATAGATGGCGCTAGTGGCAGAATTTTTTGGAAATTAGTTTCGAAAAATTTCAATAGATGGCGCTAGTAGCGGAATTTAGTTCGGCAAAATGTCCACTAGATGGCGCTAGTGGCGGAATCTAGTTCCGAGAAATTCCAATAGATGGCACCAATGGAGGAAATTTAGTTTCGCAAGTGTCCACTAGATGGCGCTAGTGGCGGAATTTCTTAGAAATTAGTTCCGAAAAAGTCCAATAGATGGCGTTGGTGGCGGAGTTTTTTTAGAAATTAGTTCCGAAAAAGTCCAATAGATGGCGCTAGTTGCGGAATTTTTTAGAAATTAGTTCCGAAAAAGTCCAATAGATGGCGCTGGTGACGGAATTTTTGAAAATTTACTTCGAAATAGTCCAATAGATGGCGCTAGTGGCGGAAGTTTTGGAATTAAATTCGGAAATGCCTTCTAGATGGCTCTAGTGGCGGGATTTGATTCCGAAAATGTCCACTTGTATTTCGATTATATGGCAGATTGCCTTAGACTGCAGTCACTGAGTTATCCTGAAACCAACAGCACATCTACAAACGTTTTCAACACGGAAAGAAAACTCGCTCGAGCGAATTATCAATAGGAAATAGCTACGAAGAGATCAAAGCAACTTAATAAGACTCCTTAGCAGTTTGCTGAAGTGTTCTCCTTTGTAGTCGTGTTGCAGCTCATGTTCACCTTTACTGGAAACCATGTGATAGGTGTTTTACGCAATTATTAAATATTACTTGAGTTATTTTCTTCACGTAACTAATCAATATTTCTCGAGAGACATTTAATGGTGATGACTAAAGTGCAGCAACTTCAAATTCAGTTGTAATTAAATGGATGCTTCGAAATCCTTCCTATTCTACTTGCCATAATATTCGGATTCCAATCACATACTGAAGTGCTACACCACTGCTTCAGACGAATTCAACTCGAAACTTTTACAAACCAATTCCGGTGAATAAAAAAACGACCGCCAGAAGCTTCCAACTCCATGTTGACTGTCTGCATTTCAAGTGTACATTCGTTTTTTGAACAAGACAGAACAGTACCAATGACTTCGAACCATCTTTACGCCATACAATCTACACACGCAAGCACATCCTTCCATATGGACGATATGAACAGGATAATGTTGATGGGAACAATATTTCAGTTGTACTTGAACATGTTCGGTCGACATTGCAGTAACACCCAGTCGTAGAACGTTGTTGTTATATGGTGGGTAAGAACGATAGATGTGAACCTTCCAGTGGAAATAGTCGAGGAAGGTCAATACAAAGTTTTCATAGGGCATGCAACGAGGGTGAGTATTGCTCATAACAACATATATGCGGATTATGTGTACAGTTTGATTCACTCTTTTTCTGCAGCCGGCCATAGTAGTCTAGACCTTGATGCGCTGAGAATTTATGGTCGTCAATGAAGTTTGGAAGATGTAACATTTTAAAGTATCGTAGTTGAGCTGGGAGCTGTGTTATTACTTGAGCCTAAAAGTAATTTATTAAAATTTCTATCTAAGCGTCTAACATAGCACTACTTACGGCATTTTTAATATCAGCAACAATTTCATCCCTTAAACTGATTATTACATATTTTTGAAACGGCTCTGGACTTCTACAGAAATCGTTTCATCTGTCGCCAGCTCGTAGCGTGCCTTCTTCGTAGTGTCTTTCACATTTGCAAAATCTTTCTGAATTGTCCCGAATTCCAGCCATAATTTGTTTGTTTTTTCACCAATCGAAATTGTTGATGAATCTGCATTTCCTCCATGACGCCTTCCAATCTAAATAAAACATTCAGGGTGAAACGAAAGAACACACACTACTCGAATGCGACTCCTGTCTTACTGGGCCTTACGATCTTCGAGTAATTTCGATTGTTTTTGATTGTTGATGAGCGTTTTCTCCCCGTCTCGTTGAATTGTTTGAAGCTCCATTAATTTGTCGAATTTTTAATCTATTGCAGGGGTAGAAATTGCCTCTTGAGCGCTGTTTAGCAGTTCTTTTTGTATATTTTTGGCGAAATTCTGCAATTTGTAATCCTGATTAAAAGCGTCATACTTTCAAAAAGAACGTTCTGCCGTTCTTAGTCAAAAAGGACGAATCTCCGAGATACATCTTTGGGCTTAGAATGGCTGTAGTGTTGAAAACGTTTGGAACTCATCTGGATTCGATCTTGCCAAATAAACTTACACAAATTGCTAGCCTGGATATTGTATTTTGCGATAAATTTCACGTTCTGTGCGTGAGTAACTACTGCATTGTCTACCTGTAAAAAAAGTGAAACGTATTACATTTTCTTCAATATATTTCTACATAGTAGATTATTCAGTCCTGTGTTACGTATTCCGTGATTTGATTTCCCAGTTCAACTAAACGAACGCTGAAACGTCGATGTGTTGCGGGTCTGCGCCTTTTCCTTTCCATTTTTAACCAATCTCGAAGGCACGCAACAACAATTTTGGTTCGCATCAAGTCCTAGCACTATGGCAGCGAAAATGGCGACAATTTATTTTTTCAAATCAACAAATTGGTTGTTCATTTTAAAATGTAATTTATACTAATAACTCATTGCTGAACGGATGGATTATTAAAAACTGTTGTAATCGAAGCAAAATCATAGCTAATAGTCGGATCATTCTGTGTTCCTAGAATCAGTCCTGCGTCCTCTTCGTGTCTCATAGTCAACTCGGCAAAAAGCAATAAACCAGGTTGGCGCCCAACGTGGCTAGCCATGAATGCTATGGTATTCAGTAATTGTGGCATAAAGTAGATACTAGGGACGTAATTGTTCAATAGTTTCATAATTTCGGATTCTTCTACTTATATACCAAATTTAATCCAAATTTGAGGCGACAAGACCGTAGCCGCTCCTTGTTAAATATTTGCGATTTTTGTGCATAACAACGCACGCACAATCCAATTTGAATAGAAATTTCAGTGTCAATTTTAAGTAGTAGGTGTCAACCTACTTTCCATAATAGTTGGAAAATATGCCACAAGAGGTATGGTGCATGTTTCAAAGATTCAAAAAATACATCATACATTTTTATCCGTCGTGTATCGATTTCATAATTCACAAAAACTTTATTACATCTGTAACTAAAATTCGGAATAAATAAACATTTATGTGTATATTTGAGGTTACACATAAATATCCTTGAATATTTCGAAAATACCAGATTTACGGATATGTTAACCGTAACCCTATAATTTTCAAATTGCTTCATAATTGCACTTGTTGTGGTCGAGATACTGTTTCTAAAATGAAATATAAATTTCAATTTAGCTCCGGACAGGAGTTTTCACCCATAATTGGATTCGCAGAATGTTTCGATGATAGATGATAAGGGATGGTAACTGTATATCAATGATTTTTGATATTTATTTGGGCAATATTTATGTACACAATAATATTTTTTGTACATAAATTTGAAACATTATGGATTTAATGAGCTTGCTCAGCAGTTTTTTATGGTTAACCAAGACTGTAATTGACGAGAGTCATGTGGATTTTAATTTTTATTCTTGCTATCATTATTATAAAATTGGCAATCGATGGGTGGTTGCATGGATGTGCATTAAAAATGCATAAAATTCAGGATAATGAAAAAATAGGTGTATTTAAAATATCCCAATAACATCGAAAAGCTTCTAAAAATTGACGGAAATTTAAATATTTTTTTTGGTAATTTCTAACAAATCGTTAGTGAAACAGTGTATAACTCGTCATCGTTACAGTACAAAAAAACTCTTGCGAATACCTTTCATCCACTTTCACCTTTCTTTTTTCGCATAAAAACTCCAGCGTCACATGCTAAAGTCCAACAGTAATTACACTTTCCTGCAGGACCAAAATAACCTCTCTCTTTTTTGGTGAATCATGAATCTCCTTTTACATTGCTACCACCATTTTAATTGACTAAATTTTCTCATTCGAAATATTTTTTCTCTTGATTTTTCACAGCTTTCATTTCGATGGACTTTTTCAGTATATTTTTCATCAATAAATCCTTTTTTGATTCAAACACACCGTGTTGTAAATGTACACCCAAGTATTTAATGACTTTTTCACTTTAATTAATGTTTTTTTGCGTATTTTTATTTAACATTTGCTAACCAGCTTGCCAAACTGGATCCAGCAGTTTTTACAGAGGAATTAAAAAAAAATGTGTGATGTAAGGTCGATTTTTGTTTTGTCTGCTCACAGCTATTTCGATACAGAATTTCATGGAAAAAAATGTGGAAGTTAAAGCTTATTTTTGAAACAAGGTACAATAAATTGAACAGTAAAAACTGTTCAAGAAATTGATTGAAAAAAAACCATATTTCATTAATTTTCTAACTGAGTTTGTAGACGAAATCTTTACAAGATTATCAGTAGAAACCATTAAAGTGCATTTTTTATTCCGTTTGAAATAATATTTTAGGGAAAAACATTAAATATATAAAGAATTTCGTTGAGTACTGAAGTCGAGAAAGGATATCAAATCATGTACAGAATTTCGAACGAACGAAATTTAAGCAATTTGTTTAGATAATGTTGCTTATTTTGAATCCATCTGCAATTAATGATTTTGTTTAGAGTGTTTTTTAATCAAAACGCTGTTGGCTGATTTCATAGGATATTTCGGGGTCTTCCTAAAGTTTAATGAAAACAATCAGAGACGAAGAAGGCAAGATATTGTTGATACCACACTTATTTTATGCAGGCAATTGATTTTATCATTCAACCCTCATTTTATCAATAACTTTTCAAGCAGAAATTTCTGAAAATTAAATCGATGGTTCTTCTAAAATATCCAAATATTTTGCTAGGTTGTAATATCACAAGCGAAACGACGAAGAAGTATCTAAACTAAACTTGATGTTATCAGTTCAAATAGAAACTCGGCTGACTCCTCCAATCCTTCCTAAACATTTAACATATTTTCTCGAAACATTTTCGAACTTGCGGGTGGTAATAAATTGCTGGAAGTTTAGCGCAAGACATTATAATGTGAACATTCTGTATATGTATACTAGATCCCATCAATTTCACTCCTTTCTACTGTATAGTAATCCGTGTTGAGTGGTCTTCGCGAAACATATGTATGTTTTCAAGTGAAATTATTTTATCTGGAAAGATTTATGTTTTTTACTACTGCTTCATTAATGTTAGCATATTTAGGGTGGATTTTTAATGGCAGAGTTTTGGTGCAAGTTTGGTGATAAGCCACAATGTTTCTATCAACATCCACTTTAACTTGCGGGGAATCCCTGGTTCATAGCCCAATGATGACCAGTGAAATTGAAAAGCTTTTTCACAGTTTTATAGAAATGTTTATGTCAGCAACAAAATCACGACACAAATAGAATGGCATCATTAATTTACCGCTCAGAACCGTACACCTGTTTTTGCAAATTTTTAATTTTTGAAATCCTTAAAACAGCATCGTAACAGATCCAGAACGATTCAGTAGAGTATTCCAGCTCAAGATAGATAATAAAAAAATACAAAAGGATACATCTAATCAACGCACGCCATGAAACAAGTCCTGTTTTCAACATTTCGGTTAGCATCCCTTGTTTGCCTCGATTAGTGTCTGGCACTTATTAACACCTGTTCTGACGCGCATATTTACCGCCCGCCTACCACATGTTGACATCACCCTTACTAGTTTCAGCCTGCTAGTCCGATTTAATTACGCCTAGCATTTGAACGAGATATACCTACTGTGATTGAATGAGACCCTGCTGAACGATGCCTGCGAGAGACGAGGGTGGGAAGAAAAACAAGCAAGCAAGCAAGTTGGGAAAAACGTGAGGAAAATTTAATTAAAGTCAGTTAGGAACATGTTGTTTGTAACGTCATACTTTCGAACATTGTTTACCTGTACCATGTAAACTGTTCGGTTCTATGCCACGTCACCATATTTAGGTATCTACATCTATGTATGTATATATATTTAAGGACACCTACGAAAATGTTTATCATAATGATCAAATGTTACCATTTAGCCGAAAGGTGAAAATTACAAAGCATGAAATGTAGGTGTCTCAACATTGTTAGCTATAAGTGCTAGCGACATTATCACATTTAGCAGCCATGCTAGAGAGGGTTAAAGAGAATTTAATTATGACAAATAGTCATGGATGCAAGTGTTACACGAACGTGAATTTGATATCAGAGAAATTCGTAAGATATTTGCATGAAAAGAACAAATGAGACAGTTCTTTCGATTTTAATTTTATGTTTGCAGAAAGTCAAAAATATCAAAGAATTCGTCAAATAAAATAATTCACAAAAAATGTACTTTCAAATCTCTAAATTTACCATTGTAAAGTTGGCATAAATAATCATCTTACGAAAAAAATATTGTCCTTTTTGAAAAATTTCCTTTTACAGAGACTAATAATCGTGAAGATTATCAGAATTGCTTTCAGCCACACCCTTCTAGACAGCAACTATTAAAGCATTGCAATAGTGTGCCAAATCATAATCAACATTCACATGGCTATGACAGATGCACACAGGTTCGGTTTCCGAACTCGGAGCCGATCGTGCAAATGCCCACATGGATTCCCAACCACACAAGAGCGACTAGTAACACATAATTCGCGAGTTGAATTCATCCGAAATCCCGCCAAGTGTGACAGCACCATAAGCTATCGCTACCACGCAATCCGATGCCTGGAGTATCGCACTTTCAAACCAAATGTCGCACCCTCAGGTGAGATAAGCATACTTTGCATAAAAATTCACATTCAAGATCTAATCCATTCACGCCCGATGAATAAGCCAATCGTGGTCTTACTGTCTCGTGGTGGATGGCAAATGACAGCACCTGAAGAGGATGCCATCCGTCACGCCGAAACCACACTTCCTCGCTTCATTAAATTATGGAACCAGCCTTTAATCTGGAAGTAAATGAACCTCCATTAATGTGCAAGCATAGTGTTAGTAAGTTGCTAACCAAAAAGCACACTAGTAGACAAAAGCTGTCGACTAGACTAGGAGGTTCAAATCTTTACTAATATAAAGAAGACCACACTCTGTATTTTTTTTACATAGGGGACAAGCCTGAAAAATGACCATACTTCCGTATTTCTGTTTATGTAAAGGTGCTAGGCTCGGGATTCTTTTCTTTTGAAAAATGAATCGTACCATCGTGTAAAATCTCTACGAAATATCTATAGAAACCTTTCAGCAACAATTTCAAACAACAACCATTATGTATATAGCTGTGGTTACTTCGAGAAATGCTACGAAAAAGTTTCGATTGACTTTAATTTCTTGAGAACGCTAGACAATCTACTCCTCAAACGCTGTTAATCAGCGTTGACATCACGCGACTTTAAACAGAAAAAAACACATTTCAATCCTTTTCCTTCTCTTTTCAATGCTTACAACTTTCAAAGGCCAGACGTCAACTGCCACGTTTTCTTCTCAAAAGCAATGTTGTCTAAAAAGCGTGGGTGCACAATCCACGTCATTTCAGATGAAACCTTTTCAAAAAAAAAAACGAACTGCTCTAGCAAATGTAACTGAAGTGAGAATAACAACACCGTCATTGTTTTCATTTCAATTTTCAACCATCCCATTTTGCTCTTTTAAAGACCATCCAACGTTCTTCACGGTACCATGGCTAAAAACCGAAATATTCTCAATAAACGTCCCTGAATTTTGATTGTTGCCGTTGAAAAGAATAGACGAAAAAAATGATTATAAAAGTTTGTGCATAATTCAAAAAATTTCGATGAAAAATATATACAATTCGCTTACTATCCATGATCATAGAACAAAAATGAATGATGATGAAAGGATATTTTTAAATAATGAAACTGTCACCAAAATAAACTTCAAAATTTAAAAAAAAAGTCCATTGTGAAGAAATATGGTCCTTGCTGCATTAAGAGTAGAGCAAACATTGTATTTAATAGAGTCAAAAGAAAACTGGGCACCTCAACTGGATAAACTTAATCAAATCTAAAAGGACAAATGAAAATAATTAAACATTTACGCTCAACTAAGTGAAAATATATTTAAAGAGCATATTAATCATTCCGGATGATACTGAAGGGTGTTGAATAGAGAGATAGCAATTTCTTTACTTTACGATAAGAAAGATTTCATTTAAATGGATCTAAATGTATGTCTTTTATGTAAGGATTTATTTATCTTCTTGCTGGCGTCTCTGATAGCTCTTGCAATTTCCTGAGTCATTCATAAAATAGGATTCAAGATCTTTTCAGTGTCTGGACATTGAATAGAAGTCATTCACGAATCAATTAAGCAAATGATGTTTTCAGATGTGATGAATTAAGGCGTAAATATTTACTGGATGGGGATTTAAGAGCTGAAATTAATGATTGAATAAATCAACGTTAAGTAACAATAAGTATTCGCGAATATGTCATTATAAATCAATAGATTTAAAATTGGAACACTCGCTACCACCGATTGCAAAAATCAAATTTCTAGCCACAAATCAAATGTGATTGAATTTCTCGAATGAAATTTATGCGATTTTTGGAAATAGGAGGTTCTAACAAAAAGTGAGCAAGAGGAGTAAGCCCAGAAAAAGCGTAGCGAACGAAAAAGCGAACGGAAGTTTGTATTACAATTCCAAGTAAGCAAAATACATAGAAATGATATACAAATATGACAGTAGAGTGCCTGGTTCGGTGAGCAGAGCGCCCGACTCTTGCTCTCGAGGTAGAGGGTTCAAATCCTCGCTCTATCTGTTTTTTACTTCAAGTTACTTTGTGTGAAGAAAAAAATTTCATATTTTGTCATATTTTATGCATCCTAGATTTTTGAATTCGTCACATTAATTCCTGAATTTTTCGTGCGTGTATCTATATACAACTTTTTAACATTTACATAGTCATTTGAAAAACGAACCTAAATTGCCCACCGGACACTCCCAGAGTGCCACGCTGCTTGACACAGAAAGTTAAATAAAATTTTCTATCAATTGATATCTGATCAAATAAAAGCATTTTTAAAAGTAGCTTGTATCGTATTTTCAGAAATAGTTCCGACTTTATAAACTTATAGCAAAAAGTCGGAGCAAAAAAACCAACTCAAGCTTTTAGGATCCCTAAAAACAGTTATAATATTTAAACTAATTTGAAAACGTTCATCAATTTTCCGAACAGAACATATCACATTTAACAGACTGTACTTACACAGTTCTGCATGATGATCACTTTCGGCCGCCTTCATGCAACTCATTTTCAGATGAACATGGAAAGTCTGAACGTCCTCTCACATATTATTTTAAGCTTATGTATATTTAACGTTTCTACATAAGTTTCCTTGACGAGCATCCATTACAGAGAGGATGATATCTTCATAAGAAGAAATATAGCGTCTTCTTGAATTCACTCACCATCACTTCTTGGAAGTAAACGAACATTGAAAAGGACATCATCATTTGCCCGGACACAATCTCACATACACCCTCAAACCGCAAATGTCTCATTGCTACATACTCTAGCCAACTGCTAGCAAGGATAATCGATTTGCCCTAGGCAGCAGCAGCAGCCATAAAATTGCAAAGTGAACGTGAACATGTCACGTTGAATATTATAGCAAGAGATCTATCTATTTGGTAAGAAAGATTTCAGTTTGATAGTCGATTTTACTATGATAATTCTCTTTTGTCAAAATGATTGGAATAAATCTAAAGAAACCACGTCTAGACGTGTGGGACACCTTTATCTCTTATTCAACTGGAAGAATAACCACAAATTTCCCGGCGTGTCATTGTTGGATTTCCTTTCGAAAGTCATCCGATTGATATTGAGATATCCTTTCTAACGTAATTGAGACCGAAAGGAAGTCTCGAAATGAGATGTGCTACGGCAGTTTCTATAGGAAATAGATTTACATATACTTCATGGGATTTAATCAAATTTCCTTATCAAATGATAAATAATTTATTGAAAATGTATGTATTGTCGTCACTATAAGAGCAAATGTATTTATTTTTATACAATATTGCGAATGTTCATTGAAATTGTTTGATTGAAACCCAGTGGAGCTAGAATTCCACCTTCCGTTTGAAACCGCTGAAATAAGTTTTGCCTACGTCACAATATTTCTTTATGTACTATTAACATATTTATAGTCGCTTATATTTTATAACCCCCGACAGAGTAGGTTTAACTCAAGAAATTATAATTTACGATGCGGCCGGGATGACATTTAAGTAACAAACTTACTGTATTGACGTGAAGACCACCAGACCATCCCAAGAAGAAGTGAAGAAATGGTTATAAAACAAATTCCAGGCAAGTGCAACAATAAAATGACTTTTTAAACTTTTACCATTCGTGCTGTAAGATTCTGAATCTCCAGGGGTAAGAACAAGGAAAATGCGAAATGAGTTATGTAAATTGTGAGATGAAAAGTTTTACGCCAAAGTGCGCTAGAAAAGATGGGATTTTTGCATTTTTATATATGTAGTCGTTTAAATTTATTTAAAAGTATAATCGGTAATTATTTGATGTCGCTTGGTTTTGAATTCATCATCAACAACCAAGAAATCTACGGCTCAAGATGAACTGGAGAAGTTTGTGACGCTAGTGGGATCAACCACTGATAATTTGAATTGGAAATGTGTTAATTTGACTTGGCAAAGTGTGAATTTGATTGAAAAATGCGTTGATTTGACATAAAAATTCTATGACATACTTGAAAGGTTTGTTTCTTCTTCTTTGAGTATATTTTTTGGCCACTTTTACTTTCGATTGAATGATTTTTTATAATTTTTATAATTACATTTTTTTCGTAAAAAACGACAGTAACCTTTAGAATATCCTACACCTTAAGCTCAAATTTAATGATTTACTGGTATCACACACTCTACTTTAATGGATGACTGGGCATCATGTCAATGGAACTTCTACAACACCTGCCTTTGAGCACCTCCAAATCTATTTTCACAAAAGACAAATGGTTGGATAATATCCTTTTCGAGTTGTTGATTTGAATATATATATATATATATATATATATATATATATATATATATATATATATATTCACCATTCTATCTATACCTAAACCAAACCCATCATATTTCTACGAACGGACAAAGTTTCACTTGAATTAACTTGAAAGGAGTTGATTTCCCTTTGAAATACCTACGACAACAAGGACAAAATGATGGTGGTAAAGGATTTCTATGCGGATGGTGTCCCTTCAAGTTTGACGAAGCGTTAAGATGTGCAAATTTTGTTTGAAGGAATTTTCATTTTCTTCGGCAAACGTTCAAGAAAAAAGTGATAGAAGAGAATTTCCTATGTTGAAAAGTAACCGAATGTGTGTGTGGGTCCTTTTCAAAAATGGGAGCTACCCCTTTTATGATTAGCTAATAATATGTTTCACTGGAAAACATGCCAGTAGTGTTTCCAAAATTAAAGTTACTTTTGAATTTGTTTGAAATATTTAATGTGTTATTTTTTCATCGTTTATAGACCAAGGCGGATCTGTAAAAAACGACTACATTTGGCCGTTGAAGGGAGGAGGGCTCCCTGATTTTTTTCAGAAAAAGTTGTGGAATAACTCGTATAACAATAATCGACCTATCCTCCATTTCAAAAAAGTGAGGTGCATTAAAAAAAATCAAAATGTTTAAATTTTGTTAAAAAAATGGTTTTTTTCAGTTTTCTTACTCTTCACTTTAAAACGGTTAATTTTAAAGCAAATACGTGTGGGAATGGAAATTGCGTATTAAAATTTTCTATAGAAAAGAGTTGATTTAAAATTACAAAACATTTAAATAGCAATAGCAAAAAAATATAAAAAAAGGGATAAGCGCCTTTTCTTATTTAATTTTTTTACCATTTAGAATGCACTGAGGCCTTTCATAGTTTGCTTAGAATTTTTTTATAATATAATAAAAAAGCACATAAATTGTCATCAAAACCAGTTCAGTAGATTGCGCATAATAATTGGGCAATCTACATTTATTTAAAAAAAGGAGTAGGCTCCATCAACTGAATCCGCAGTCGCCCAGCACTGTTCTAGAGTCTATTACCAAGTTTAGCAAAAACTTCTGAGGCCACCCTAATAGCCGGATTTCAATTTTGTAAAGTACATTTGATAGGTGAAGTGCTCTTTTATATGTGAAAAAAATTCTATAAGCTTAAGTTTTTGACTTGCAAGCTTGCAAAATTTTTGATTTTTTTTTAAAATAAATTTAGGTCGCACAATTATTATGGACAATCCACTGAATAGATTTTGATGAAAATTTGTATGCTATTTTATTGTGTTGTAAATTTTTTTAAGGCCAACTACGAAGATCCTAAGTGCATTCTAAGTGGTAAAAAAATAAACAAAACAAGGCTTTCCCTCCCTTTTTTATATTTTTTGCTATTTTGCGGCAAGGGTTAAATGTGTTTAATTTTTTAGCTAACCATATCTTATAGAAAATTTCATTACTCAACTTTTATTGCCGAACATCTTCGCTCTAAAGTGAATCGTTTTAAAGTTAGGAGTGAGAAAAGTAGTAAAAAACCATTTTTTCTCCAAATGTTTTAAACATATTGAATTTTTTAATGTTCCCGACTTTTTTGAAAAAGAGGATGAGTCAATTATTTTCATACTAGCTATTCCACAACTTTTCCCGAAAAAATCCCTACCTCCCTCCCCCTCTCAGCGGTCATCTGAAAACAGATCCGCCATGGTCTATTCATGAAGCAGCAAAATCGTAGAAGTTGAAAACGGGGGTCATTTCTACAGACCCCTGATCTGAATCAAAATCAAACTAAAACCACTAATTAATGAAATCCTTTACGTTATCCAATCAAAACAAATTTTGATAGGAATGCTCGTTCCTGCAATAAATATTTGCATAAATTACTCTTAAACCACCCAAAACGCCTCGACATTTAGATATTCCTAGTGTTCGTATTTCGCCACAGGCAATAAATCTATGTTTGTGATAGACATAACATATCTTCTATAATTAGATCGTATTGCAAATTAATTTCTATTGTATTTTCCATAGAAAATTAAATGAAAATTTCCGCTTTGAACTTAGTCTTAATGGAATTACGACGTAGGCAAACAGCTCATCCCCTTACTGGGATCTTCGCATAGTTATAAACTCAAGTATGAAGTATTAATTAAACCTTAAGGGGTCTTTGACTAATCTCATTATATCAAAGAGAGTTAAATACGGCAACATAACAACATACATAATCATATACACAAGTTCTCACATGTGCAAGTTGGCTGAAACAAGGATACGCGCAATGCAAATTGCAGCTAGTTGCTCGGTTCTTGTGCTATTACAGCTCATCATGAGAGGAAACGGAATAATTAAAGATACTAAAGATATGTAGGTAGTGTGTACCTGAGATTTTCCATATATGTACATATTGACTATGAAAATTCGGGACTATTCGTAATGTTGTAGAATTGCATTTCCCTGGGAGCATCATATGGTGCATAACAACATCTTTAGTTCCATAGAAATGGTTCACTTGTTGGCATTCTTGCTGTGTTCGTTACCATTGTTGAACCAAAAAATTCTTGTCTGTTTAACTCGTCGTCTTTTCTATGATCCTTAACTTAATGAAATTCCATAACCTTTTTTCATCGTATCCTTTTCTTTCCAACGCCAAATTATAGTTCGCAGCTATTCGATGCTATTTCATGAATGCAACGAAGCAAAGGGATCAAACCCAAAACCTTGAGAAATTCCTTTGCATATTTCTCACACCAAATATCCCCCAAACTCATTATACATTGTTTTTGCTAATGTCGTACCGACTTCTTCTTCTACTTCTATACTTCATTAGCGTGAAGGAACCAACCCTTTTGCGTGCGACCATTTTCCATGTGCGTTTGATTCTACTAACATGGATTCTGTGTAATATTTTGAACTTTGGTATTTTGTAATTTTCTCGCAAACCCTCCCCCCGAAAAGGAAGTGTGGTATCCTTATAACAGACATGAATTTTAAGAATTCAATAATTTTTGAAATTTCATCTGGAAATAATTGATAAAATACTTAAGGATATTATGATTTTGTTGATCAGTGTCATTTAAAATACAAGCGATGTTAATTGATGATGGTGGCATGTTTGTGTGAAGTTATTTTAATGTGGAATGGATGTAACAATGTGTTGTGTATCCAAAAACATGGATCGTATTTCGTCTCCTATAAATAGGAGGATAGAAAACCTACTGGCTTGGATCCTGTATGAATAAATATGACTGTGAATGAAGAATTTGTGATTAAATTTTAAAAGATATTGATGAGTTTTAAAGAAAATGTTGTCCCTATTTTTGAATATTTGCAAATGAAACCGTCAGTATAAAAATTGGAAATACAGATAAAGAAGAACAATTTTTTTCCGGAAATATTTTCTGCATTTTCAAGCGTTTGATTCAATCAATTCGAATTGAATGTTAACAATTTCATCCTTGAACTATTTTATCGAAAGCCACCCATTTTGAACCTCATATATGTGTAATCCAATAATTTCATGTCGTTAAATATTGACTTTAAGCATTTAAAGCAATCTTGATTGAATTATAATTCAACTACAGATTGAGCAAATATCAAAACTACGCGAATATATTATTTCACATGCATTTACGCATTTAGTCAATAGCAAATTCATACATTGTACAACTGAAGAGCCTTTTACACACAATAACAAACAGAAGTCTGTGTCAAAAGCAAATATCAAAATCAATTTTCTGTTAATTAGCTAATTTATTTGCTCAGTAGTAAATGTCGAGCGAAACAAATATCCAACAAATTAAAATTGTTCAGAGTTTATACAAAAGTGAACTATTTTCAAAGTGCTTCCAAACAAAATCATGCCAACTTTTTACATCCACCTCCATCATCATTTGCAATCCTGCCTGATCCACTACTATAAAATGGGAGTGGACCATCTATAGTTTTCCCGGCTAGTAATAGAGTCAACTATAATGAAATGCAAAAGAATATTTTCCGAGTTTTACAAACCGCAATCACTTAAATTGGAATAAATAACTCTCGTAGTTAATTAAAATTCCACATTGTGTGCACAGCACTTAATGATAAACAAATTAAATTGATTGCCGTCATGTGCCATACGTGCCAAATCATTGCGTGCCTTTACGTGGATTTCGCCATTTGCACGCATGCAAGCTCGGACTCGGACGATGGTATTTTAACTCGGAATTAACCAATGGGCGGGAGTAGGGATCCCAGAGATTTTCTTTTTGGAGAAATAAAATTCATTGGGTGGAAATACACCTACACAACATCAAGCATCCCGGGAAGCAGTAAGTAGGCAGAGATTACACATATGTGATGCCTGTTTCATGTACCTACTACCCCTTTACTACACACGTTGAATAAAAACTATGCATTCGAATCCAAACCGCAAATATTCTGCAGTATTTATAATTGCAGAAGCCAATCATTCATTGAATGAGATAAACACACAACATGGTGGTGCCGAACAGGATGGAAAACCTTGACTATATGAGGACAATCAAACGAGAGGGACGATAGTAAACAATCAAATATTAAAAATATTTTATAAATTCATGTGCAATTGTTTGATCAAGGTTTTCATGTTAATATTGTTCAAGGAAACATGCAAATAGTACAATGTTTATCCTTATGCATCCTTGTAATATATTTCAATAAACTTTCGTACAAATATTCACAAAATTTAGTGTTCAAAAACAATCCATATTACAACAAGAGTCTTCTAGTAACTTGTGGTGCAAAGAAGGCATCAAATGTGTAAATTTAAGCAACCGATATACACCCCCCCTCACACACACATACACTTACACAGATATATATGTATATATATATATATATATATATATATTGATATTGTGTGTGAATATGACTCCGCCCTTTCTCTACAGATATTGTTTTTAGTATTGCTTGCGTGGATTAATAAATGACAACACGTGTATTCGATAGGACTTTATGTCAGCTGTCAAACGCACTACGTGACATTTGGTTGAAGTGTAAGCAACAGGTATTTTCACCTCCATGAAAATGCTGGTTTTCGTTCGAAGTAAACATCATTTGCGGGAAGTATTATTACACTATTTTATTGTGACGAAAAGTACAACGGAAACTCATCGTTTGCTTGTGGTGATTCACGGTGAGCATGCTCCATCTAATACAACGTGTAAGGAATGGTTTCGACGATTTCAAAATAATGGTTTTGGCACTGAGGACAAAGAACATGGAAAACCACCCAAAAAATTTGAAGATGCTGAATTAGAAGGAGTATTGGTAGGGGATTCTTGCCAAACTCAATCCGAATCGGCTGCAGCATTAAATGTCAAACGACCAATTGTTGTAAAGCGTTTAAAAACAATGGGAATGGTTCAAAAAGCTAGTAGCTGGGTTCCCTACGAATTGAAAGAAAGAGAAATTGAGCGTTGAAAAACAATTTGTGAAATACTATTTCAAAGACAGCAAAGATAAAAAATTTTGCATCGAATAGTCAGAGGAGATGAAAAATGGAGATATTATGAGAATCTTAAATGTCAAAATGGTTGGGTGATGCCACGTGAACCCAACCCATCACAGCTAAAGAGAAATATTCACTGTGCTTAAGTTATGCTCTGTATTTGGTGGGATCAGAGAGGTGTTGTACTTTAGGACTTGCTCAGACCCTTTCAAAGTAGGTATGCTGACGTTTATCGACAGCAACTAATGCGTTTGAAACAATTCATAGAAGAAAAACGACCAGAATCGGCGAATAGGCACAGTGAATTAATTCTTCAACATGATAATGCCAAGCCGCATACCGCACAAGACGTTAAAACATATTTCCCAAACATACTTTCTTCGGACTATCTCTTATTCCGAACAATGCAGCTAGATCTTACGGGAGAACGGTTCACTTCATACGAAAGTAACAAAATTTTGATTGATAGCTGGATCACTTTAGAAGACCAGGATTTCTTCAGGCAAGGAATGGAGCCGATGGAGCATACTTTTAATAAGCTTCCAGCAGCTGGGTTATAGTCCCATCTCAATCTTCTGTGGTATCACAATGGGCCTACTGTGGCCTTAGTGAGCTATCTTTACATAAAGAGGGCTGCCACAATAAACAAACCAATCAATCGAAGCTCTTTTCGTTCAATTGAAAATGATATAAATTAAAATTTCACGTATTTTTGTAACAACTGGGTAAACGGATTTCTGATGAGCTTGATTTTGGGCCATAGGAAGATCTTCAATATCTCGTCGAACGTTGTCTATTGCAGATTTATACCATGCTTGTTTTTTTTTTAATTTTCAACCTAACTTTTCCGTACGTAAAAGAATAGTATACACTCCAAGCAATTCTTCTTGGTACGAACTATTAGTTTATAAAATTCACAACTCCAAGCATTTGACATCGCCTTTTTTTGTGAATCAGAGAGAAAAACTTTTTTACTTAATTAAACTTGACATTTAATTTTCCCCAGGAAATTATTTTCTACAATTTTCATTTACTACCAATGAACTTTTGTTTTGTACTGCATTGCAAGCGAGGAGATCTTACAACAACCCCATTTCAACCCTTCCATCCTCTTGGCCGTCATCATCCTTCTTGTGTTTCGAGTTACCAACTTTTTGATACTATGATTCACAACCTTCTTCTAATATCAACTATATATGTAGTTCTCAGAGATTTTGTATCTGTTTCTGTACAGATACATCTAGAGATCTAGATATTTTCTCTAGAAAGGAAATGTATAAATTAAGTTTTTCGAAATTGTAGAACGAACGAACAACGATATGAATGATAGTGTGCAAGAAAGCTAAGTGAGTGAGTGGTCGGGGAGGGGATGGAATTGAAAATGAAAATATTGTATGAAAAGAGTAGCTGAAGTAGTAGGGAATCGTTGAATGGTATATATAGAGTTGTTGAGGGAAAACTTAAGTTTTTAATTGGTTACTTTGCATTTCAATTTCAAATTTGCAAATGGAAAAAGGAGGTTAATTGCATACAGAGAGAATATGCAATTAGGGTTTGTATGAGAAAGTGAAGTAGTTGGAAAAGTTCATTATTTTGTCGGTGAAAATGTCAGAATTTGGAATCTGATGGAAATGTTCAATTGGTTGGCAGATATATGTAATTTACTACTATGAAAAATTCAATATTGCAAACGATTTACCTATGAAATAAACGATGGTTCTTTTTCTAATCCACGAAAATATAAAGTGGCTGGCTCCGATGACTTTAAGAGTTTTTATATAGCCTTTTTCATTAAGACAACTGTTTAGATATTTTCTAACTTGAAATCCTGCTTTAGTACCATTGATCAAGGGATATTATTAACACCAACAAATTTTATAGAGTCACTCAAATTAACAAACAATCTACAATTCATTGTGATATCCTTGCCAAAACAAACGTCTTATAAACAAATAGAACGTAAGATAACATACATATATTTCTTTCATACAGCATAAAGATTGAATTCTTGCATCCCAATACATCTATAGTTTTTAAATACAATGAAAAGGATTTTTCAAATAATACAATGAGATGGACATTGACAATTTTTTTATCCGGAAAAATTCTTACATGTGCATACACTTGTAATATTTGCGGTTCCAATGGAATGTGTGATGCGACGTGACTAGAATTAATGTTTAAAAAGGAAAACGTTTCTGGTACACTCTTAAAAGGACTGCAAATAGTATTGCATATTGCAAACAAGTATTACTAACTACTATTTATCTCTATTTCCGCATAAATAAACAGCTTTGTGATAATATACCAGATATATTTTTGAGTCTTCTCTCACAGTGAGGGCAGGACATCAACCAAGTGGTCCAACAACACAAGGACATTATTTTCTGTTCTTTCGACGAAATGTCTTTCAGAATATTTTTGTCTATTCGATTTTTTTTGGTCGCATCTACCAATATATGTGTGTGTACTCCCACTTGAAGATTTACAATGTTCTTTATTGGTTGCACGTCAACGATAGGTTTAGTATATATGTACGATATGTGTTTGCTGAATTGAAAAGGGATACGATTTTCTGGAAGAAAAGATTATTATTTTCCGGTCTCATGGAATTCAAATGTTTATTTAACGAAGCATAAACTCGGATTTTCAACATATAAGATGGTTTTTTTTCGTTTGATTTGATATTTAGTTGACATGATGCGAGCATGTTTAGAATTTATTATCAAAACATATAAGTACACAAAATAATAAAATGGAAATCAAATTAAGATGTTCAACATCGTAAAATTTATTATTAGTCCATATTCAATAATTTTTCAATGAATAATAGTAAAATTCGGTAAGTGACGGGGAAATTGTTTGGTACATTTGGTACTACATATTATTTTTGGTAAAGGTTAAGATTATGGCCTATATGGAATAAAAGGGATCGAAAGAGGGGGGCTCGCCTACTACTATGGCATAAAAAGTTCGTGGCGGTCACGGTCCCATGAGAGGCCCCTCCCGAGCGGGTGGAAGAGGGGGCCGAGATGGGTTGGAGGAGGTGAAAAACTTGTCTCCAAAGTGTTACCCCTATTTATATTACAATAACGGTAAAAATAGAATGCATAATGTTTTTATTTTATTTTTTATTATTCTATTATTTTTTATTTTTTGCCAAAAAAAAATTCTTTTAATTTTTTAATTTTTTCGACTCTCAAACATGTCGAAAATTCACTTCCCAGATCAATTTTATATGATCTCTAAAAATAGGCAAAATAACCATTTCTTTAGTGGGGGAACCCCCCTAACTTCTCATGGGGAGGTGACCGCCACGAACTTTTTATGCCATGGTAGTAGGGACATTTCCCTCTTTCTTCGGGGGTGAGGGTCATAATCTTAATCTTTACCTTATTTTTTTTTCGTGCGTGAAGGAAAGGTTCTTGATAGATACACAGTTCAAATAATAGCAAGAGAGCTTAAAATTGTTAACACGATTGCCATACTCTTCTTGAAGCAAACAAACCTATATATCGTGTCATCTTCTCTTTCATCCCAATTAAATTCCAAGACATCAGGCTCAATCACGTCTACTTTTCATTAAAAGTCTACTTTTTCTCTAATTAACAACCGTTGTTCAATTTTCCTGTCTTCTTGTATCCTTCAAGCTCTCCAAACTCTTTTAAGACAATCCTTACAAATCGCTCCGTTTCTCGTATTGAACATAAAACCTTCTACATCGGACTGGCGACAAACTGATAGTGAACGTAATGGAAACACAGTCAATCTATGTAAGTCAACTTGAATTCGAGTTGGGTTCAAAAAAAAAATTCAAAAAAATGCATCTTTAAAACAAGCTTCTTTTCCCATTCAATGTCTATCACATTCAACTCGAAAGAAATAAACTGAACTTTAAATTAAAAATCTAATCGTAACAGATCAGAAAATTGAGGCTTTTCTTTTTAATCCTTGTATCAGAAAAGTTTTGTGTAACTTCTTGTAGCATTTGTGAGCTGGTAGTTGAACGAGCAATAATATAGTTTGGCTTAGTGTATATAAATGACGAAGAAATAAAAGGTTTAGTATGTTCCTTTCAATTTGGTTCTTTTGTACACATTGCCCAGCTCTTGTTGTAAAGTAACTTGTCTTAGATCCTTTCGGGCTTTGTTGATTTGTTTGCGCTTTTTCGGAATCGATTTTTCTCGGAATGTGTGTTTGTTCCGTGTAAGCATTCTCATTGCAAACTTTGGGGATTTTTCTCTAAAATCGGCTTAAGATATTTAAGTTTGGAAGGGTGTTACGATTTTTGAAGATAAGATGATTGATTCGTAGCTGAATTGAAAAATTTTACTCCACGAAGTAATAGTCAACTTTCAGTTTCAAATCCAAAGTTAAACCCGTATTTAATTTCAATGGCCAACTCGAAGGGTACCACTAATCTCCCGAATAAACGGTCGTTAGCTTCATATCTTCAAGAAAGAAACTACTTACCGTCGACTTAATCTTTTTCTCTCCTATTCGTTTCCGATGGCATTCCAATCGGTCGTTTTTTCGTTGTTGTTGTAAAAGTAATGAATTCTTTCACCAAAAAGTTGGTTGTACTTCAATCCCTAGAAACCTCTACCACCAGTTCTTTTACCACCACTCCGAAATGTTCTTTCAACAATTTTCTAGCAAATCTGTTCATTCGACATAAGAACGCAATCAATCCCTTTGATAAGGACCATTTCAGAAGCAGTTTATCCTTTCATTGACTTTAATGAGTTTCGATAACATTTTCGTTATAATAGGGTCGGTCAACGGTTCCATGATTTTCTATAGAACTCAATGTGCAAGTGTACCTATAAGATTGAATTTGGTGAGATGACAAGGAAATTTTCCCGGGGTTCTGGTGTTTTGTTCTCTTATCCCGGATCCTTATCATTGAAACATTTTCCAAACTCAATATTTTGGTTGAAATTCACATAATAAACCATGCTTTGAAAAGGACCATTAACAAAAGTTTTCGGTGAACTTTTTAAAGTGTTATTCTATAGAATTACAAAGTATTTTCCGTTGAAAATTTTCCATATTTTTTGTTGTTGTGTTGAATATAAGTGTAACAAGAAAAGTTTTTCCTAGCATGAAAACTATTTGGTATGAACAGAACAGTTTTAGTTTTCTGGCTACCTTAGGTGTAGTCAAACGGCAAGAATATAACGGTTATACACTAAAGTTTGCATTAAATGAAAAGCAGTTTATATAATTTTCATTGTTTTTTGTGGGTCAGAAGGCTGCAATGCTTGTTGATTTCCAAAAGAAAGTTTTAATGAGTATTTTTCAAACTATGAGTAGTTTGAAAATCGATCTTTTAAGTCAAGGAGTGGTGAATGATTAGAGTGAACTTCTTAAGTGCTTTGGGATTTTGTAGATCCTGAGCATTTAGGGGGAGAGTATGGTATTTTATTTTATGTTTTTATTAGTAGATATTATAACTCTTCAAGAATATTCAGGTTAAGTTTTAGGTCAATTGAAGCAAAACTGACAGAGCTACAGGAGTTTAAAACTCTGCTCGTCAACGCGCTTTAAACTGTAAATTGGCTGTTTCTCTTTTCCTAAACGCGTTTTAACTAACACTTGGCATTTTTAGAAGTGGGTGAAACGCTCTAACTCAAAATCTATTTATCCTATCCTTTTCAAATTTCACACACTCATTCTGTTTATAAATCACGAGGAAACCACATCGAGATATTTTATTTTTAATGATTACAATTTGTTTTATAATAACAAATTCATCGATTTTTTAATAAAAATATTTTAAAAAATCGTTTTTTATTTAGCATTGATACAAAAATTAAATAATCGTTTAAAAAATTTATCTCGACGTGGTTACCTCGGAAAACTCATAAACTAACGCGATCTTTTTGGTTTTTTGTCATCAGATGATCGCGTGATGAGTCATGCTGTGCACCGAAAAACTACTTTTTTTTCAACGTTGAGAGGTGGAAATCTTCAAAAGATACCGATCAGCTCCTGCCTCTCGGCATGCCGGATTTCTACCGACTAAAAGCATCTCCGTTTCCTTCAATCACTCTCTCCATCAAAATTTAGTAATTCTCCGTATTTAAAATTTTAGGACATAGTAATTCCCAGACGATAAGTATCGGTACCAAATCTGTAAGTTTTAGTGTCCTTTTATTTAGATTAATAGTTCAGACTATATGTTTATGAATTATTTTCTGTTGATTACATGTTTGATTTTGAGTTTAGTGGAGCTGATTGTACTTGTAACTTACTGTGAAAGTTGGTCCTGAAGGAGATATTTTTTTAAGGTGCCTACGAAAATTTGCTGTCAGTAGGCCAATAATCAATATTTTTGGACCAAAATCTTAGAGAATGCTTTTGAATAATTATATTTTTATGTATTTTATTCAAAAAAAAAATTATAATTACAGTATTTTCAAAAAAAAAATCTTAAAAATATGCTTAAAATATGTAAAGTTAACCATAATCCTCCTTTAACTGTTTAATTTTTTCCTTCTTTAATGATTTCTCAAATTTTTACTAACGTATGCATTTTCTTTATTTCAGTGTTAACCTTATATTGTTGATTTTACCGTGAAAATTCAGTCCGACGATCAAGTTTCGACAAGCTAGTGACATTTCTGAGATTCTTCAAGAGTTCAAGGTATGTATCAACGATTAATTATTAATTTGTATACGATCAACCATAAAATATATATATATAAAATGTATAGTGTATAATATATAATGATAATATTTAATATAATATTATAATATTTATAATATTATAATATAATGATAATATTTATAATACTTGGAATATTATGTAAAATCCTGGAAGAAAGTGATTATAAAATAATAATAATTACTTACTCTCTACTATGATCGTATGCTTGGAGTGATTTTATATCAATTCTATATCTCCTATGTGACTGTAGAATATTATTTTATCATTTTACGCACTTTCCAAGACAAAAAAATATTGCAATGAAATTCTAACCCGAAATTGCAAAATTCGAATTACTTTTATGGACGTCTCCCGAAAAGAAACCGATGTTACGATAAAATTCACAAGCACCAATCAATCCCTCCGGCGGCCGTGGTAGTATTGCATAAATATTGGCGCCTGCAATATCGCATGTTGGACGCGTCTAGGCCCGGCCTTACTTAACACAGTTGAGGTGGCCTTTTATCTGCTGAAAATTAGAAAGAAGGGAGGACCCTCATGGAGTCTCTCAGTTTTAAATTCCTCATAGTCTATATGTTTCAATATTCTTTGAAATATGTAAATATATTTATTTTATTATATTGAATAGTACAACTTCAGCAGAATAAATATTTTTTAAAAATCAAACATTTTGAATTAATGATATATTAAATAGTGTCAATCATGGACATACCTTTTTCACAAGCTCCTATATCTTGTACACAGCTGAACACATTTTCTCATGTTTTTTCCTAGAAAAAATGCTTACTGGTTTATAATTTCATTTTTAAGCTGAAAACATGTCATGTTAAACAGTTGCAATAATTTTCGATCGTTTCATCCGAAAGATATTTACAAAAAAAGGTCAAAAGCTATACATTTGATCACAAACTATTTTATAAGTTAGATATATTTCAATAGATACTACATTTTAATCAATTTCAAACCAAAAATTCGGTCACAAAAAACGAAAGGCAATTTTGTGGTTAATTTTAGACAGGAAGATGTTTTCATTAACTTCCAACTGACAATTTATGGAGATAGTTAGGAATAATAGATTCTGCCAATAAATTGTTGCCTTGGATCACATTTCAGAATAATTGAAATCTTTATCAATCTTAATTTTTCTAACCTTTCTTTAGAATCGACTTCCCAAAACGATCACAAAATGATGCCACATACTAGTGAATAGAGCATGTTGGATACCTCGTCCTAACCGTTATCATTATTTAAAGACTTTCACGAAACCCTTCCCGCTTCAGTATTACCAATTTTCAACTTACTCTTGGCATATACATATGTACATATGTGTATGTACGTGCTCCTCTATATGTATTCTGTGAGTTCACTTATAAGAACTTTGTTCTACAGGCTTTCACTATTCACATTTTTATCCTCGGTCCTATACACTTTTCACGGCGAACAGCATTAAGGAATGCTGGAAAAGCTGGTTTGCCTGTCGTGCCAAAACTCAAGCCGCTTGGCATTGACTTTTCCTCAATGGGAAAACAAATTGTTTCACATTTATTACGCTGTATATCGACGGAAGATGGATTGTAGTCGAGAGTAGATTTTCCAGTAACCAAAGTTCAAAACCGAACAATTTATTAACACGACAGAAAATTTTCCAGAGTAGATACGTATGTATCTACAATTTGGAAGATGGCGAAAGGAGGTTCAAAGCTTTGTAAATGCACCCCGCAAATACTTCAACGTGTAAAATCCTGGATGTTTTTTTCTCGCAGACTATATTCCGTGTGGTTTACCTCTCATACCACGAAAGTGTTTCGTGTGAATAACATATCGAATATATATAGCGAATGGTGAAAAATAAGTTCCAAGGATAAACAACTCTTGGTTATGTTTCGACGCTATCGAAATAAATGAGTGTGAATTTTTATTTATTGCAAAATCAAGTGCATAGGGTTTGTTCGATGGAGGGTTGTCAACATGAAGAGAAGGGAGCTATTTGGCTACTGTGTTTCCAGGTTGTTGAAAAAATAATTTCAGCGAATTGTTTGATATACTGTATGGAAAGATATACAAGTTTTCATAGATATTCAACCAATAATCGACTTTCAACACTTCAGAATCAATTCTTTGTTAAATTCATCATTCAGTCGATAAAGTTTTGAAAAAAGTTGATACCTTGAACAATTCTCCTTGGCAGCGGTAATTGTTCAAGGCGAGACTCAGTAATTATGAAACTGATAAACAATTATATCCGTAGTATCTACTTTATGCCACAATTACTCAACACCATAGCATTCATGGCTACCCACGTTGGGCGCCATCCTGGTGTATTGCTTTTCCCGAGTTGGCTATGAAACACGAAGAGGACGCAGGATTGATTTAAGGAACAAAGGATGATCCTATCATTAGCTATGATTTTGCTCCGATTACAACAGTTTTTAATAATAAATCCGTTCAACAATGAGTTTTTAGTGGAATTTACATAACTAAATGATCGAATAATTTGCTGATTTCTTAAAATAAATGCATTTTTAGTTGAACATTGCTGATTTACCTTAAGCTAATTACATTCACAATTATTCAAAAAAAGACAATACCGATCGGGGATCGAACACACGACTTCATGATCGTGAGCTAGGAACGCTTGTTCTTACTCTGCACCGCTTCTATCAGATGCAAAAACTTACTAATCCATAAGTGACGCTAAAACCTTTACAAGCGTTTTACTCTAAAACGGGTAGGGGGTGTTCCGGTTTAATATTTTAAGGATCGAATATTCTTGAAGTCTTTTACTTATGTGCCAAATTTCGCCCTGATCTGAGAGGACGATGCCGTGCCTAACCCTTGTTGGTCCGTTTAATTTATTACCATGTTTCGCAAGTTAATTCACCTCAATTATACCTAGCGTGCAAAAAACGACTGAAAAAGAGGGTTGATTTTTCAAAAATAAATTCAAGGCTCCGCAATTTTTCTTTTTTTATTCAAGTTTTCATAAACGGTGGTGAATTGTCACGTAAGAGACCTTAGTCTTTAAAACCCCTTTTTGAATTTTCTATTTCAGACTTGACTTGACGAACCGAGTGAAAATCCAATTGGCTATCCATTGGCTAACAAAATAACGACCTAGAAAATCTTACCCATCAGATTCTATTACGTTATTTTGATATAAGCTATTTGGATTTTCATTCGGTTAATCAGTGCAGCGAATAAAAAATGGATTTTAGTCAGATTCGTTTGAAAGATTTATAGATTAAACTTCATCAAAGATTTTTTACAATCAGCCCTGGAATCAAATCCTTCCATTTCTTAAAAAAATCTGATTACCGTATGTTATATAAAAACTTAAACTCTGTAAATCACTGCCAAATAGTCACGATATAAGCATACCTTTTCCTTCTATTTTACATTGCGCCCAGTTCCAAATTTCCTGTTCAATTTTATTATTTACATACAAACAGGAGCAAGCCATTACCATCACAGTATCAAACTCACATCAACCAAAAACAATCGACGGATTTGTTATGTCTATCGAAGATATAGTCAAAGAACCTACAAATGTTTGCTGGAACCTGAATATCCATCTCGTCGACAAACTAATAAAAAAAATCCTTAATCCTGGTACAGCAAAAAAACCATACCGAAGAATCAACATGACTACAATATCCTTGACTGCGTTTGAGGTGGATACAATTTGTATAAACTAGTGGTTCATTGCAGTCGGTCAATGAAATAATGTTGTGATTGTGTGTGTGGGGGAGGGGTGTGTGTACAAGATTCGTAGTGCTTTCTGGCTTTCATTGTGTGCTATCGTAGAAAAGCTAGCTTACGAAATACAACAGTCCAGCGAAGGATTTTCAAAAACAAGATATTAAATTTAGTTCAACGATGGCTAAAATGAACGTCTGTAGACAATGATCTTGAGAGATATTAAGTAGGACGAAGTACGGAAGGAGCTTAGCTTTGAAGTTTGAGATGTAGCTATGGAGGTTTCAGTCGACAAGTTGTTTTTATTGTTTTAATGTATCCTGATGGAGTAGAGGACTAGGGAATTACAAGGGAGAAACTCGAAAGAAAACCTATTGAACATGGAAAATCAATTGTATCTTGTGCGTCTTTTATTTAGTTTAATATCATAAAGTTATTGTAATTACTTTTGGTTATTAGCACTTAAATACATAATTAAGTGTTTTTTTTGGCAAATACTTGCACACATAATTAGGTACGACAAAATCAGCTTTAAATGGAGAAGAGGACATAACAACCACTTCGCATTCCATTTTACATGACTAAAACACCTTTCTTATGCGTTGTTACATGTAACCTGTTACTGCTTACAATCTTTAGCCACAATTTCAAAATATTCCTTTCTCCCGAAATTCTCACCCTTCTAAGAGTTTTGTACCGAAACTAACACATATCGACAAACAATTTATTGCTTTTGCGAATTTGTCAGATAGAAAAGAAAGAAAGTTAAGCGGCTTTATCAAGATTTAATGCACGTGACATTTTCGTGCTCAATTTACACAACAACAAAAAAACTGATACTTCGACATCCAATCGAAGGGTATAACACTCATTAGTGATGTTTCTAGCCTAAAAAAACCCAACAAAAAAAGACGCACGTATAGTCAACGTTGTTTTAGGGGAACATTTACTTTGCTGGATGCAGGGAAAATAACCAAGAATATTGCTTTGGTGATTGATTTTTTTTTATTATTGCCTGTTTTTATTTGAGGGGATTGAATGTGCGGAATGTGCAAAATTCAGATTTTTATCTGTAAGATAAATTTTTCATGCATTGCTGAGACAGTGTAAGGACGTGATGTACCAACATGACTTCGATAAAATTGATCATATGCAAAACTGAGCAGATTATCAATTTTTTTGCTTGGGAAGAAGGGTGGTTTCATTGTGGCATAAGAATGAATCATTTTCAGTCTTTGAGTCTCGATTAGTACTGACTCGAAAAAGGACATGTGTTGTGTATATAAAAGTTTCATTTTCAATACAAATTAAGTTAGTTTTCAAAATTTTCTTTGCTGAAAAACGGTTTCAGATGTTACTCCGTTTTGAATCTGGTAAGCGTTACCAGATTCATCCCCCAAAAAATAGATAAACATCAGTCCCTCTTATTTATTGTTGTTTTTATTGTAGAAACCGATGTATGTATCATAAATTGTTGATCTCACGAAAAAAACTTTGAATAAAAGCTGTGGAACGTGAAATTGTCTATCAAACTTACTCGAGAGTTGTTATTGTAGAATTGATAGTTTACGATTCATCACATTCATCACACATTCATCACAGATTCGTCGGGACATCGCATTCTGATCCTAATCAGTGCCCAATACTACTTCATTTTTTAAATGACCGGATTATCCTGCTCTGGCCCGAACGTGTTCCTGATATTAAAAGCCCGATAATACTTTGATATTAAAATTATCTGGATATCCTTTCCTGCTCCTGATATTGTCCTGATCAAGAAATTTAGATGTTCTGGATATGCTGTATAGACCAGGGCGTATCTGTTTAAAGTTGGCCGTTGAGGAAATGTCGGGAACATTAAAAAATTGAAATGTTTAAAAATTTAAAAAAAAAACCGTTTTTTGGCTTCTTTTCTCACCCCTAACTTTAAAACGGTTCATTTTAGAGCAACGTTTCGTGGTGATAAAAGTTGTGTTATGCAATTTTCTACAAGACAAGATTGGTTGAAAATTTTATAACATTTAACCCTTGTCGCAAACCAGCAATAAATATAAAAAAGGGGGGAAAGCCTATTTTTATTTCATTTTTTTTAACCAATTAGAATGCATTTAGGACTTCCATAGATTAAAAGTCATCTCCGAAACTATCGTTTTTAACTTTTTGAATAAATTACGTACGTTTGTAGTTCAGGTGTGGGCTATCTTTACGTAAAGTAAATTAAATTTTTTAAAGATTTTAAACCGCAAAAAGTCTCCTTCTTCTATTTATTGCCACAATTCCATAAATATTCTCTTAGCAGACCCCTTAAAAATAAATATTAATAAGTATACAACCCAAAAGCGATGGCTTGAATAAAATAGAAAATAGTTAACATGAAAAAACACATCGTCCCTGTAGCAGCTCCGATGGTTTCTTTGAATGCTTTTCCTTTGAAGTGACACATCAAAGATATTCATGATTTTCTCGAAAATATCCCGGAACATTTTACAAGAACACCGTCTCAGCAAATATACCTAAAGCAATTCAAATTGAAATTTATACATCTTAGCCATGTCGAGGAAAACCACTCTTGGAAAAATTTCAATTTTCTTGGTTTCTCGTCGTTCCACAATCGGTAAGTGAATGAAATATAGTCTCAGTTTAATTATTTGAAGGACGTGTTTATCCGTGAATAAGTAAATAACAAACATTTAAAGTTGAGCACTGCAGGCGATGAGTGAATGGAAATAGAAAAATGATGGTAGTCTACCAGCTTGTAATATATATATATATATATATATTGGTTCAAATTTTGAACTCTTCTTCTGTACGAAATTGGTCTTTCAACCCACAAAATTTTCACGTTTCGGCAAACCAACTATTGATTTAGCAATGGAATACTCACTATCCTGGTTGATTTAGGGGATGCAAAAATATATTCACTTCGATGTATGCTCTTCGCTGGAGCAAACTCCGACAATCGAATACCTTCGAGAGTGTTGTCAACAAGATTTTGCAATTATTCTTAAAGTTTTTGTACAGCTGTGGCTCACTGTCCACCCTGCTATTCGGTTTCCGAATTTTCTCTTGTGTATTGAATCCTGCTTCCTATAGTGCACACCCTTTTTCATCTTCAACGCCACACTACCCAGTAACTGTGCTTGAAGGACCTCGGTACGTCTTTCAGAGGTAGAACGTCTGTACATTCACTCGTATAGACAAATTGTACGACAATGACAAATGGGCATAAACGAAGGAGTTTACATTTTTCGACGAGATTGCACACATGTGTCTTTTTGATATCGTCATGTAATATATTTGTTTGTAAGCTTTGTGACATGACACACTCGCTGGTAAGGACGAATGATTCCCAGAAATACATCGACCGACAAGTGAGACCATATTTGTAAGTGGGTGGGTGCATGAGTGAATGTCGAATATTTGAGCGCGTGATGGTGTGTATACAAGAGTGTCCTTTAACGTAATTAGGGGTATGTTTTCACAAACCATATTATATGTGTATTTATTCTTTTTTTTTTTGATGGAATACTCATTTTCAGACGAATTATTGTCACGTTATATGCCAAGGCTATGCGGGGGTGGGTGTAAATGGTATTCATATCAAAATGTGAATCATTCGTATTTGTGCGGTGCTGAACAATTAATCAATGTCAATTGTGATGGAAAAGTGATTGGAATAAGACTAATGCAAAGAAATATTATGATACAATCAGTTAGCATTATCCGTTTGTGAGATGGATCCCATAATGATTGTTTTCTGCAATGAGAGTGAACGAACGAAATAAAATCCTCTGACCCAAATCTCACGAAAATAATTTCGTTTTGTGCTTCACAAAGAAATTTATGCTACAAAGACCTATTGGAAGAGCATTTTAGGACCAGATAAACGGATCTGAAAATGCTTTTTCATGCGATTTTCCCCCCGTCGGGACACAATAACTCCCACCAGTGTACTGTGATCGAAACAAACAATACCGCAAACGGTTGGTGATGAAATTGTCTAAAAGCTATTTTCGAACGCATTTCGCGGTAATAGGGAAAACAAAGAAGTTGTGGCGTCCGAAAAATTATCACCCCTTTTAAACGTTGTTTTTGGCGTGTAACTCTTTGAATATTGACACCACCTGAAAATAATGTATGCACAACTTGCTACAAATTAATTTCTACGCAAGTTTGTGATATTAAACTTTTTTGTGGGAGCCATGGTTTCGGAGAAATGGGGGTGTCCCACTTTCTTTCGTTTTTAATATGGATCTCAGACGATTGAAGCTGCAACCCCAGGAAATTGAACTTAAACTAACTATACTATTGTCCACTTATTGAAATAAAAATTTCCCCAAAATACACGGTCAAACTCCTATTTGACTGGACTAAATTTCTCTAATATTCGAAAAGCAGATGACTAATTTTTTTCATTTCACTGGACAAGTTTAATCTGTGTACTCCTGGAAAAGCCTCTTATGGGTACTACAAACAGCGTGTTTCATCTTAACACTCGACGGCTATCTCTCTTGATAGCGATTTATGTAGTATTTTTGAATATTAATCCGATTTTTTAGCTTAATGGAACTTCCCTGATTCGTTTTTGCATAAAATCAAAATATCTTATGAAATAAAAATAAACACCGATGGGCGTATTCTGGAACAAATTTAAGGATGAAATAAAAAAAAATATTTCAAGCTACTTTCTTACCAAAATAAAAGTTCTACTGCGAGAAAAATAATCAAAGTAAAAACACTTTTCAAAAATAAGCTAGCTCTGCTATTTTCTAATTCATCCAACTACAGAAGGATATCGAGTTCCATCTACTTCCATCGACTTTATTAGACTTCTTAAACTTTTCATCAATTGTTCCCGGCAATCACGACCTTCCATCTCTGACCAGCTTAACTGCGCGACTCAAAACTCTATGCGACTATGCTTTCAAATATCCTTCGCCCCAAAATAGGATTGTCTGGCATTATGCGAATAATGTCAAAAATTTGTGTTTTCAAATTGTAATCCTACCATGTGGTAAGGCTCTTTGGCTGGAAAGGTGTGCGGTTAATATTCAAGGAGGAACTTTTCTAGTTCTCTAAGCTCTTAGTTTCGGCAGCACCCGAGAAGATTAAAAAGTTTTAAATTGGCTCAGGTGTGAAGCTTTTCTTTACGTATTGCCTAAATGGAAAATGCCTGTTCGGATGGCACAATGATTATACAGTTCGTTGAAAGGATGAGGACATGGTGACGATGAGATGTGGTGAAAGAAGGTGAACGATATTGGTATCTAGGCAAGAATTGTTTTTAGAAAATTAGGAGCACAATATCTTTTTTCTGATAGGAATTATGTTTTGCTGCCTGTTAATATTATACCTACTATCTAAAGCTTGAAAAAAGCAAAAATAGTACGAATTCAATGGAACATCTTTCGAACAGTTTCATAATTGATATAAGTTGCATATATTTTCTGTCCCTGATGATATTTTTCAAACTGAATTCGCATCTGATGATATGTTTACATTTCATAAGTGTAGGCCTAATTTATTGCCACGTAATTCTAATCTCTTCTACAGAAACATTGTCAATAATGGAAATTGTTCATTATTTTTTTCACAATTGCTTCCATTTTAAAAGGTCTAACAATGTACCCTTTTTTAAATATAAAATTTGTTTTCATGTTGTCTTCAAAACTGTTTTTCATCGCAATTTTCTTATCATCAATAAAAACTAAAAACTTTTCCATCTGATCCAATGAGAAACTTATTGCAGACTGTTGATTACTGATAAATGATACCGAACCATCAAGTACTTATACTTGACTTTTTTTTTAAACTTGTCGTCTGTTACATTTAATCATCCCTTATGCTTCCACTGTAATCTTTGTGTAGCTTTTGTCAAAGGTTTCATGTTGTTTTTTCTACGTCACTATCAAATTCCCATCCTCACCTCTCCCTTTAGGCGCCCTTGTCTTGATCCCTGTTGCCAAGTTAGTCCATTAAAAGTTTACTTTTGTTCATCGTCAAAGGCTCTGTAGTCTTCCGACAAGAGGCAAAAGCAGAAGGAAATCACCGGACAAGAGGTTTGAGGATGAAACGAAAACGAAAAGCTTCAACAGCAAATCAATAAAAGGATTTTTACAATGATTAATTACATTCCTAGGTTTCAAGTCCCTCAGCTGAGACAGAAAGTGAGTGAAAAGCCAATTAGATTTTGTAGCCCTACGCACCCAGAATCAATGCAGGCGAATATTCTCACTTATTCGAGTGCTTGGTAACAAAAAAACACCACCAATAGCAACAATCCCTCATCGGTTACCCATCATCCCTTATTAAGGATAATGCCAAGCGCCACCCTGAGGGAATAAATCCATCTTCAACTCTTAACGTTGCCTGCATTCTGTTTTTGTTTTTTTTTTGTGTGTCGGGGAACGCATTTATTTTAGACATCAGCACATTTTCGGAACAAGAAGTGAAATGTGCTAAAGTGGTGAAAATACTGAATGTACGTACGTACGTACGAAACATTACGTCATTCATTTATTTTCGGTAATTTTTTTTTCTCTCTATATTTGTTGCCTAGGTTTTTTGACCATTAATCATGAAATGCCAAAAAGGTGATTTATGTGAATTATCTGGCACTTGAGTGTTAAACTAAAACTCTCTGATGGCAGGCTCTTTATTCAAATTTAGTTTCACATTTATCATTTTGGGGTGCGTATCTCTTAGGATGATGTGACCTCATTGTGATGTGATGATAGTTAAATGGTCTAACGTACATATATATTTGAATGAATGGAAAGAAATATATGTTTCAAGGACCTTGGAGCATTTAGTCTCCATCAATTTCGTTGAAATAAATGAGCTTTGACAAGCATATTGTATTAGTCGTTGGTAATTTTGATGACTTATTTGACAATAAGGATAAATTGAGATTGCATGAAATTAACGCGAGATAGATGACATAGATTTTTAGTAGCAAGAAAGGACGAATCAATAAATATTTAAGCTCATAATAAATTGAAATTTTGACAGCTTTGTAATGAATTCGATTTTCTGTGTCGTTTATATATATATAGGACTGCCAGGACTGCTCTGCGTTCTGCAGACAGTCCATAAGCAGTTCGTCGTGTTGTGGCACAACTGCTGCTACGTTGAAGACCAGAACTCTTTTCTTCGCGTCCTTCGCTAGTTGCGCTCGTTCTTCTCCCACTGCCAAAAAAAAACTGACTGCCTTGTCCTGCTCTACGCTGCGGCGGTAAATGTCCATTTTCCTTAAGAATGTCAAGGCGTTGACTGCGGGGTAATTCGTTTGCGCGATTCACAGTACTCTTTATTTGATTGGTTGTAGTTGCAATCCATTTTGTCCAAAGATGGCTCACTAAAGCCACGATAGGCCTGTTGTGGTACCACAGAAGATTTGGACGGCGATAGAACCTACGGGATGACGAGAACCATCAAGATTCTCGTATGAAGCCGGCTATTCAGCGAATATCTAAATCAGCTACCTCCATGAGGTTGTCCAGGAATGGCGAGCTCAATGCTATTCGTTTGGTTCTTGTCAATTTTAACAAATGCATTGCTACTTGGCTGAGTATTATTACAATTGCTGCATTTGGAATGAGTTCTCTTCTAAACACGTTGAAAAAATTTCTTAATATCAATGGTTTGGCCTGGCGTGTCCTTTTTAACAAACAGAAAGCCTTATGTTTTTAAAGAATCTGAAATCGCAAGTCCTACAAAATGTACATTGCCTAATACGTTGAGTTCTTGTTTGATTTGAGCATGGTATGAAGATCAATCATTTCACAATTACTTTCATTCCGAGAGTCAAGCTTTTTCTGTAAATACAAATAGTTTTTGGTAGAACCTTTCATCAAAAGGCTCTTTAATCGGAATCAAAAAACTGCTCTGGTTGAAAATTTCTTTTAAAGCAGTATTTGATTGAATGGTTCCTCGAAAGAACAGTTAATGAAAAATTGTTTTCTACAAACTCAAGGCAAGCGTATTCCAATCATAGCTTCACATTTTTGAAACCAGCAGTTTGAATATCGATCCAAGGCTTATGATACGTGTTTTATTTTGGTGCCAGAGGGATATTTTGGTTCAGATCTTCCTTCAAAAACTGATTCAATCCTTGAGTGTGTAGGACAAAGGAACCATAATAAATATTTTATTTAAAATATATAAAACGCCTAAGGACACAACAAATGCCTTTGATATTCTATGAGAAAGTACAGCATTCATATTTTCATCATATCTTGATAAAAATTGCATGAAGTTTTTCATGACCTCAAAACGATATTTTCCTATTATAAATGATACATTAATTTTTCTGGGTTAGTCCATAATGTCCTTCGCAAAGGTGTGTACGCAAATTAACAGGAATCAATTTCATTGTCTTTACAGCGAATATCTGTCTTCATTTCTCCATGTTTTCTACCACATATCGATCTCAACAACATTGAACACTACTAAATTACATAGTTAGTAGGAATTAGGCCAAAAGATCCTTTATCAATTTAAATAGTGATTTTGCGTGACATTCGATTTGGCGTCAGTTGGAAGAATTACTGCCAACGATGACACCCTACGATTGATGACTTCCGAATGGGCGTAGTTTGCGTGTTTGATGTGCCACGCACAAATGAAAAGGACCTTGGATGGCTCCTAAAGTGTTCTTTGCAATAGATAACCGTGCAAGCGGTTTGGCCCAGAAATATATATATATATAATGAAGAAGTACTCAAAATTGATGCGTTTTCTATATACATATTATGACTACACAACACGATATACAAAATTATCTGATTAATAAATTAATTCTATAATTAATAATTGCTGACGTTTCAACGTTATAGTTAATAACAGTCATTGCAGGACTTCATCGAGAGTTCATCAATATTGAAAATCAATAATCGGCTTTCGCTGCCAAACAACTAGATATGATTTTGCTGTTGTTGATGCAGCATAAATTTTTAAAATGAAACAAATTACATGTATTTCCATCCGATACTTAAGGTGGGAGTTTCCAATCAATTTACTACTGAATTGTGGACGATCATAATGAAATGTAAATTAACTTTTAATGATTTGCCTCGTTGGTAATGGTGCTTACACATATTTTCCCTGGCGCTCTAGTAAATCCTTTTTTTGGTTACGAAATGCATCGGGAAGTGTCGAAAATCGATATGAAATCTCAATGTGGCTATTAAACATTTCAGTTGAATTTTTCAAGTGGCTTATATTCACATATGTTCGGTTGTTTTATTTTTATGAGGGTAATGTTCAATGGCATTAATTTTATTGGGTGATTTATTATTCCAAAAATTTTAATCAGAATTTCAACAAACTGATAAATCTCTGTAATGTTTGTCATTATCTTTTTAATTTTACGTTTGCAATAAGCGTTCCGGGAAAATTCATTTAATAGTTTATTAAAATTACTAAATTGTTTTCGTTATTTTTGGAAAAGGCTATTTCAGTTGTGTTGATGGAGTATGAATGCTTCATTCGAAAAATTGCAGACGCAGCTGATTCGTTTCAGTTGAAAGGATCAGTTCTTGTTGGAAATTTTGACACTTGTTAAAAAATTCCAGCCATGCGAACATCATCTTTAATCTTTTTTTAACATCGGCAAGACATTCCAAATAAAAAAGAGCCCAATCCTACAACTAATATTGGTTTGTTCAAATATCCTCTTCAAACTTCGAATCTCCTTCTGGGCGAAAAGTAAATAACATGGTAGAAACAAACATTGAGACACTCTGAGAGTCTCCGGTGAGAAGTTTTGCTAAGTTTTGCAAATAATTATGTATAGGTGAAAAAATTTTTTATAGATAAATGCAGGAAAAATTCAGGAATTAATGTAATAAATTCAAAAACCTAGGATGCATATAATATGACAAAATATGAAATTTTTTTATTGCTCTTATTCACACAATGTAACTTAAAGTAAAACAAACAGAGGGAGTGGAAATTTGAACCCTCTACCTCGAGAGCAAGAGTCGGGCGCTCTGCTCACTGAACCAGCCACTCAACTCTTATATTTGCATATCATTGCTATGTATTGTGCTCACTTTAAGCTTCAAGACAAACTTCCGTTCGCTTTTTCGTTCGGTACGCTTTTTCTGGGCTCACTCCTCTCGCTCACTTTTCGTTTGAACCTTCGTAAAGGAAGCTACACTTCCAAAAATGACTTTAAATTCCACTG
The DNA here is from genome assembly GCA_963942545.1 of Oxycera nigricornis. Classification (NCBI taxonomy): domain Eukaryota; kingdom Metazoa; phylum Arthropoda; class Insecta; order Diptera; family Stratiomyidae; genus Oxycera; species Oxycera nigricornis. The sequence goes on from OZ012663.1 coordinate 99,299,441, forward strand.
CAATTTGCTTGAATCTATTTTCTACTACTAAGCTTTAAAATAAGGAAATACATTACAAAGAAATGACGAGAAAAAAGTGTAAAACACAACAAGGCGGAAGTTTTTCTCTTTCTTTTCGGACAATATTTAATTTACAAAAGATTTAAGCTCGTTCCGTTTTGCCTTCCTTTTTCTGAAATTGTCCGGACACTAGTAAAAGTTGGACTAAATTAACAAGATGCCCCATGGAATTTTAGATTCAAATTAAGCAATTATGCTTTCGTCCATTCGCAAGCAAAACGAATACTTCAGATATCATAAGCTGACCAGATTTCATGTTGTGTCGCGGATTGTTTTAGCATGCACCCTTAATTTGACGCCTTCAATTTTACAGCCAGTCAAAGAAAAGGAACAAATAATAAGGAATTAGTTGGAACAACTGCTTGGATATTAAATTAATGCGAAATAAAAGTTCACTACAAAAAAATGATAATCAGAATTAATTGGATTAAGCGGATAATTGTGATTTTGCTCGGACATGGCCGATTCTTTTGGCTTGCACTCGAAGGACTTGATGGGATAGTAGCTGAAGACATAGTCGATGAAAGCAGTTGTATAGGTTGTTTTCGTTTATTCTCTCATCGTTGAGTTTGTTTTCAGAAAGAATCAACATATACTTCTGTTTATTTAAATAAAACGTTCAATATATTTTATTCCCCTTTTCGGATTTACCAAAGTCCATTTGCTGATCGTAAAAGCGATGTCTTATGTAAATATTTTACCCTAATTTAGATATGTATGTTGTTCACGTCTTTCATGAAAAATCAAACATAACTTCCAACCGTAAATATTTTCAAGAAAGCAAATAAAATACGGAAATGGAAAAATACAGTAAATACCTCTCCACTTACCAACATATACTCGTATATGAAATAAGTCGTACGCATTGGTCTGAGTCTTTCCAAGGAAATTTATCATTTTTATTGAGAATATACATACTTAAGGGCACGAATCCTAAGAATATTAGATATTCGTGGAGAACTTTCCATTTTTCCGGATGGAAAAAAGGATGTTCATCACAACCTACACATTTCGCCCGAATTCTGTTTTTCCGCCTCGTTTTGCGTTGACATTTTTTTTTTGATGATATTTGACCGTACATTTATCAATGCTTCTTGAGAAGATCAAAGATGTCGTCAGCCAATTAAATAAAGTTCAGCCATTTCCTGTGAAAGGGCATTTAGGTCAACTGAATAGAATATGCGAATTGAATTTCATGGAAATACTTAGTTCGTAATAGATGAATTTTTTCTGTTGTAGAATTCGAAAGAAAGTTAGGAAAGCGGTCATATTGAACTAAATGTGTATTTAAAAATAGTAAGAATTTCTTTGACTGCCAGAGTCATTTTGTTCCATTTATTCAACAAACAGTGAGTTAGTCAACCTAATCCACTATCGAATAATTGTTTGAAGATAACAAACCACCCTCCTTTCTTGTCTTTGTACCATGACGAATTTCATGTTACATATCCATCGACCGTAAATAATAATTCAATTACCAAAAACGAATCGAGGAACAGATACGCTGATAAACTTTTCAACAAAATATTCTCTCTAAAATGACACTTAACTTTTAATTTGATAGCATTATGATTTTCCAAATACTCATTAATGTCGCATTAGATACAGAGAGCGGAAGATTTGATACTAATTTCTAATGGATTTCTTATCGTAAGATCCTTCGACAGGAAAAAATTTAATAAGAAGTTCATGTTGAACTTTTCGAGAGGATGAAGCTAAAGTTGATGACAACATCTGAAAAGTTTTAGACACATGACAGTGGAAGGAAGATGAGGCTGAACATTTTATTTTTGGGCTGTTTATTTTTAATTCATTTCCATTTGCGGTAAATGTAATAGGGAGTTTGTGGGAATCCTGAATGAAATGCGTTTGATGTTGTTATGTCGGGGTTAGTAGCTTCAGTTTCTGAACTTGATGCCAAAAGATGGTATAAAAGGAAGTTGAGGCTTTTGCTACAATTACGATTTATAGGAGCACGCGTAGGTTTAGTGATGCCTCTAACAATCGCAGCTTCCTACACAGACCTCGTCAAGAATAGAGCGGAAATAGATGTCGTGGAATATCAGTTCCTTTCGTACTAAGTAACTCAAAATGAAACAAGGATATTCAAAATATCTTTTGATACAATGCCTGAATAGAGGATTATCATTTGTGCACCCCATTGGCTGATAACATCCCTGGTTCCACGGAAGAAGTCTTTCTGGCTCACTTACCTACAACGAGGGCATATCATCTCCAAGTTGTTAACCATTCATGGGTCAATATGTTATTACTAATGAATATGACAACATATACGATGCATGTATAACGAAGTTTTACTGCAGGATATATTTAATTAGTTTTCATGGTATTGAAGTTGTCTTGCTTTTGAGTATGCGGAGCTCAAGCGAAATCATGGGATTTCAGAGTGTGTTGGTCGAAAGCTCGATAAAGGATTAAATGGGTATTATATCCATCCAGTAATATTTCCGAGTGTGTAAGTACGATAAACTGGTACATCACCCTTAATTGGGGTATTGCTAGTCGTCACATCCAAACATCCTCGAATCTTAAGAGGACAGCAGATCTAATATGTAGGAGCACTTCGTTAAATAACCGGTCAATTCTGAAGTCATGTGGAAAATCGGATCTTAAGTACTAAATCATTTAATGCACAACTTAAGGCAAATTAAATTATAAGAAATTATGCTCCAATGAGCTTTCTTCCTATACTTGGTTTAAAGTCTACATAAATACGATCCACCCTTAGAAAAAATCGACAATATTCACAACTCAGAGATACACCTTCGAAAAAAAAACAGATCCAATAAACAGATGCACGTTCCCCGTCAAAGACACATGAACTGCTCAAACAGACTAAACGTGAAACAAGCTTTTAATGAATTTCATTATAAAACCATTTAACATCAACAACAAGATCCCAATGTTCTTGTTACCATCCAGAACGTGTAGACTTTTCCACGTACAACTCAGATAAATAGATACCCCGAAAACCAACCCAAATAGTAAAAGATAGCTCTTGTCATCTCAACATTTCTTCTAGCACACACGTACCTATGTTCAGGTACTATCTCTTCCACCAGCTATTTTCATTCGAAAATTAATGACTACGATGGAATATAATGCAGATTCGTGATGTACCTATGACATGGGGAGGCGGCCGATAAGAACTCTCACCCCCCCCCCGCGAAAATTCACATCTTTATGCACGTCCACCATTCGTAAAAGATACCGAAAGGTTTTAAGGAACGTCGAAATGACGTGAACATTTAGCAACACTTCCTTGAGCACAAAATTCACGGTAAAATTACGACAGGACGTACCAGCGAAAAATTAATTAAAATCCTTGAACGTAACTGAAGAATTTCATTTGGTATATACATATGTATGTACTCTTGTATCATATAGAATCAGTGGCGTACCCAAGGGGGGGGTTTACGGGTTCAAACCCCCCCCTTGAAGAAGAATTGAATGCTGAGTTGACTCTGTGGTACAGAGAGATAGGGCATCTTGAAATAGTAAACCGCCCAAAAGCGGTCATAGATGGGTTAAGCATGTGTAATTCAAACATTTTGCCGAATATATCGAAATTGCTAGAAATATTGGCTGTTCTCCCAGTGTCTACGTGTACAAACGATCGATCATTTTTAACATTACGACGACTAAAAACATACTTGCGAAATTCCACCAGCAATGAACCGCTAAATGGATTGGCACTTCTAAATATTCATAGAGATCTCACTCCATCTACAGAAGATGTGTTAAATGAGCTATGAAAAAAAATTGTCGTTTAGATATTTCACTATAATTTTATCCGGCGAAGGGTTCTGTTTCATGCTTGGACATAAAATTTAAATCCCATTTTACACTGTTTCTCACCGTTACTGTACAAGCAGATGAGTTTTGAACACTAAGTTTGTATCATTATCGGCATTTTAAAATTTTGATCACCTCGCGTAAATTTAAAAAATTCGAAGATTCGAATGTTATGGATTATATATCTCAAGCATATTTTTTTCAATGTTGGGAGGTGGAAATCTTCAAAAGATACCGATCAGCTCCTGCCTCTCGGCATGCCGAATTTCTACCGACTAAAACCACTTCCGTTTCCTTCAATCATTCTCTCCATCAAAATTTAGTAATTCTCCGTATTTAAAATTTTAGGACATAGTACTTCCCAGACGATAAGAATCGGTATAAGGGATAGTACCAAATCTGTAAATTTTAGTGTCCTTTTATTTAGATTAATAGTTCAGACTATATGTTTATGCATTATTTTCTGTTGATTACATGTTTGGTTTTCAGTTTAGTGGAGCTGATTGTACTTGTAACTTACTTCGAATGTTGGTCCTGAAGGAGATATTTTTTTAGTGTCGTTTTAAAGGAAGTTGGGTTCGCTATGTTTTTAATTTTGTCTGGTAGTGCATTGAAAATGCTGGCTGCTTTGTTGAAGGGGTCTTCTTTTAGCCGATCAGTTCTGGCAAATGCGATAGCTATATTATTCATGTTTCTCATTCTGTAAGTGTTTTCCTCTCAATTCTATCTAATTTCACAGTGGTGTACTCATTACGGTGTAAATTCTTATGTATGAATTTAGCTCTTTCCATGGAAATCATGCCTTGCAAATTCAATTCTTGGGCTGTTTTGTAAACTTCGCTCGTTGGAGTTAGCATAGGGAGATTGTAAACGATCTTATACGCCTTGGTTACTAATCTGAAGATGATCATGAGGTTACCTTTAGAAGTTTGGCTCCAATTCAAGATGCCGTAGGAAATTTTGGAAAGGAGATGCGCATACATAATTTGGATTTTTTTTCTTTGGAAAGAAGTAGAAGCGACGTAGAAGACCAATGAAGACAGCCAGTTTTTTCCTTAGATCATTTATATGTGGAGTCCATAAGGCTTCGTCATTGCCTGGGAAGAGGTTGGTAAATAAATAATCGATGGCGCAATCGCCAAAATTGGGCCTTCAGGCAATATTAGAGTTATTTCATTTACTTGACCAATAGAACATTAGGATGTGAAGTGGTCAGGAACACGCTCACCCGTGATTATTACCCTCATTTGATTCAGGTTCTCATTCACAGCTGAGTGAAATGATAATGCGGCATCAAATCTCATTTCCGAAAACTATTTGTCGACAAGGAGCCTTGAACTAGCGTTAACCACTACGCCACCCACTTTAACAATTATTCGCCGAGACACTCTGGAACGTGGGAGTTAAGTGTGATTCAGTATCTCTACGCAATTAGATCTTTCATCTATTTCACAGTAAAACCCATATGGGCCTGATTTACGGCCTATGGTGCTTTAGAGATCTCACCTAGGGTTGATACGGGCATAATTTGCACAAATTGGATCCGTGTGTGCCGTTATCTTTTACTTATTGTATGAAGCCTAGCAATTGTATATGTAGATAAAGAGTTGGTAGGAACATTAGAATATGGTCACCTGATTGAAAGTTTTCGAAGTAAAATTCCAGAAAAGTGTAATTTATTTAATTCGCACCCATATGTTAGTAGCAACAGTTATATTTGTGAATGTTTCTTTCTATCTTTGATCAGAACCCTCAAAAATGGATTGTTTTATTTTGTCATATGATTTTTAATCTGAAGATTAGGCCTATTGGGAATACCTCATTAAAAAAACGCGTACAAAAAGTCTACCTCATGCGTTACGTGGAAATGACGACAAATTTGCTTGAGAGCGCAGAGTTGCTTCCCTGCATGGGCTGCAAACAAGCTTAGCCAGCCCTGATTACGATAATATTCTGTCTGTGCTTAGTGACAGTTTCACTTTCCCACGGCATTTACTTCATTAGTTGCTTTCTTTTCTAGCCTCTAGGTATTGAAGACGTTTCAATATATGTACTTGCAAACATGCATATACACTTTACGGTTCCAAGGAAGTCTACAAATACAGTGTAGATTCTTTCACACGTCAAGCGCACAATTATATAATTTGAATGAAAATATCATGAATGATTCAAGTAAATGAAACCAGACATGCAATCGGACTAAAGTCTGCCAGAATTATTTTTGGAGGACTCCAACTTTGACCGGTGAAAAAGTATGATTAAGTATGATTACATAATTATATCTTCATATCTACACCGAAGAATAAGCAAACGTTCCTAGTCAAGACTTCAAAAATATAACCCCCCCCTTATCAAAATCCTGGGTACGCTACTGTATAGAATGGTTCCGGGTGTGATTCTGAACTGTAAACGTTCTAAAAGAAAGTTGGATGTGTTTGAAAAGATCCTTTTTTGCCCACGCGGTAACGAGCTTTTTACTGTTCGCTCTCATGAATACAAGGAGAGTGAAAATACTTTTGGAAAGTTACTTATGTCATTCGCATACACATCAGGTTAAATTATATGTGAAAGTCTCACGGACTTATCAAATAAGTTTTGAAGACTGAAATATGCAAGGGACGTGTTTGTTAATTGATGTAGATTGAATAGTGAAAAGCCATGGAACTGTTGGGGTTGACACTAAGCGGATTTTATTATAAAAGGGGAAAGTTATTCAGTATCTAAGTTTAGCTCACTGTTCAAAGGACTGTTAATTATCGAATACTTTTGATATTAACAGTTATGTGGTACTGAATTACATGCAGAAGTGCCAACTAGTCAATTAAGTATTTGATGTAATAGTCTGGGTGCTTTGGACCCGATTAGGATCTAGTCCAATCGTGGATTCATGTGTTAAGGCCTATAAACGTTCTTCTTAGATCAAAAGATATTATTTTAAATTGATTTTCACTTTAAACCGTTTAAACATACCGTTTAAACATACCCCAACTTTAAACGCGTGGAAATCCTTTCATTCTCCTCTCTATAATTTTAAAACTTTTCTCATAAAAACTCAATGATGAAAACAATGTGATCTAACCTCGATAATTAAATTCTCCATACGCCGCAGTCCCTTGAGCTGAAAATTAAACCAAAGGGATGCGGTGATAAATATCGATTTTCACTTGACCTGATTTCTCATGCTCTTCAACACATTATCCCTAGCAGTTGTATTCTTCCCGCTCTTCTCTCGCCATCAGCGTATACGTTTACATCTTCATGCATTCTAGCGAGAGTCCTTGAATATGTAATGGTGCCTTTTTAATCTTGATAAGCCCTGATAATATGCAGAACAATGCAAAAAAGCAAAAGTATCCTGGCAACTTGTCCTCCGTCAAAGTGTTGTTTTGCTTCTACTTAGTAGGATACGAGTGAAAACTGAGCTGAAAACGAACTACCGAATGGATTCGGAATCATCCCTTCGTTCCTCTTGCAATTACTGTGAAAGTTCATAAAAGCAAATCAAAGGACAATAACCAACTAAGCAAACTTTTGATGGGATCCTTCGTTATTTTCGTGCAAACGCTGGCATTGTTGAGCAACTATTAGACAAGAAGCCGTCGAAACGATATAGGTAAGCCGCCCCGCACTGGAGCAGTAATAGGCAGCCACGTTAGCTCAACTGGCCGTCACCTCCTGCTTTTTATTGTCCCGTTCAATACTCTCCTGGTTCGGTTTGATGCTAACTTCAAGCCAAACGACATTCAGCTAGTTGGTTTTGTTGAACAGCAACGGTTCGAGAATAAAATAACCAACTGATGTTGCACTAAAGTCCATGATCCTTTGGTGAAATCTTGTTTCGTCCCTTAGTATCTATTCAACTACCTCAACAAGAGATAGATAGAAAGTTTTTGCCCAAAGATATACAAGTTTTATTGGGTACATAATTCACTGGCAAGTATATCATTCTGGCGAGGGAACAAAACAATATAATAATGAAAGGACGATGAATTTACTGGAGAATTGTAACAAACAAAATGGTGCGATATAGTTGTGATGGAACTGAATGTCTGGGGGTGCCATGAGAATGGGTTTTTATTGCACATCCGAAGTAGATACAAGCATAACAAACTACTACTATCTATGTATCTATTGCTATGATGTATTATTACAGAAAGTTTTCGTTTCATCATTTTCATCATGACCTGAAAGGAACCCCATGAGTCCTTGTTATTGCAATAGATAACGAACATTCGCTTGTATGTTTTATGTTGTTTGCTAGGATTTTGTCTAAGCTATCAAGGTTTGACACAAGTTTTCGGTAGGTGAGAGGTGGATCAGAAAATAAATTAAATGGAAATCCGCAAGAAAACTAAATATAAAAACAATTAATCTTTAATTTTTTTTGAAAAAATCTTCAGCAAAAATATGTATAAAAACCCTAAATATCCATACAAATTATGATACACATTGTCACATGTAATCCAAAGTCGAAAATTTCAAGAAATAGAGGAACAGATGGTTCTATTTAGTTAGTGCCTGCTTATTGTGCAGATTCTACAGCTGAAAATTGACCTTAAAAAATAAACTACCACCATGAAAATTTAACATGATCCTTTTCTTCGCCGTTATCAGTTTCAGGATAATTATTCCAAAGAAACCAATCTCACCTAAAAGCACACTTTCAATCGTATTACTCTCCAGTTATTCATTATCGTTCTTATGCAATTTTTTTCTTCATCACTTCTAACAAAACTTCTAACAATTCGTGCAAAACAAAATGAATAATGATAGTATTGATACTTTTAGTTTTTCATTCATCTCCAAAGGATACGTGTGCGCACTAACGATTTCACCTTTACTGCTTGAGCGCATAAAGTTTTCTGATTTATGGTGCAGCTGCGATAAGAAAATCTAACGAAAGACATCCATTAGGGATGAAAAGTAACCTACTATGTATGTATGTACTATATATGGTTCTTCTCGTGAAACTCAACGTCTATAAGATACTAGAGACAATTCTAGAGAAAACAGATCTTAAATTTTTTCCTCTAGATATTCTTAACTTTGTTTTTTTGAGGACCTGAACTTGATGGTAAAGTTTTCGATGGAATTTCAGTCGGAATTTGTAAACATTTTCGTTTTTATCGTACTAGCAAGTTTTTATCTTGAAGAGAGTCTGAAATTTATTGCGTAGGTTTTTCGATTTTTGTTTGTTATTTTTGTCCGAGAAATATTTTTTATGTTCATTTTAAAATAGTCTGTTTCCAAATACTAATCGAGCTGCAGTTTGTTTCAAGGAAAACTCATCAATTTCGCAGGTTTCGACACCATATTGGGTCCCAAATTCTTAGTGATTGAGTGCGTTGAATATATTGCTCCTAAAATAATTAGGCATTTATGTAAATGTCTAAAAAATATGCTTCAAAATTATATTATCTCAACGGTGGACATCTTAGGGACTAAGAAGTGTGTTCGTTATGGGGAAGCGTCCATTATTGAGAAGGTTCGAAATTCCTAAAAGGGGTGATAAAAAGTGTCGCTATTGAGGAATTTCCACTATTTACAAATGTGAGTTAAGGAAATTTTTCACTCTAATAAAATGAAAAAAGCTAGCAAATGATCGTTGAAAGTTTACGAAACTTTCGTCTCATTGACCACACAGACATTCAGTCCCGAGACGAAGCAACGAACATAGTTAAACCGTGAAGACAATTTATGTTCAATCTCTACAAGACTAGAGGCACGGTGATTGCTGGCATATCCGCTCAGTTCGGTTCAGTCGTTTCCTTAGTCTTGACAACGAATCTCACTACAAGTGATCATTGTTTTCAATTCTTAAATTTATCAAAACCCATTTCTATTCCAGTGGTTTGTCTTCAAACTCAAAGATTCTTTTAACAGGCAATATTAAAGCAATTTTAGTAATTTATTTAGTACGTTAGTTCCTAATCAAAATCTTCTTTTCTTAGCAGACTATTTACATGGTTAAAACTAATCGAAACACGTTATCTCAATCTATGCTGAGCGATACTTCTTTCTCAATATATAATCTTTTCCACGATGAAGAGATTTTCACGGTTTTACTTTTCGCCCTATGCCGACGATGTTGCAATAGCAATATCGGGCAAATTCGTTAACACCCTATCTGAAAGCCTAAACTTTGCCCTAGATATTCTTAAGAAATGGAGCAAAGAGTACGATCTGAAGATTAATCCGCAGAAGACGGAATTTATGCTCTTCACAAGAAGCTATAAAATTTCACGATTTGTCCCAGCTAAACTCGATACAATAAGCCTCAAACCGTCTCATCGGGTTTGGGTCTAATTTTGAACTCTAAGCTCGCGTGGAAAGCGAACATAGAAGTAAGAGCACGCAAAGCGGCATGCGCAATCTACTGCTGCAAAAGAGACATTGGAAAAAGGTGGAGATTGGAACCCAAAATTGTATCATGGCTCTACATGGCGATAGTGGAATCAATACTTCTGTATGGCGCAGTTATTTGTTGGTCTGCAATGGCGAAAACATCAAATGTAAACCTACTAAACAAGGTCATAAGGATTGCAGCTATTTCAATCACCGGGGCTCTACGGACTACCCCGAAAAAGGCATTATTCATGCTATTAAATTGGCTTCAGGCAAAGCTACTTACGAGACAGCAGGTCAAGTGCTCTGTGGTTTGATGGAGAGCTCTACGACTATGGCATGAGGGGAACATTGGTCGTTGCTACGGAGGGGTGGACCAACGCCAAGGAAAGTAGACCTCGCTTCTGCGATTGCCTGTTTTCACCATGGTTTCAAGTCAGTCATCCCGGGTAGCGAGGACTGGACCATAGAAAGAGGTCATCTACACTGGTGGATCAAAAATGGATGGAAGAGTTGGACGGGCTTGAGCAGCGAGAGCTGGCACTGAGCTTCAGGAGTATACACTAGCCCCCAAGTTTGTCAACTTCTAGCCTTCATAAAGCTGGGATACAATCAGTACTACGTGAAGGCTGCGAATTGGGCCTGGCTACTCGAAGAAACCTGTAACACAACCAGGCAAACTTGGCACTGCGGCACTGTGTTCCAAACGCACCAAGCAGCTCCTCAACACAAGTCGTGAAACCTTGAGGTCCATCGTTTCCGTACTGACGGGACACTGTCTGATCGGCTGACACGCTTAAAGATTGGGTGTCCTTTTCAATGATTTCTGCTGAAGTTGCAGATCAGACGATGAGGAAGAAACAATCCAACACTTTCTGTACGAATGACCAACACTGTCCTGGAAGTGCATGTAAACTTTAGGCTCGCCTTTCCTGGACAACCTTACGGAAGTAGCCAATTTAAATAATGGCTGCATAGCCAGCTTTATACAAGAATCTGGATGGTTCTCGTCATCCCGCAGGTTCTAGTGCCGCCCTTATCTTCTGTGATACCACTATGCGCCTATTGTGGCCTAAGTGAACCACCTTTGGATAAAGAGGGCTGCCACTACAACCAACCTACCCTTCACGTTCAACCATCAATAAATCTTTCATGAATATCCCTATCCAACTACAATGCATCAGATGTTAGCAGTTCGTACAGATGCCATCTGTAACTATGCGGAAAAGTTTAATTTCCTTTAATAGAATATTACATTATTTGCCTTCAACAAATTTTTGTACTCTTCGTTTTCATTAAATCCGTGAAACAATTCACAAGAAAATGTAACACTTGCTACCACGTCCTGTTGAAAATGGCGCAATCGTTCGCGCCGAAAAAGAAATGTATATCCTCACAACAATATTTTTTTATCTTTCCATTTAAACTGCTGACAACATAATGGTGAAAAACATACCAGTTTCATCCGAGTGCCTAGTACTTAAAATTAAATGAATCAAAAACTGTGAAGCCCAGCAAGCAGGCATCGTTACAATGGCAGACAAAATTGAAGATATTTTAGCAGCAGACGGAGGAGGATGAAGACAACAACTTAGAAAATAGAATGGAGCACAGATGTGACCATCTTTCTAAATCATATTTGAGGTTACGCTCAAGATTAGAGTTCTTGTGCGGTGAGTTGCATGGAACATTAAAGAAACCTAGAGAGAAAATGGGGTGAAAGTGAAAGCAAGAACAAGGGAATTATTAATTTGATAGAACAGGATCGTAATGGGTGGGGGTGAAATTTGGACAGAAATGGAATTAACGAGCAAATAAGTTAGTTTTTAGGGTTGCCTTAAGTGTAAGTGTGAGTCTGAAACAATTTTATGTGTTCTTAGTTTTGTTGGTTATGTTTCGATGCCTCTTACATCATCTAGCAGGTTCGCCTTGAAAATATATTGACATTCACATACATCAACTAAATTGTATGAATCCTTAAAATTGCTGGTCTGATAAAAAAACCGACTGCATCGCCATTTCCAATACTTTATATTATCCCAAACCGAGTGCTTTTCGCAGAGAAAACAAAAATAAATCCATCTTAATCGCAAAACATGATTGCGAAATGTCGTGGGCAAAGAGTCTTATCCTGAGAAAATTCTGTAGCTGATTACTCACGCATATTTCATTTGCTGGGCTAAATATATACATATGCATGTTTGTATAATAGGAATGTGCTGCGTTTTAGTAGTGAAAGGCAAACAGATTTTGCCCAGCCACATTGATTGAGATTTTACGCAATCTACCATCAAGGATTAAAGGCATTTGACGTTGATTTATTTCGGAAAGACGTTAATTTTGTATTGTATTAACGCCTTAGCTTTTTCGGGAGAGATTGATTTTCGGATTAATGCGAATTGGGAGAAGCTATTCCGCTTAAGTGAATGTGCTGATTATCCTTCGATCGCATGAAAATAAAGGTCTGCGCAAAATGGTATTCCAATTTATTATGATTGGCTTCATAAGAAGTTTTCGATTTTGCTCCATGTAAGGGTGTATGGATTCACAAGTTTTCGTTTGTATTGGTCTATCATTTAGGATGAGACTAATTTTCTGGCCACCCTAACGTTCGGAAACTTCTAAGAAACTCTACCTGAAACCACGACCGATTGCCAAAAGTTTCATTTCACTCCAGTCGCATTACATTGTGCAAGTTTAATGCAAACTGAACTGAATTTCCAGAAACTATTTCCTCGACATTTCCTCTTAATAATTGATGCGACTGAAACTAAAATGCTCACTCATGGTTGCAGCACTCAACCTGTCTGGCACCTAGCTTACATATCGTCCTTCTGGTTGCTCCGCCGCTTGCTGGCTTCTTCGTCATGTCGTGTTGCTTCTAATTTACCATTATCTGAAGTTCTCGCGAGAAATCGATTGCAACACCATCCACCCAACCAAGTGACTTGACTAACATTGTCTGCTCTGCAGCACTCGAACGGGTGGTAGCAATCGCTAAGCCATTCAAAGAACAAATCAGTCCTGAGCGGCTTTGCAGGCAGAGTCAACTCCTCTACCTCTACGCCAAGCTTCCTATCCTGTTAAAAGTGATGTGGTTTTCCATTCACGGCGCTCGATTCCACATTCGTTAGACATAACATCCACTCTTCGTGTCGTAGTCATGTATTGAACAAGGTATGTGTCACGTTTGCAACAACCCCAAGGACATCAGGTGGTGGAGTGCAGCACTCTTAAGATTAATTAGAAACCGGGACCCTTCCACAACGGAGAAAACTATACTCTTGAGGATGATCTTTATTGCATGTTCAATCAAGCGGATTGTATACAATGTCCTTGGAAGGTAGTAAGGATGGAAGAAACCGAAGTGAGGCTCATTTCGATAGTACATGATATTTTGTAAAATATTCAATGGAATCTAATGGGATGAAAAGTTAGTGCTGGAGTAGCTGTTGACATACCATTCCTATAATCACGAACGCAACGCCAGCTTTCGGCACCTAATGTTTACTAAAATTCCAACAATTTATGAGCTTCTAAAAGGATCCTGGGAGCTGTTGCTGGATATTACAGAGACTACGACGGGAGCAATAGAGTTTAGCATACTTTTTATAAAGTCATCTCTCCCTTAAGTTGCAGCTTGAAGATAATTTCGTATAGTTAAATATCCTCTAAAGGTAACGCATCACGTTTCTGTTGCAAGTACTCTAATTTAATTATAATTTCAGTTCACTTTATTTGCTAATTATTATCATTCACATGTGTGCGATAGAATTCCTCATGTCTATCTGATATATATTTTCAACAGCATTCACATCAAACACCACCAATTTCGCGTCGAAAATCCAGGGAACCTTCTATAGCAAGCACTCGAGTTCTGGTGGTAGCCACGATATTAAATAAGGGTGTGTAATTTGTGACAATGCAGAAGCATCGTTGTGGCGAATGTATTGCAGTGAATGTGACAAATCAATTCACTTTGCATTAGTAAAATTGAATTTAATGCATATTTCATGTATGGAACATATGTTCGGATTTCTAGAGGCGCACTAATAGAAAATGCCTCGCCAAAGACATATATCGTGTGGCACCGTTGCGTTGGGAAGAAATGGAAATGAGGGAAAAGGGGTTAATAGACGTGAGTGCAAAAAGTGTTCAAGTGTTGAGGATTTTTTGTAGCCAGAATTTTATATTCAAACAATATTGAAGATTTTGATTGGATTTTCAAATCGGATTAGCTATCACTTGAGGTTATGAAGAAAGTCCTAACAGATTTAAATAAAATTTCTCGTCACTCCTCCCCTTTCGGTTCAGCTTGAAAATCGTTCTGAAGCGCAAACAGTTTCAAAACCATCAAAAAAAGAAGGAAAGAATTGCAAATTTTGCTGTATTTCTCACAGGCAGCGACCAGCGGAAGGCCTTGCCAATTTGAGCGCACTACAACTGAAAGTGCACACAGTGATGCGTCTCGCTGAGAATGACGCAACATTGAGCTCAAAGTGGCAGCCCCGAATCCATATTATTTTTATACTATTTCGATCACCGAGTTATGAGTGATATGAAAGTAAAGAAAAAATAGACTCAAGCTGCCACACTGCTGAGAATATCGATAACTAATATCCAATATTTTTTTCCAAGCAGTTAGGAGAGAGTGAAATTTCAATTAAAACCTTACTTGATTGATTGTACTTGATTTCAATAATAATTTCGTTACAGTTTTCCTTGTGTATTTTAAGCGAACCGAATTGAGGTTAATAATACATTGTGATAATACGACCTGAAAACCAAAACCTAATTATTCACGAAGTCTTCTGTCCTTAATAGTTTGAGCATACCTACTCAAACCCCCCCCCCCAGTCAAGTTAGTTCGAGATGCAATCACTTCTTGTGAGAATTCCTCTGGCAGTGATTTTAATAGCCATCTAGATGGATATGCTGCAACCTAGATGTCGTACAAAGCATCTGAAGCCACCAGCCAATTTAGCTCTGTCTCCTGAAGTCCTGGCGCATTCAACTATATACGTGTGCCTCGCCCCGATGCCTATTCTATTGTATTCTCGGCCACAATTTGCCCAGCTGCCACCCACATGGATAGCATAAAACATGTATATTCTGCATCACCAAGTACATCATTCACTTAAACCAGCATTACTGGTCCTGTTTCTAACAGCTTGTCCTTATGATCTTACGACTAAAATGCTGTGATGTCGCTGAACATACACATACATATACTCGTACACTATTCAACATCAGTTTCGTGGCCTAAAGCTGCTTCTGACTGCGTACAAAGCTGCGTCACACTTCATCCTTTGTATGCCTTTGGAGAACGCTTGTCCTGATTTATTGCCACAAACAATAAAATTCGTCAAGTTGATTAATTCCTTCCAATTTGTTGCACGTAATTTCTTGCGTCAAATCAGGGAGTCACTTTATGGTTAATCCTCGTCTCGTGGGCTTTCCTCGATAAATGCCAATGTTGATGCCAACGTTGTCGATGCTACAGGACTTCGATTATGCGGGAGTAGAGTGCTGCAATGAAATGCCTCTTGTTTTTATATTCACAACAACAATATAAAATTGTTTGTTAGGGTAGGCAAGGGTCAACAAGCATTAGCAATTTCTAGGATGTCTAACTTTATACATGGAGACAGGTTCGTTTGAAAATATTTCCAGCAAGTGTCCTCCATCTAAAAATCCTTTAAGTCACAGTCAATGCTAGAGCCAACAAGTCTTCCTGATATCCTGACTAGCTCACAGTGCAATAGTGACCTTCTGCTAAAATTTCTACAAATAACACTGATTGCAATGTAGTTCGTCTAAATCGCCAGAAAAGTGTGGAAAGTCCAGCATCCTTTTTTCTCGACCACGTCTATAAGCTCCATCAACACAATCAGAAGCGATAATTCCACAAGGCTCCCTATACACTGAGACGGTAATTTTGAATGCCGTTCACTCCTTCACTGTGCATTGAACGAAGGACTATTTGCAAAACTCATTATGTTTATTTCTGTGTGTTTAGCACTAAAGATGCGACATAAATTGGATTTTTAGTAAGGTTGTGAATGGAATGGAAAGCAAAGCAAAGCAATGTAAGGAGTCGACGAAAGTAAAATAGGAAATCAGAGGAAACATTTTCATGCTTCTTAGTGCTCTCTTGGATGCAATAGGCCAAGCTGTAGTGGATGTAAATTGATTGCTAGTCTCCGTTGGCCTCTTTACTCCCTAATGACCTTTTATTAACACTTAATGGCAAAGTAGAAAATGTTTTGTGGTAATGACGTCAAAGTGCGATTCATAGGAAATGTTCAGTATGATGTTGTAGAGAAAGATATTTGATGTGGAATGAATGCCGTTTGGATGCATAAAGAAGCAGAATGCTCTAAATGAGGCACTGCTCTGTAATTAAGGATTGAAATTTTTCCATGGTTTAATTGAGAAAAGAAAGTTTCACTTTATCCAGCCATTCCACAATATACAATCGATTTTTACCTCTGCTTCTATTTCGATGTTATAGCGGGTCATAAAATGAAAATCCTAAATGAAGATACTCGAGTTTTTTTTATAAATAAGGGTACATTTGCAATCTGTTCTCTTTTTTTGAGGTATTGAATAGGCAATGCCTTTTTGAGGTCGTATACTTTCACAATTCCCCTTATAAATACATAGAAAATTCAAATACACAGCGCGGCAGATTGGAAATATGTTATAAAGATTTGTTTTTCCAAGATAACGTAAGTGTTCTTCGTGACGCCATTGAGTCGCTCCCTATTTTCTTTGAGAAAATCCAATAATTCAAGTTTAAATGTTATCATAAAAACCATTGAAACGCTCACACATTAAAAATATTACTTCACTTTCAGCAGAAGCCAAATCTGAAAAAAACCTAAAGCTATCATTATCCTTCTAGCAGCTCGCACATGCATACCTACATACCTATTCGCAAAACTACATATCCCTTAAAACGTTGCCTTCCCTAGCTGGAAGACATCCAGAAAATTTCCGCGTGTGGTGGCTCACTTTTCGGTTCGTTCGGTACCTTTGCACCCTTATCCTGGAAATTAGTGGTTTGACCCAATTACATTCTGAAACGTGTACCCAGGGCAGCCAAAATTACAGATTCAGTGAGTGGAATAGCATGAAAATGTTACTGCAGTGCCCTACTACAGCCCCGAGTATCTACATACGTTTACAAGAAGTAAATGCAGGACCATAGAAGTCAAGTGAGTTCGTCCTTGGCATGGTCGTTCCGCCGCTAAGCAAGCAACCGAGCGAAGACATGGTAAAAGTGTTAAAAGTTGAAAAATACCACTTGTTTTTGCTGGTACTGTGCTTGCCGTTCTTGTGTTTACGCTGCAAATTGATATCCACAACGAGATTCTAGGTGCGGAAGGATCCTATAATACTGGAAGCGTTTTTGATGAGCGCACAATATCACTGGCACAAAATGGGGTAGAAGTAAATGGAGACTAGTTTGTAGGGAAAATGTTTTCATTTAAATGTTTAATGCTCGAAAGAACGATAAATCACCGTAACAATTATATCCTTAGAACTGTTAATCGATTGAACAATCTAAACTATCTAAATGCAAAAAATTTTAACGATTGCTTCACATTTTTGCAAGTTCTCTTAAAATTTTTCATATTTAACACGATTTTCAGGATATTTTCAATGCATGCCACTCATAAAATGCGCTTAGCGTATTCAATTCAATATATATATATATAGTTTTATTACAACGCTTTTATTCCTTTCAATTACATTTCCATCTCCCACTTTATCCTTTCTTTAAAAACACAGTTCAGCACTTTGGGGTGTTTTGCGAACAGAAAATATGCGCTCATGCCAACAAGTACCACATTTTAGGGAATAGCCGAAGGGTATGAATTCGAATAATATTAATCGCTTTGGAGTGCTGCAATGGGAACCATACATATGCTACATTTCAAAGGATCTTTTATTTTTTTCCATCTGCATAACAATACCGCACACTTTGGCACAAGAGACGGTGAAAAAAGTGCACAAGTGTGGAAAACTGATCTACTCGTATTTGAGTTTAAGTGTTTTTCAAGTTTATTAATCCAGGGTTGAATGGCTTCCTATACAAGGATGGGTTTCATAATCGCAAAGATTACTTACTTAACTCACGACCACTTGAAGTAGGGCTTAAATTGAAGAAGACCTTTTGGTTTTGTGCTCGACGGTATACAATGCACTATGCAATTATTTAATTATGGCCAACTGTGGTGAATGATCATCATTTTCTCATTACGATTTTAGTGCAATATTGCTGCGTATTCTTTTAATTGATGTTAACGACCGGATGAATTACTTTTTTTATGTTTAAAGATGCTTCAGAAGAGTCAGATCTGATGATAAAACATTGATCTATATAAAATTCATGACAATTAACAATTAGCTCTTATTAATCGATACTTGGCGACAGTCGATGATGTAAGAACTTGTAATTAAACCGAAAATTAAATAAATCACTTTTTATAGAACATTCGGACATGGTAAGCTAGTTTACAAAGATGATAAAAGATTCCAGTGAATCAATCGAAAAATCCCGACAAAATGGCCACCAACTTATCTGTCAACTAAACAAAGTCACAATTAGATCGATTATCCATGATATTAAACAATGCTGGCAGTTTAGAAGCATTTCTACCATTACTTTCACTTATATCGTTAGCATTTGATTCGCTTTGATCAATCAAAAAAATGTATCATAACAATTTGTTTCACTTGTGGTGTTTGAACATTTAACATTTTTTAGGGCTTTGATGACAATTAAATGCGCCATCAAGTATCTATGGACAAGAGAAAGACATTTAATTGGATGTGAATTAAATAGATACGATTAATATCAATGATTGTTGACAGTTTGGAAGTTGTTCAAAGGGATATTCAATGGAAAAGGGTTGCCTATGATTAATTGAATTTGCGGTTGCTAGGAGCATAGTGGGTGTTGGTTGATAGTTTTCATGAATTTCGTTCCAAGTTATTGCTCAAATATTCGAGAATGGAATGGACAAATTTGTTTTTAAATAATGGATTGATATCGACAAAAGGTTTAGATTTGTCTATAAATTGGAAATTGTTGGCCAATATCGTGGCTTTATTTTATTTTTGTTTGTATGTTATCTAAGTTTAAATTGCACTATTGGGTAAATGTGTATCATCAACTGAAAAGCAAAAAGTGTATTAAGAGCGAAAAAATTTGATAATAGAAAATTCGGGAAAGAATCTTGAAAATAAATCGCTAAGGAATTGGTGAATTTGCAGCAAGTCGACTGGAACAAAAATGATAAAAAAGGTTTAACAATTTTACAGGACGTGGGAAAAGTGGTTGTCTTTGAAACAAGCCTTATTGATTAGAACAAAAATGAAAAAATTAGTTTCGTCTTATCGCTAAATCTGGCAATAATTGAAAATCGAATGTAATAAATTTTTTAAGAAATATCATTAACGAGTATGGCCACTGTAGCAGGTGCAAATATTTTTTTTATATGGAAATTTTATTTATTAATAAAAATAATTATAAGTACATAAAACTGAAATATCGGAGAATCGGGAAAAAATTTTATAAACGCATTTTTCCAACAAAATGGCAGACTTTTCGTAGCTCCAATCCGAAGTGTTTTTCAAGCGCTCCGCGGCCGGACAGCTAGCAGCCTCAATTTTGAACCTAGATCAAAACAAAAAAAAAACCGTTCAACTAAATCACAATACCTAGAGAAGCACCTGAGGAAATTTGGAAATATTGATTTTCCGGAAAACGGGAAGCATTTGAAGTGAAAGTAAAAAAATCGTTAAAAAATAGTCATAAAATGGAAAGTTTTTGATCTATAAAAAAACTCAGGTACTTCTTCGCGAAATGCAATTATAAATATGTGATTAAAATTTTGAGTCGATCGGATGAAAACTGTTCGAGTTATTTGTCCGGTCGATTTGAAAAACACCTCGGATTGGAGCTACGAAAAGTCGGCCAATTTGTTGCGTTTATAAAATTTTTTTACGATTCTCCGATATTGTAGTTTTATGTACTTATAATTATTTTTATAAATAAATAAAATTTCCATTAAAATTTTTTTTTTAAAAAACACATGATTTTGCACCTGCTACAGTGGCCATATCCCTTAAAGCATTTTCTTTGGATTTTTTAGCTGATATGAATAAAAGATTATTTTATTCCCAAAAATGAATACAACGTATTTTTCCTAGAGGAAATATATATATATATGTATATATATATATATATATATATATATATATATATATATATATTTTCATTCAAGCGCCCAACGTGGGCAAGCTTCTTCACAAAAGTCGATATAAATGAAATAAAATCTATAAATAAAATAAATATATAGAAAAAATTCCTGCGACAGAAATCATTCAATTTCTTGGACAAACACGAAACAAAAACTTATATATAAAATCCATCCAAATTAAGTCAAAATTCCAGAACAAACAATAGTGAATACTCGTAGAACGAGTTTTAAAGTTGCTTAATTTATTGTTTTTTATCGAGAAAATTTTGAAACAATTCTAAAAAATTTAGATAATCCACAACCATTTTTCCTGTTCTTTTTGTCGATCCAAATCGATCGATCAAATCGAAAAATATACCTGGCAGCATTAAATTCTATTACAACTTCACTTATTTTTTCGGAGTCTAGTTACTTGACTTTTTCTTTTAAATTAATTGAATTTTGAAGTGAATTTATTTTCAACAGTGTTTTGGTGTTCATGATACGCCTCCTTACACCTGAATCCTAATTTAAAATATTTTGTGTTACAATTCTATTCCAAAAAAGGGTTGCGCTGCCTACAATCCGATCCAGTACACTGCAAAAAAAATAGCTCGCACCCTTGGCAATCCAATTCTGGGGGAAAAATGAATGATGATTCGATGGAAATTCGTTTAGCTGAAAATGGAAAGTGTGCCAACAAAGCGGTCAAGGTTGGCAAATACAAAAAAGAAAAGTGATGATGAAAAACAACGAAACGATATTGAAAATCGACAAAAGTGTAGAGAAGTTGGATACCTTTCCGAAATTCTCAAAGTGATTTGGTTCGGTTTGTGTACATCAATCCTTAGGCAATACAGCAAGTGTTTTATCGACCTCATCCCAAAACTTTTCGAAGACTTTCGTTCGGATTCCAATGTAAAAGCATCAGCACGAAAGGCTTAAATCCAAAGGTTTTCCGACGGTAAGAATAAATCCATGTTATAATGAAGGTGTGGAATAGGGTTAAAATATGATTCTCCCTTTTGCATTCAATTCCTAGAGGGCAATCACTTTTGAATCGACTAAACAGTATAGTATAGTCTGTCCTTGCTTTTGTATGTTTTCGAGTTGCGGTTTCGACAAACAGAAATTGAAATAAGGCTGTAACAGGGGATTATTTAAATGCCAAAAGGATTCGACCGATTTCGGAACCAGACAAGAGCGAACAGCGTCTTAAGTGTTTTTTGCGGAAATTTGATTAATGCAAAATAAGTTTAACGGAGGATATTTCCTACTGTTGTTAAATTGAAAGCGATAGGAAATTGCCTGAATATTTGATTGTTCTGTTACTAAAGGTGTTTGAAAACATTTTTGCACACACTTTAAAGTTTCGGTAGTGTGCTATCCTCAAAAGAATATTATTGAGAATATATATAGTGATCAAGACATAATCTTAATGATATCTCTATCTCCCTTACTACATACAAATATAAAATTCTACTCACACATAACATCCGGAAGTATTAAAAATAAAAAGGAAGCATTTCGCTGAATGAGTTTCACGAGGGTCCCTGCAACAATATATTGTCCTTCTCGACCATACGCCGGCCATTACATTAAATCTCGGAAATTTCCTGTTCTGCAACACTTTTGCGTAGCGCGCCTTGCAAAATAATTCGTCGGAAAAGTAATCATAGCGAGCAGGATATGGTATAAACGATTGAGTGCGGATTTTAGGGTGTCTGTATATTCAGTCGTTTTCCTTTTATCACTAAGACATCCTTTTTAAGTTGATTGTGAAGACACCCTTTATTGGAGCATTGAGTTAAACCTTTTGTTGTTTTTTTTGGTCAGGGAATGCTTTTAGGGGACGGATACGATTTTGAGTTGGACTAACGCTTTCCAAGAAGTCAAAATCAATGTAACATACTATCTTTAATTCAAATGTTTGGAGTTTCAGGCATAGCGAACGCTGAAACAATCCAACTCTTAGAGGGTTAAGCAATAAGAAAGGTATATGAAGCAGCTTCTTTAAATGGTTATTTTGCTTTTTGCGCCCTGCAAAATTTTTTAAAAGTTCTAATTATTTTGCAATGTGTCTACTCCAAAGTTTTTTAATTGGAAGGATAGCAGTCAAATTTTGGGTTTGAATTGTTTCTGAAAAGATTCTTGCTGATGTAATTTTTACAAAATTTTAAACACCTATTCATAAAAATAGTTAGGGTTATATTGTTTTTTTTAAAGATTGACTCAAGTATATTTTGCTGAATCATTCTAGCCTTTCCATCAGCTTCACTAATATGGTTTCAAAGTTGAAAACCGACTTCTGGACATGTTTGAAAAATCGTTTAAACCCTTAATATGACACATTCAATTACAATTCACCGTTCATGTCCTGTGCTTCATAAGCCTTCGTCAAGGAGTCACATAACTAGTTGGGTTGGCAACAAAACAGTCCATGTGTCGTGCATAACTACAGATTCAATGAGAATGAATACGAACGGAACATACCCCAAATGGAAAGGTTCGATTAGGGGATGGCCAACAGTCGGATTTAATCTCATTCAACATCCGTAATTGACTTTTACGCTTCTCTGATTGAACGAAGGCGAATCTCATGCATAATGCATGACAATTTGTGCGAGGGTGAACTATATTGTATGCATTCGTCTTATCCATTCATCAAACGAAAATATGTGCTTCGACCATTTCGGTCACGGGTTCACCCTTCTCTGGTTGACACAAAAAGATTTCAATGTATATATATGGGAAATATTGAAGTCGAGCAAATGGAAATTTCGTGGATGCAATTTTATCAACAAAAAATATTCTCAAAATTGCACTTAGTTCTGCTCTAGCACTCGAGCATGACTGGTTGTATCGACTTCTCCCCGGTTATAAGACCCAACCCTAAGTTTCGTTGGTATCCTTGGCTTTTCGGCATGCAGCCTTAATTTACGTCACGTTTTATTTCGTGGCCGGGCAGCAACCTTCTTATTTATTATTCCGACACCTTTTTATTGATGGCTTACCAATAGTTATTTTGCATTTCACTTTTCGATACCACACAGCTTTCTGGTAGCTTTTCTCTTGTTTCACTTGCCACGAAACACGGAGCAAAAGGTCAGTTTGTATGGGGAGTTGAAAAGCATTTACCACTAGGGAAGTTCACCTTTCAGTCGAACGTAAATATTGCCAAGGATATTTCGACATTTCCTGAACGTAAATTAGACGATTGCGTGACTCGGGGGCATATTGTCGAGGAAATTGTTCGAGTATCATAGATAATAGGATCAATTTAGCCGAGCTGGCTCGAGGCTTTGATGGGACGTAGGCAGCCACAGAATTTCAGGGTGTAGAATGTTGGGATTACCTGTACCCCGAGGATATTTTCATTTGATTTTAGTGGTAAGCAGATGTGTCTGGGAATGATAGGTATGACTTGAAGAGTTTTGTTCCTGGTCGATTGGCTGAATTTTAAGTCATCGAACGCTTTGCGATGAGTGGGTTAGATTTTCCTATTGCCGATTGAAGTGAGGCTCCATAAATAAGTGAAATGAAGGTTTCAACTCGCTTAGTAAAGGCTATAATTCGCTTAGTAACCTGATAATCATCCCATCGTTGTTTCAGCAGAATATCCAACCAATGAAGGATTAGCAATCCTTTTTAAAATTACATTGTTACTGAAAATCCTGCAGAAAACCAAGAGCTGGTGTTGTTTTTACGATTGAAGTTGGTCCATGATTAAAACAGGTATTGATATTGGCCAGGAAGAACTAATAAATCTATTTAAAATGTACATTGATGATTTTCGTTGATTCGAAATTCTCATGAATCTTCCTGTACATGATAATTTCTACATACATATCCAATTTGCTTCACCGTATTTCCTATCTTTCTAATAACCGGCATACATACAAATTTAACTTTCATCCTACAATTCACATGAATCACCCATTTTCAATTAGACTATCTACGCTTCAGGATAATCTGATAATTCTCTTCGTAATTGGTAGAGATATGTCAATGGATTTTGATCAGCCTTGACAGTAACATCATCGACATCTTTGCCATTCTCTGAGACCAACCAACCATTGAATATAAGATAGATGGTTCCGAATATAACCACATGAAATTTCTACGAAATCATCTATCATGCAATATTATTGGAATATTAAGGATGACTACCGTCATTCCATTATTCTTCCTCAGAAAATTGATGCTGAAGTAGTATAAGTTAGATATGCCGATCGTTTCAGGACAAATCAATAGGAAGGATGACCGTAGGCACTTGGCAAAATCTGTGCTGGATGTGGGAACATTTTAAGGGATGGTGGAGTGGTTGATTGATGTGAAGAGACTATTTTAATATGAAATTCAAAATTGTGGGTCTAATCAAATATTCGGAACATATTGACTCATGGGGGATTCAGTCATGGGTTGTTTATTTTTTTCAAACATTGTTTGTTGTGAAAATTACTAAAGCCGTATTGTTAAGTTCGTCGCTTGGCCTGACCGTTCAAAATAAAATAAGGAGCCTTGAATAATTTTCACCTGAGCAGCAAATTACTCAAAGCTTAGTTAAATTACACTACGAAACAATAGCCACACCATGGGTGACTTTCTTTGTAATAAAAATACAACCCCTTCACTGAGGCTCGTAGATTAGAGTGTATATTCCACTTCTGTTACTGGATTTTTAAATATGATTGTATTCTTAAATTGATAAGATGAAAGGTCTCAACCCATCTCATCAGGTCAAATATGTTGGTTTAATTCTGGACTCCAAACTCACATGGAAATCGGGCATAGCAGAAAGAGCACGCAAAGTGGCATGCGCAATCTACTGCTGCAAAAGAGCTATTGGGGAAGGGGGGACTGGAACCCAAAATTGTATCATGGCTCTACACGGCAATAGTGGAATCAATCCTTCTGTATGGCACAGTTATTTGGTGGCCTGCAATGGCGAAAACATCAAATGCTAACCTGCTAACAACTCTCAGAACAACTAGGCGTGAAATTATCCTTCCGATTATCAGATCATTGCAGTGTCTTTCAGGCAGAGGTCATTGCGATTTTGGAGGCAGTAGATTGGCTGGGAAATGAGAAAATTTCCATAAGAAATTAAAACATCCTTTCTGAGAGTCAAGCTGCTATCCAATCACTATCCAGCGTGCATACCTCATCCAAGATTTCAATGGAATGCAACTCACAACTGAATGCGATGTCGCTTCACTGTGAAGTGATTCTTTGCTGGATACCGGGGCATAGTGATTTACCGGGAAAATGCAATGCAGATGCCCTGGCAAAGGCTGCCACTGAGCTTCAGGAATATACACTTACCCCTCAAGTCGGCCATCCACTGGCCTCCGTCAAGCTAAGTTTCAAGCAGTATTATATGGAGGCTGCAAACAAGGCCTGGCTGCTGGAAGGAATCTGCAGGACAACTAGGCACGCACTATGCTCCAAGGGTACTAAGCACCTCCTCAACACAAGCCTTGAAACCCTGAGTTCTATCATATCCGTACTGAGGAACACTGTCTGATCAGCAGACACACAGAAAGATTGGGTGTCTCTTTCACTGATTTCTGCCCAAGTTGCAGATTAGAGGAAGAGGAAGAAACAATCCAACACTTTCTCTACGAATGCCAGCACTGTCCGCACATGCAAACCTTGGGCTCGCCGTTCCTGGACAACCTCGCGAAAGCAGCTAGTTTAAATATTAGCTGCATAGCCGGCTTCCTACGAGAATCTGGATGGTTCTCGTCATTCCGCAGGTTCTAGTGCCGCCTTTATCTTCTATAGTACCACAATGGGCTTGCTTGGTTGTAGTGGCAGCCCCCATCCAAAGGTGGCTCACTTAGCCCACTGTAGGCCCATTGTGGTACCACAGAAGATAAGGGTGACACCAGGACCTGGGCGATGACGAGAACCATCCATATTCTCGTGTGAAATCGGCGTTGCAGCCAATGTATAAATTACAATGGACTTATCGTGGCCTAAGGGAGTCACCTTGGGATAAAGGAAGCTGCGACTACAATCAACCAACCAACCAACCAAGGTTAAGTACGATTCAAGGAGAAATCAAGGGATATTTGCGAAGCAAGAGCAGCGATCGAAGCAACTGCGCGATTTTCGCGGTAAAAATTAGGAGAGAAATCGTAAGTAGTTTAAAATTTTTTCTTACATTTTCTAAAAATCATATCGTGGAACCTTAAATGCAAAGCGTTATTAGTTTGTTTCTTATTGCTTTATCCTATCTGTTAATAAATACTGAAAAACTCTGTTCTACAAAATGTTTGAATAACTTTACTTGATGCTTTCCACAGCAAGTTCCTTGCCAAATTTCATAATTTTTGATGCAATAAAAGCAAACTGAATATACTCGATATCTGCTAGACCATATAAGACATAGCTAACTGGTAAACAATGCCATTCGTCAAACTGTTTCCTGTCCTTAGTAAATTGCTTTCGGCAACAATGAACGGCATAACTTTCGAAAGTTTTTCGACGAGCATAGCAATTTATTTATGATAAATCGCTACTAGGGAAAAGTATGTCGTCATAAATCACTTGAAAAATAAGTACTTGAATACTTCCACCAATTTCAAGGATTTCGTCTCATCTCGAAATGTTTATTACATTTGCCAGTTAGATAACACAACACTTCACACGAAATGGCAGTAAGGAATGTGGCAATTTACCTAAACTATAGATGTTTATATATTGTAGACATGTACATACTTTTTGGCTGAAAGTTTGCATAGAATTTCGCCTCGAAGGCTCGCGTGACATCATTAACACAGATCTCAAGATATATATATTTCTGCAACACGAGTTTTAATGAAACCGTTTAATGGGTGACGGGGATTCACCCATTTCAAAAGCCTTCCTTGGCTTTTGCGTATTTTGTTGAACACAATTATCGTTTTGGGGTCATAAAAATATATACACGTTCGCCCGCCTTTCGGTCGCTATTCGCTTGAAACTTTGTCGCCCTCAAAACCGTGGCCTGAAATATTGCTGCAATTTATTAAAAGATTCCTCTTTAGTGGTGGTGCTCAAGTTGGTCCTCGACATCACCATCACGGTAAAGTACAGGCCCGCTATATATACGAGGGTAGCCACAAATAGCATCCTCCGGTTTTCGTGGTGTTAGCTTACGACTGTGGAGTAAATGTAAGAAGGACACAACACAACAATGGTTCGCGCTCCAGAATTTGCTATTGCTTTGAAACATGTGAAGAAAGTATTTCACTAACATTTTGCTTTCAACGAAAGCTGGAGAGTGTAAGTGGTAAAATTATGGTAGTCGTTTACCGTTAGCCGCTTAAGATACACATCGGTAGGATATACACATAGTTCTGTTTATTTGTTATTTTGGAGGGCTGGCGCTTCCTCCAACTTCTCCTCATGGCGTGTATTATTAAGAATGGTGTATTTTAGAACCTAATGGTCGTTTCCCTGCTTTGGGTTATCCTCGGGCAAATGTGATCAATGATTTGATTTTTATTACTTTTTTTTTAAATTTTCGCAATGCGTGTTTGTAAAAGCTGATATAACAGACTGAACATAGTTTAAATGTTCGTCGATTGATTTTGATATTATATATTTCTAATAGCGCATTTTTAAAAACAATTTCAAAGTGAATATTACAGAAAAATATAAGCTTTTGCGGTGGTGTTTGCAGAAATACATAGAAATACTACAGGCATGCATTTTGCACCTTCAGCAAAATTCTACATTAATTTGCGGTTTTCCTTTAATATAACAGCCTAAATATAAAACCTCAATGAAAAGCCAATCGAACTAAAATCACTGTATTAAACCATTTTGCACAGCTACAGCAAAAAGGATATAAACAAAAGCAACGTATAGGCTCAATCAGAAGCTATGCTGCCTCTGTAGTCTACATTTGAATAGCTCACTGGTAAGGTGTATATTTTGTGCATATCTGCATACGTGAAAAGGCGTCAATGGAAAACATTTAATTTGCATATGCCTGCAGGCTGATTCTCGCATCCCAACCGTTTTACACATGTCCACGTCTGCACGCATGAATAAAGCACCTCTACATGCCTTATAAATTCGGGCAATAAATATTTCATTTCATTGTTTCCACTTGTATCAGTTCAATCGAGTGGCACGGAATATGCCTGCAAGGGAGAAAAGCTGTTTTACACCTGAAACATATAAGCAACCTGCTTTTCAGCGGTGTTGTATCACCTACACTAAGCTACATCTACCAAAATGGAAGAATTTTTAAGCACCGCGTTGATCATCCTGCTGTCGAAATCCTTTGCAGACGGTAATTAATGAAAATCCAACAGCTTTTATGGTACGCATATATAATTCTGTATATTTGAACGTGAAATATTTTTGAATGAATCAGAGCCTTGAGTAATAGAATTAGTATCCCTTCACTATGTGGCAAAGAAATGGTAGGAATATTTTTGGAGAAGCTACTTTACGCTAAGAAGGGATTGATTGGTTGATTGGTTGTAGTGGTAGCTCCCATTGTCAAAAGGTGGCTCACTTAGGCCCAGATAAGCCCATTCTGATACCACAAAGAGGTAGAGTACGGCACTAGAACCTGTGGGATGACGAGAACCATTTCGATTCTCGTTTGAGGCTGGCTATGTAGCTCATATTTAAACTGGCTACTTCTGTGAGGCTGTCCAGGAAAGGCGAGCCTAAAGTTTGCTTGCGTTTCCTGGATAATTTTGGACATTCACATAGTCAATGTTGGATCGTTTCCTCCTCCTCCTCCGATCAGCAGCTGAGGCAGAAATCGTGGAAGGGAGTCTTTCTGCATGTCTTTCAATGAGATAATGCCCCGTCAGTACGGATATGATGAAACTTAATGTTTCACGGCTCTTGTTGAGGAGCTGCTTGGTGCGCTTTGAGCTTATTGCGTACCAAGTTTACCTGGTTGTCCTGCAGATTTCTTCCAGCAGCCAGGCCCTGTTTGCAGTCTCTATATACTACTATACTTAATACTGCTTGAAACGTTTGGTTTTTCTGATGGAGCATATAAACTCCTTCCAGTTTGAGTTTATAGAAAGACCAGTCATTGGATTCTTAGGCCCGATAAAAGGACTTCTTGCATTTCTTCTGCAGCTCGGCAATGTCACTATTCCAATATGGAAGCTCATATTTCTTCCTAGGCTTCGTTGGACTGTATGCAGACCTTGCTGCTTCATTGAAGGCAGATGTAAGGGCCCCAACTGCTTCCTCCAGACCACCTATGTCTACAGTCTTTGGAGTTCCACCTTCTGGTGCAGACTTAAATACTGGTTGGTACTTGACCCAATCCATCCTCCTTTTGTTGATGAAGGTTGGATTTTTTGGAGGGTCAAAAACCACATCGAACATTATAGCGTTGACACATTGACCCATCATCAGTACGAAAAGTGTCATCAGCACGAAACTTCAAATGACGGGGTGACACACATGTTTTCGTCGTTGGTGTCGTCATTATCATTCGGTCGTTGGTGTCATTTCGATGACAAACGTCAACTGTCCGCGATGGCACGTCAGATTTGGTGCGAAAATATTAAACAGCTGATATAAATAATGTGAAATTCTATTCTCGGCAGATGGTTTCTAATTATTCTACCCAAACATAGATGGCAGTTTTTCGTACTTATGGAGATAAGTATGGTCTTTTTTCGTGCTTATCTCTCTGTCATTATGATGGGTTTTTGTGTGCTGATGACACTTTTCGTACTGATGATGGGTCAATGTGTCAACACTATTATATATAAATGATCGGAGAACGAGCATACATACCATAGCGTGGTATAGTAGTGTATGGAGGATTTTGATAAGGCGGGGGGGTTCATATTTTTGACGTCTTGACTAGGTACGTTTGCTAGTGCTTCGGTGTAGATATGAAGATATAATTATGTAATCATACTTAATCATACTTTTTCACCGGTCAAAGTTGGAGTTCTCAAAAAATAATTCTGGCAGACTTTAGCTCGATTGCATGTCTGGTTTCATTTACGTGGCTAAACTTGTTTACCCAAGGAGGGGGGTTTGAACCCGTAACCCCCCCACCTTGGGTATGCCACTGGCGTGGTACAAGTGCTCGTTCATTAGAATGATACTCAAAACTTCCCTACGCCTTGCCGTAATGAAAGTAGGATCCTCACTTTCGTTAACTAGGGCTAAGTCATGCAATAAAATGAATTCAAAGACTAACTCACCCCGTTTATTCGTATCGGTGCTAACCGAAATACGATTATGGACATTGTCGTCTGTCCCGACCATTATAGGGATGCCTCTTGCAGTGGCTTCTCTTGTAATCCTCTGCAGGCTGGTGGGAGGTGGCAGAATATCATGTGCCATATAGCAGGAGACAGCCCAAAGGGGTTCGGCCTGCCTTTCCGTTGCTATGACAACGGTATCCTGGTCACTGAAATTGTACAAGGATAGAAACTTTTTGGCTACCTTTACTACTATGCAAGCTATCGGTTTTCTGATGTGTAGAGACATATTGTTTTGTATCCCTTCATTTTGAGCCCGCAAACCTGGTTGTTTACAACCCAAGGTTCCTAAGCCACTATTTGCTCCTCTCTTTTTTGGGTCAGGTGGTGGAGCAGTGTGGCGGATGTCGCCTTAGAGTGCTGAAGGTTTATCTGTAGAAACCTCAGCATCGCGACACAAGATTTTGTGTCTCCTCGTCAGATAAATGGATGTGCTAGGACTATGCAAAAAATTTCCTCTTTACCTTTTGGCTCAAATCTGTATCGGATGGGTCTTTCTTTCTACCTGATCCAGCCTTTCTAGCAACAGGTAGATCCTTTTTGTACTTTTTAATCGTTTGTTTAACTGTTGCAATCGATGAATTGGTTTCCTTTGCCAGTACCGAATATTTACGATGGGGATATTCCAGGTGTTTGCACACAATTAAACTACGTACTTTTTATTGATTTGATGACATCTTTTCAAGAGTGTCTTACAATACGAATGGATTAGACGTTCTTCTTTGTCGCATTTTATAGCTAATTTTGCATATCTGATGAAGACTTAAACTTATCCTAAACAGGAGTTATGCAGATAAAACTTTAGGTAATTTTTCTTGATACAGTCTTTATAATAAAACATATATATATAATTGCATTCGTAGATTGATCACATATCATATAAGAGTAAAACTTAATATAATACTTTTCCCGAGCGATTTTTTCATGAAAATTTCTCAGATTATATGAAATCAAGGAAATTTTTTTCTATTTTTAAAATAATCACATTTTTTCTCATATCTCATAATTACTTTTCATCGTAATCCTGTCACGTGTATTACGAATTGCTTGCATGCACTTAATTTCACGCAGCTCTTTGCCAGTTAATCCTAAGACTTGCCCTTCTTCAAATTGCCTGTAATCCTTGGCTGTAGGCGTTGAATATTCTTCATCCTGACTGCAATAAAATGCCCAAAAAGTCTCATTTGTGCTAAATTCAGAATATTTCCCAAAGTCCAGTTGCTATTCCAACGACAAGCCTTCGGAAAAGAAAATGATTTGAGTGTGCATTGGATCGAGTTGTTTTATAATTATTCAGGTGACGATATTAGCAAATTATATAGCCCTTAGAATCAACCCCCTGGACTAATATCCCAAGCAAGGAAAACAGTTCAAAGGCTACAAAGTAGTTTGCCCGAAATTTTTGGGTTAATTCCATTGGAAAATTCAACCATTAAATCGCTAAATTGAGGTACTCAAGGACAAAGCAGTCCTTTACCCTAAGCCACTGATGTAGAAATATCGAAGAGAAATTGAAGGAGAGTTATCGGTTATCCAAGTCCACCATCTATACAAGTTTAGGAGAAAGTATCAACATCATATCCTTTAATATGCATGGGACAAAATATTGTTGCTGTTTTTTTGTCGTCTTTCCTTTTCATTTTTATATGCTTGGCCAGGAAACAAGCGATCTGTATCAAACTGAGTATCATGCTGATATATCCACTTTTCGATACACAATCCAAAAATATGAACCGAAGGCATTTTCCCCGTAATGACTTTAGTAATTCATGCATGTATACGCGAGGAGAAAGGACGAACGACCACCCACTTAACTGCTATCCTACGCGGCAAAGTTAATCCAACATATTTTCTGCTTAAATGAGCAACCTTAAATCTTATCTTGATGAAGGAACACTTAGTTGACTATTTTATTTTTTTGCTGCCAGACAGGGATCAACTCCATATGGTCGAATTTATTAAATTGCCCCCTGGATGATAGTAAATATCTGTAGCTGTTGTGTGTGTGGCAGTGATGCTTGTCACACAAAAGGATTTTCGTAACGGCCTGGGAGAGAGGATTTACGAATGGGCTTTGAAGATATTCTAGTATGGATATGAATGGGAAGTTGCCGTTAAGTTATCAATATATCTTCCATATGATGCCCGAATGAAATTGGACGGTGCTTTATTAGATTACAGGAGTCACGAATGCGATACATGAATGCATCAGTGAATTTATTAGAAGGGTGAAATTATTTTCAGGGATCTAACGTACACAGAAACATTTTTATGTTTGCTTAAAAGCTTAATTTAGTTTAATGCGAGACTAGAGGGCAGTTTCTCGTCTTATAATTAATGCAAGCCATACTCCACTAAATGAAATATCATTCATCCTTAATGATTTCGAGTCAAAAGGTACATGCATTTTTTAATGAGGATTTTCTTGGACGACTCTCTCCGACATTTTCTATATCCGTTTTGGTTTTTTCAACGTTCCAAAATTGCTTCTGACCAAATAAAATGAAATATTCTTCCTTCTTTACTCAATAATCACTGAAGCAACTTGTCAAAAGGACTATCAAACAACTCATATGCTTCTTAGATCTTTTTTGGGATCCCTGCAATTAATTGTGTACCATTTACGTTACAAATTTAATTGATGTACATCAGATCGTGTTCAACGAGCATTGGCGGGTTTTAACTCAACAAATAATAACTTGTTTGCATATGGCCATATGCAGATGTGAGTTGTAAATCCTTTCTTCCACCAACCAGGGACTCGGTGAATCGTTTTAGCACAATGACAATGTCATCAGCATCATATCTAGGGCACATTTTGTAGCATGACTACTCATTTGAAGGAGAGTGTACGAGCATTATGCACATTTGAGGGTTAGTTGACTGGTTAAGGCTGGATTAGACGAGCTTGTGTTGAACAGAAGGATCTTCTGTTCTTTTCAGGTATTCAGCCAATAGTCAAAAAAACCAGAATTCAAGAATGTTAATTTTTAAGTATAATTTAAAGACGTCTTCTTTCGATGACGATATCACGAAAGATGATTCGAATTTCTTTATTTCAGAAAAAATCTCAGTCAAAATTGCGTGCAATGTAAACAACCCTTTAATTTGTTTCCCTTCAGGCGATATACTCGCCGTTTGCAGTTCACGCGATTCAGCCAGAAAGTTACAATCCCTTTTAAAAAAAATTTCCTCAGCAATTTTTTTTTCGTGCGCTTTCCATCTCCATCGGTTCAGGAGCAACTCATGTCGTCAGAAGCATTTAAAGGATCCTTTGTTAGCAATGATATGCCACCATGTGAATAAATTTACGCATGGTATAATTTTATGCCTTAATGCATCGTTCGTCCATGTTCAAAATTTGTTACAAAAGCAACACAGTGGCACAGTACGATCTATGTAGCATGTATGTATATGTAAAAGGAGTAGGGCAAACACTTATGAAAACGGACGAACTGGGATTATGACGTATACTCTCATTGTGATCTTAAAGCCAGCTTCGTTTCGGTAATATTTTCATAGTGGACGCGGATGATGATGGGAAGGATTGATGCTTTCGTGTCCCGGGACACCTTGTTAGAGACTGACTGACATCCACGGTTCGGATGCAGTCAAACGAAAGGATCCACACAATACAAAAGAAATAAAGCTGAATCTTAACAGGCGGCAGCAAATAGGCTATAGGACCAGAAAGGGTCCGGGTAAGAAGGAACAGGATGATAGGCAATTTCGGGTTGCGGTTTGTTATTTTTTCGAATTAATTTTCACCAGACAACGAGGGTAGATTTTGAGTCGAATCAAATTGTGTACGGGAAAGTGCTGCGAGAACGACTCTAATGAGGATGAAGTGTTCAGCCTGTGCTTGCCGAAAGATGAATTGCTTGAAAGCATAAGGAAAGATAACGTTAAGCTGAAGGGTTGATTACAAAGTAAACATTTGGACAATTGGCTAAATGAAGTCGTGTACCTTTTGATGTTTAATTGGGGTATCAAAAGAGGCATGTTATCGTATAAAGGGAGCAGTATAGCACTGTCATTTGATTGTGCAATGTGTGTAGGCCTGTATTTGCTTCTTATTTTAACAATGAAGCCAAATCTGATTTAAGTATGTTCCATAGGTACTGACTAGACATATTTAATCCTTTTTTTGGAATTGTTTACCGACTATTGCAATGATAATATTAAAGGGTCATAATGCTGGAGGGCTTTACTTTACGAATTCTGATACAATTTAGTTTTGATCCTCACCATTGAACGAAAATGCATGTGACTTCATGAATTTTAAACCGTAATAATCTAACCCCAATCGGACAGTGTTCTATTAACAGATCCTTAGCAATTGATGGCTGAATTATTAAAATTAAAAATCCTTCTTCGTTTACCATGCATCAGGATGTCTTCGATAATGTGGTAAATATGATTCCGAAAGTTTGTTTTTTATGAGGATTTTATGGAGTTTCTAGCTTTGGAAATGCTTGGACCAAAGTTTTACAAATAAATCTGTAAATTAAATTTAATAATTATGTACACGCACACACACACACACACACACACACACACATATATATATATATATATATATATATACATATATATATATATATATAAATATATATAATATAAATATATATCTGTACCTTTTCCTTGTAATAAAGTAGATATTCTGCTATACAGTTTCTCAATTGGTACATGATTTCACAAATGCAAATATATCCCATGAAAATTCACCGAAAAAAACCTCTGCATGGTTCTGGGAGAGCGTGAACAAAATCTTAATATGCTCCATCGTCTGTGCCCTTTATACGCTAAGCAATTTTCAGATCTATTTGATCACAAATACTGAAACTACCGCAAAATATAGTCACACATGAGGTCGTCCTTATCTACTTACTTCGTCGCGTCGCGATGTCCTTTGCTATTCAACCCCGGGCACGGCAAAACAGTGTCAATAGTATATATAGTTCTGTTTTCTGAGAACGTCTGATGCTAGCTAGTGCTCATATGCTTCTTTTCTGTCTTATCGAAAACGGATTTGCATTTTTTCTTCGGATCCCCCCATAGGACTTTATCCGTTCACGAGCTCTCCTTTTCGCTATGACAACAAAACTGGGTTGCAATGAACACATCTAAACCTTGAATTACAAACATTGACACGTATAACTTATGCGGCTGAAATTCATCCGAGTCGGATATAAAATGTATATAAACGTTCCCGGAATAGAAGCAGGAGCAGTAACGAATAACTGCATAATTTGTTTTGAGAAAAAAATGCAAGTTTGGGAGGATTTAATATCTTCATGTAAAGAGCTTCCTTTTTTTTGAGACTGAATCGATAGAGAGAATGGCTCTAATTTTGTGGCAAGAGTTCAAGTTCTTGAACTACATGCCTTCCTCGAAATGTGTCCCTTAACATCTATTCCGTATCAAATAACAGAAACACCTCAATATGCCCAAAAAAATTCGGAAATTTTATGAAAACATCATCGGATGTGAGTTGAAATAGGGAATACCTAAGCAAACTCTTTCCATGGTTGAATGCTCCTTCCTAGAGACCAAATCCTAGAATAAGTTCTCGTTGCACAAATATAGCATGATATGTTATCTCGCGGCTATATATTTTTTCCAGCTTGATCGAAACACCCGTTCCTAAGCTGGTCAATCTAAAACTCCAAAGCAATTTATTTCGATACTAAAAGGATTTATTGAAATCAAACCGATTGTCAGAGGATCAA
Source organism: Oxycera nigricornis (assembly GCA_963942545.1). Classification (NCBI taxonomy): domain Eukaryota; kingdom Metazoa; phylum Arthropoda; class Insecta; order Diptera; family Stratiomyidae; genus Oxycera; species Oxycera nigricornis. The sequence continues at coordinate 99,335,900 of OZ012663.1, forward strand.
AGTATGTCGTTCGTCCGGATTTACTTTCTGAAGCCTTTCGAATCAATCCGGCAAAACAGGCATCTATTCAGTCCCTAGTGAGAGGAGATCTGGCTACCTTTGGCTAGACGTATGGCCTATAACACTCGTGTTTAGCCATCTTTACTATCTAACGAACGAAGCGAAAGGATTTATTCTCGCCCATTTAACTAGGGTCTGTTCGTTATTCAAAGGGTTAAATCGGCCTGGCGAAGCATCCAAAAACTGCAACACGTGCCGTTGTTTTAATTACTTGGTCGAGTAAATAATTGGCTAGGGTGTCAGGCTCTATTCCCTTTGACAATAAATTTTACACGAGTCACTTACGTTCGTTCACTTTTCGAGAATACATCTTTCTCTTCGATGTATACACATATATACGTGTCGGCCCACGTAGGCAAAATTTGTGATTCCCTACCGGGAGCTTCAGTATCTATATATCTGCACCGTTGCATCCTCTTCGTCAGCATTTGATATCCTGTTCTACTCTTTTGCAGTGTCCACGCGACAAGGGAGAGCACAACTCTGGATGTAACACATATCTGAAATCCAAAATTTGCGTTCTGTGGCTGTTTCGGGTCATGTTAAATAAATTTTCAACCCCTTTTTGGGGTAGATGGACAGGCTAGTGATGAGAAGCGGATTAAAATGTCACTGTCTCTCGTGTATGAAATCACTGACACTGGCCTGGACACGAGTGTAGAGGCGCAACGATGAAATCCTACTTTTCTGGGTGTCGGTTGTATACTATAAACCAGGAGCCTTATGAAATGACAGAGGCAAGTTTGCATAAATTACAATTGAAATCCCTTTTTTGGATGGAGGCATTTATTTTATGACAAGCGTTTAAAGCAATTTATTAACAATTATCGTTAATATAGAAGTGAGTGCTTGAAATTAAGCAGGCAGTTTTTGGACGTAGAAGAATTGATAGTTTAAGACTACGCAAAGTGAAGAATAAATCGGTTTCCGAATAACTTTTCAAGAAAAGCCTTGAAAACTCTTACAAACATATTCAATTACTGTTTGAAAGACAAGATAAATAACAAAAACACTGGATTATTACCTTTTTAGAGAAACCCTTAAATAAGAATCCATTTTTGGAAAACACTTCCACAAATTTATGTCTCAGACAACTCTTGCAGAAATTTGAAGTCAATGAAGCTTACTCTTTATTGATCTTACCGACGTTGGCCCTCGGAGATAAATCACTGAAACAGTTTTAGCCATGCAGACAATTGTTGGTTCAGCATCGTTAAGGCTAGAGGTGCGGTAACTGCTGGCAGGCCAGCTTTCCTCAGCGGGTTATAGACCAGGGCGGATCTGTTTTCAGTTGATCGTTGAGGGGAGGCACACTGATTTTTGCAGGAAAAGTTCTGGAATAACTTGTATAATAATAATTGACTTATCCTCCCTCTTAAATAAGTCGGGAACATTAAAAAAATCGAAATGTTTAAAAATTCAAAAAAAACATCGTTTTTTACCTACTTTTCTCATTCCTAACTTCAAAACGGTTCATTTTAGAGCAAAATTGTTTGGGAATAAAAGTTGCTTAGCAAAATTTTCGATAAGAACGGATTGGTTGAAAATTTTAAAACATTTAACTCTTGCCGCAAAATAGCAATAAATATATATATAAAAAATATATATAATATATCATTTTTGCTAGCGCTCTTTCGTGTTTCAAGGATGGATATGAAAATAACGAATAGTGTAGAAAAAGCATTGTAACCTGTCCCCCCTCCGATTGATCCGCGTGAATATTCAATCAACACCTCATCCACCTAAATCCTTACGTAATCACCGGGCGCTTCCGTAGATGATACGATTAATATTAAGTCTTTCCAATTACAATTACAATAATATTATTTAAAGTAGTATCATGTATTTTCATAATTATCATTGTGTTTAATAATTTTAATATTTATGTACATAGACATTACTGGGAAGTTGACCATGTGAACCTCAAGGGTAGTATCTCGTGGCTTGTTCTGGTGAATAATTTGATCAGTTTGTTTCAATCAATATCCGTGAAGGTTCAGCCAAAAATCAGCTTACACCACTAAAAATTATCAAAATTCCATCAATTCCGTAGGAACAGCAACCAATTTACTCTTTTAAATTATCTTCTGTTACACATATGTTCCCTCTAATGCATCAATTCGTCCTTTTTAACAAGTTAATGGCATTCAATTGTCTAGTATCCCTCAACAGTCCTTGTCGTCTGTGCAAAGCTAGCCTGTCTCTCTCTCTTCAACCGAGCATTTCTATAATCATATGTTACATTTATATATGTTTCCTTCCATTCCATTGCCAAGACCAGCCCTTGTGTAACGCGAAAGAGATAAACAGAAAAGAATTAAAAAAAATTTAAAATGCGGGACTACCAAATGCCTAGTGTTCCGGAACAATCAATACCCGAAGAGAGGTGGATGAATGTTGTTGTTATATCGTTCACGCAGGGGGAAATGTGGTTTCGACCAATTTAATTTTTCAAATGAGGGCTATAAGATAAGTTGTTGGAATATGTATATGGAAAGATGGAAAGTGACCCGAGCCGACTTTAGGTGGAAGGGTAGTTGAAAACTATCGGCCGGAACCACAAAATGTTAATATTATTAGAATGGGTTTTCGTACGGATCATACTCATAGAAAATGTTTCAACCAAATTTATGCCATCAGATAGGGAGCTTTTCAATTTGTTTGCATTTCAGGCGATATGATATAGGGTTTGAAGTTTGTGTAAGAAACGCTTATGGTTTGACTATATTCTTAGAAGATGAGCAGAATGGCTCAGTGGGCTTAATGTGAATACCTTTCAAGGTGATTTAAAGTTACGGGCCTCTACGGTCGCGGGTTTGTTTTAAGTGACAACCAAGCACCCTCCCACCACCACTAAGGGAGTACCAGTTTGCCTACTGAGTGCAGGCTTAGTGACCTTACTGGTGGAAGCGAGGCCTATCTAATCCTCTGCCGATTTCTCGGTTTTGGCACCGGGTTACCTCGTAACTCCACGCATCTTAGTAGGCTTTACCCGCATATGAGTCTTAACTACAGCCACCATGTTCGCAACCCCCTATAAGGGGTCCTCACCGCGACTGGAGGGAGAATATACCTCTCCGGGCCCCGGTCCCCGTGGTAACAGATTGACCCCTAGTAAGGCTTCGTGGATTTAGACCCCTTCCAAGCCCACTTTGGTTGTGTCCGACTGCAGACACTGGATCGATCACCATCCTCTGGTACGCGGGGACGGCACTCCCCGAAGGCTGCGCAGTGTTGAGTATTTAAACATGTTTGATAAGAACGAAATGCATTTCGTAGAATTACTGCTTCAAACCCAAAATAACTAAGAATTGCCATTCTTTAGAGCAATCTCCATATTAGTATATTTAATTCTACCTTTAAACATTAAACAATGACGAAATAATTACCAAACGCGACCACCCACGAGTACAGGTGAACAATTAATCAACTTCGCCACCATCTACGCTAAGTTTGCACAACCACCTGAAGTATAGCATTGTTTGTTCAACCCAATTGTGCTTAGATCTGAAACAGCTTCGAAAAGCTGTTCGGTGTGCTTGAATATCCTTACCATTTCACTGTGAGGGTTGATGACTTGACGGACTTTGTGCCGTACTAAGAATCGATAGTTCGGAGTTTGTTTTACTGCTGAACGAACGCCCCCGAAAAGGAACTATGTATACTTTGCGTTTTTACTTTCATCCAACAAAGAACACTTGATGTTTCTTTTTACAGACACAATTTCACTATTGCTCCTGCTTAAGTTTTCTTATCCTACGATCCAAAATAGCAATTAATCATTTCAAGTTCTGCTGGAATTGCTTTTGGAGTAGCAAAAAATGAGCATTAGGTTTTGTTGTGGGGTGCTGCTGGAGAACGGGGTTTGTGTTTCTTCGAATGCTTTACACTAAGTATAGTTACATTGGTCGAAATGAATAACGACCATCAGGGACAGGCAAAGTAACCAAAAAATATGGTACCATTCTATTCGGATCTTTTCGCGTACATTTGACACGTCCTGCTTAGGAAACGTCCCTCTTTTCATTTCAGCTTCAACCCCTATTAGATGGCTGGGCTTGGTTGGAAAGGAAATGAGCAAATCATTTGATCTGAACGTGATGCCTTATTCCATTTCCCATTTATTACACGTTTTTCTTCCCCGTCTCTATGAACACATATCCATCTAAGCAGCACGCAACTATTCACCAAGGTGTAAATAATATTAATTTCGACATTTTGCTTGATGTGGTGCTATTGGCGAAACTGCTGATACGATAAGGCGATTGGCGAGGTAGCTGGAATATTTGGCCGAAGACTAACCCCTCGTGATTACAGCCACACATTTTCCTAACGTGTCTGTCGATTCGAGAAGGAATGCTTTGAGAAAATGCATAAAACATGTACGAGGGTGCTATTAACACGGTTAGTACACAAGTGAGCATTAATTTCATGGCGATCGTTCGAAAGGAAAAAAAGTTTGAAAAGGAGCAATTAATGCCATCCCGTGGTTAATTTGAAGCATTCTCTCGTTGTTATTATGGCAACATGACTGTGTAACAGGGGTGGTTTTTGCTTTTACTCACGTGGACACGGTGATTGGTCTACTAGTGGACTATGCGAAGCCTGTTCAGTATTCATGCTTACTCACTCAGTTATTAAATGTTTTAAGGATTGCAATGACAATCAGTTTTGAATGAAAAAAGCTTGGTAAAATGGTCTCTGTCTGGTTGTGTAGAGTACAAACTGTAGGGCGAAAACATCTTTCTGAGCTTCCGATCGGGATGGTTGATAAACAAAATTTAATGAGTTGCCAGTTTTTGTTGGTGAAATGGAAATGAAAACACGCCCAGTCGTTTTTCATAATTGTAATATTCAAGCAGTCTAGGTGGAAATCAATAAACGAGGATGGTCCAATAAGAACTTAGCCTACAAAAGAAAAACAATTTTTTTGAAAAAGTTGCTATTTATTTTTCAATATAGTCACCTTTTAGTTCGATATACTTGACCCAGCAGTGCTCCAACTTCTTTAATCTGTCTGAAAAATACGTTTTCTCGAGGTCTGCAAAGTAAGCCTCCGTGGCGACGATGACCTTCTCATTCGACTCAAATTTCTGCCCGGCGAGTGTCTTTTTCAAGTTTGGAAACAAAAGAAGTCGCACGGGACCAAATCTGGAGAATACGGTGGATGAAGCAGCAGTTCGTAATCCAATTCGACCAATTTGGCCATGGCGAGGGCGGAAGTGTAAGCCGGTGCGTTGTCATGATGGTGGAGCACTTTTTTCTTTGCCAAATGGGACCGTTTTTTCTGCCATTCATCGTTGAAACAGCCATTCAATAATTCGGCATAGTACAGCCCTGTGACCGTTATGCCCTTCTCCAGATAGTTGATGTAGATCACACCTTGTGAATCCCAGAAAATGGTGGCCATCACCCTTCCGGCCGATAGGACAGTCTTCGACTTTTTCGGAGCACGTTCGCCGGGTGAAGTCCACTGTATCGATTGTTCCTTGGTATCTGGTGTGTACGAGTGGATCCATATTTCGTCGGCGGTCACAAAACAACGCAGGAACTCCTTTGGATTGCGCTTAAACAGCGTCAAACGCTGCTCTAAAGTGGTCTCACTGTTGCGCTTGTTGTCCGGAGTGAGCAAATGCGGCACCCTTCCCGCCAATAGCTTTCTCATGCCCAAAATTTCATGCAGGATATGATCCACGTGATCTTTTGAAATGCTTACTGTCTCAGCTATCTCGCGCACCTTCAATCGGTGGTCTGCCAATACGAGATCGTGGATTTTTGTCACGTTATCCTCAGTGAGAGCCATTTTCGGGGTACCTGGGTACGGCTCATCAAAAACCGACGTGCGACCACTTTGTAACTCGTTAAACCAATTTTTTACGGTCGTCATCGAAGGAAAAGAGCCTCCGTACACAGCATCCAAGTGCTCTTTGGTTTTGCTGCGTGGTTTCCCTTCCAAAAACAGAAATCGAATATTGCTATTTTTCCATTTTTCTAAAACCCGCGGACACGCCCGCTGCCGCACGCGGTCAAAACAAAACTACGAGTCCGATTCGGCGGAAAGCTCAACAGTAGCCGCCTACAAAAATGTACTACACGATAGTAAATTTTTCTTGCGATAGTGCTATGTATTTATCGGACCGGCCTCGTATTTCTAAGCATCTGACAAGCAAATTTGGTTCTGTCGTACAATTTAAGCAAACTGTACTGAGTAGTTATGTCAAACTGATTTGACACATTCAAATTCAAACATGGCTGCCGTCAAAATTTCGAAACACAATGTAAGACTTGGTGGTGGACATACTTTCCACGCACCATTTCAAAGTATCTGAAAGCTGGTTGAAATAGACTAAGGGATATATGTTTTACAGTTATAAAAAATATATTGCCCATCAGAATTTTTGGGGAGCCATAAGTTCAGCTGAAGAATTGGATTAAAGCATAATTTTTCAACAAATCATTGGCTTTGAGAACTTTGTACCTACAAGAGCAATGAAAATCTCTGTTTACATCAAGCCTTCTTCGATATTTTTCTACTTAAAAGTTGGTGAACGAAAAGTATCGCAGGACAGCAGTCATTACTTTGTGTAATCTGAAGTCCAGTTGTTGAATTTGTCGTCCAAATTCTTCAAACATGATCTTAAAGCAAAACTACTCCAATTGCTGGTCAAGAACCGTCCTTTTATTGAATTCATTTTCAACTCTGTCTCCAACTTGAATGATTTATCAGCCCAGCTTGAAGTACTTAAAAGCTCTTATATTACACAGCCATCCTGCTCTGCCATTCCCTGTGCACCTCACATGAAATAGTGTAAATGAAAACTTACACATTCCATTCATTCCATCATTTTCCATCTCAATCGTAGGTAGATACGACCATTTCCTAGTAACATTTCCTCCTTTTGGACGTTCGTCCATTCCGTGCGTAATCATGTGGCAAAAATGGTTAATAATGGCCCAACATAACCTTAATGCTTGCGAATTCTTTGAGCAATTTACTATAGATATCTTGTGGTATCTCGGTAACGATTTTAGGTAAGTGGCAGTTCTCCGCAACACTATTTCAGATAACGTCCGACGAGAATATAGCCGAAGCCCACCTGAACCATTCGAATGGTTTTCATTCCCCCCGGGGCATCTTATTATCTGTGCAATAAGTAAGGACCTACCCGTAATACAGCTCTTCCGCTGAAGTGTGCTATTCTATTAGATTATACGATGAAATGTTTATTTGTAAACTGCCTGAGTACTGTTGTTTTCCTTAGTTGCTTCTGAACAAGGACGAAATGTCTATGTGTTTGCTGTGGTGATGCTTAAAGGCCTATTGAAAGCATCGCTAGTTTGAAATTCTATTCGAAATGGACGTTAGGGCAGCATTCGTGTCCTGACAGAAGTCTGGGCTTAGATTTTGATTATCGTTATCAATTCAACTTTGCAAATATGTATCCGTTTCACTTTCTGTTGGGAGCAACTCGGTGTACGTTAGCTCTGTGTGACTATGATTGTTCTTGTGCAGACTAAGAAGAGAAAGTATCTGAAAGGATATTTTAATCATACTTTGGAGCACACTTTAATGGTCGAATCTTACTAGAAACTTGCTACATAAATAAGGTAGTAAGTCCTTAATTAAGTTCTTTAAAAAATATTGTGTTTTTTCTGGCTATAGACTATCGTTTATTTTTTCTAGTTTCTGAGAATTTCCAATTCAATTGTATGTCATTTTTGCCAGGACATCCAAAAATCCAAGCTTTACAGACAATATTCATCAAGTTTGAATAGAAAATTTTTGAATATCGAGGACATAATATCAAAAGCACTACCTATTCATTAACTTTGAAATAGCGGTCCAGTTTTAACTTTTTTCAACGATTGTCTCACCCTCCAGGACATTCTCCGAATGAATGACTAGCATGGACAGTGAACTGTCCATCCCTGGCCAAGCGTACAAACAGACTTTCCTTTTTCCTTTCTTCCGGCAATATCCAATTAGCAATTTTCGCACAAAGCGAATCGCAGAGAAAAGCACACCCTTCCTGCTTTACGGCTGTTCCATGTCCATTGCAATTCTCATCCCCGTCGATTTTCAGTAACGCAAGAAAAAAAATCAAACAAAGTGAATTTCAATGTTCAACAACCCTCGCTTCGACCTTTATGTATGATGAATGGATGCTTCGGTGAACTTGCCTTTGAAAGGCAGGATAACAAGAGTGGAAACGGATAAAAGCTGGGACCTCTCGATGCGACCCCCATGCAGTGGAGGAGAGGTCTTTTTTGTGTAATCTTACAATTGTATCTTTTTTTCGCGATTATATTCTATCTCTCAAGTCGATTTGTTGCACAGTTTTTTCACATCCTGTGTATCTCTTTGTAAAATGTTAGTCCTATTACACATCTTTCTATTCGTAAGCGGTTTCTAGTTCTACTATTCTTATTGGCAAAATGGAATGAATGGTTGAGTTGCTTCGTCTTTTTGAAGGAAAAAAGAAAGTTCGAACATGGTTGTAATCAATTTGCTCCTTGCCTGATTGATGAGAGACTGCTGATTGGCTTTCATGGAATGCATTTTACATTTGAGGCATGCGAAACAGGAAAAAATCGCGCAATCCTTGATGTACACATATCCATCGAAAGTCGTGCTCGATGTTTCTATTATGTAGTACCAATTTACGTATCCTTATTGAGCGAATTAGTATTTCTAATAGTGATACAAAAAGACTACTTGAAGAAATTATTTCTCAAAAAAACAAAAATTGTCATGAAAATTTTGGTAGAGCTCTGCATGTCCTGAGGTGTCTGTTGATTTAAAAATTACAATTCAAAATGAAATCCTAATTTTTTCGAATCTCATTTGCTGAAGTTTTATTTCAGACAATGATTTTTTTTTGATTGGCTGGCACTGTGATAATCTCCTCTTCATAGTCAAATTTGTAAAGTTGGCTCATTCAAAAACTGGAGAAGAATTTCGAATCCAAGCCATAAAAATCTGTTTTGTAAGTGAAATGCTTCTTCAAGACGATTAGACAGCATTTCAGCTCTTTAAAGACAAGCTAAAAATAGAAAAGTTATTTTTCAAACTTATTTCTGAAGTGTTTACAGTTTGTATGATTTTAAAGGATTTTTGTTTCTTAATTGAAGCAGAACATGGGTCCAAACGTTCGTTGTCAGAATTTTCCCTCTTGAGATTATCTCCTTAAAAACAAAAGCAAGTCAAATAAAAAAAATTGTGCCCATCTGTACGTCCTAAAATCTTAAGACTATTGCAAATAAACGAGGAACGACTTTCGTTACATTTCCAGGCGAAAAGTTCTTGCATATTATCGGGCCACAGTTGTTCGTCAGACAGTTTTGTCGTTAGTCGCTTGTTATTTTAAGCCAAGTCATAACAATAGTATTACATTGTCTAAAGGATAAACGGGACGAACAGCTACAACAATGAAAGGACTACGAAATACATTCACAAAAAGTCGAAATATAAACATTGGAAAATACAATTCTCGAAAAGACGTGTAAAGAGAGTTTTTGGGCAACGGGTTTTGAGAAGAAGTTGTAAGGATAAGATCAGGGCGAGATAGCGGGAAGAACAATAGATGGATAGTAAGAGTTGTACACTTATTTTATCCGAGCTGAAGCATCAGTAAATCCCAAAGGATTTTCAACTGAAGAAAAATCATGGTCCCTTTTATGCAATGCTATGATGTGAAACAAGCAAAAAGGATGGGATGGCATAAAGATAGAAGTACGACAAGGTATAAACATCTTATTCTTAATGCTTGTGTTTGTTTTTTTGTGTCGCATTGTACGGAAGCTGTAGCAATGACAACAATTCAGCCAGCAAGTTGATGCAAAATACAGTAAAGGTGCAAAAAAACACGACACTGATGATAATTTCAAATGACTTTTAAGGCACTTTGTCAATCAGAAACACTATGCAATAAGAAAAGTGTAGTAATCCTTGATCTCGTGCTTCGACAATTTGTGCATTTTCTTTTCCATTTCGAGATTGTTTCCATCCAAACGAAGGGTTCCAGCAAGCAACAATAGTGTATGCAATCTGAAAAGACGAGGCACACTCTTTGTAACCAACTGAAAAAGTTACTTTGACAGAATTTAACTTTCATCTGCTTTTTATTCAAGACCTAACAATGCAAGACGTTTTATTATGCTTGCTTTCAATGGGATTGTTTTTTGTATCCGCGTTGTTTTACATTTGGCTGTACGGCAAAAGTCCTTTTCTAAATGAAAGAAACTCCATTGTAGACGAAAAAGAAAATCGAATGAATTGTAGTTTCGGCAGGAATTTAATTTAAGATTTCCAAAGAGGCGATTCAAAGTTGTCTGTCTTTAATTTTTCTAGCTTTGAAATAGTATAAATTATCTACAAAGTTTTTTTCGGAAGTTTATCTTCCTTTACGGAGGTTCTAACGAAAAGTGAGCAAGAAGAGAGAGCCCAGAGAAAGCGTACCGAACGAAAAAGCGAACGGAAGTTTGTCTTAAAATTCAAAGTGAGCAGAATACATAGCAATGATGTGCAAATATAAGAGTAGTTAGGCTGGTTCAGTGAGCAGAGCGCCCGACTCTTGCTCTCGAGGGAGAGGGTTCAAATCCCCACTCCTGCTGTTTTTTTTACTTTCAATTACTTTGTGTGAATGAAAGCTATAGAAAAATTTCACATTTTGTAAAATTATATGCATCCTAGACTTTTGAATTTGTCAAGTTAATTCCTGAATTTATTTCTATACAACTTTACATAATCATTTGCAAAACGTAGGTAAACTTCCCACCAGACACTCCCAGGGTGTCTCACTGTTTTTTTGCGTTCACATAGAACGATTTTAATGCAAACTGAAATAATTTTATTCTTGAAACATGGACACGATTTCTCATTTATTAATCCCGTCTGAAGATATTGTTAAGACCTACTTTTCCATTTTGTTTCTGGGAAAGTTTCTTGAAATGTTTTTACTGGGATAATTTGCAAAAAAATATATTCGATATTACCACCTGTTATCAAGGTAATTTCCGTAGCAGTTTTCTACCTGAAAATGTGTCCACAATATTTCCTTGCTAAATTTTTTTTTAAACCGCCGACTAAAACTACACTTAACTTAAGGAGATGTTTAGCCCGCATAATCCTAAAAATATTCAAAAAAAAATAAAAATTAATAAAACAGAATTTAATTTGCTACTCTAAACATGTATAAGTATTTTCCTTGCTTTATTATTTCATCTGTTTCTCACATCCGATCGTTTACTTTCTAATCATCCGTTTACAATTGTGCAATCGTAAATAATGCGTTTGTATAATAGTTTTACACTCTAAATATATTTCATATAAATATAATTATCACATTTTTTTTCATTCTTTATTTTTCTGTCAATCATTTTACGTCCTAGTATTTTTCATTATATTATTTTCAATATATATACCTACACATATCATGATTATTATTATTATTTTTTCATCTCGATTTTCATCAGCATTAATCTTTTGAATTCGGTTTATTTTTCTTCTTCATCGATTTCTTAACTTAATCTTACAAAGTTTATATCTACTTAGATGTCAAGTCAGCTCGAGCAGCATTTTATTTGATAATTAGATTTTAATTTTAAATTTTCTGCACAGGATTCACACACACACATTGAACATTTAATGTCGCTACACAGAAGATCATTAGTCACTATACACTATCATCTAAATAGTTTACAACGTATTGCTTTTGTGAAATTTATTATGTTAGTGGTTTTTTTGTTTTTTTTTTATTCTACGTAAGTTTTTATTAAAATTTTAGTTTTGCTTATATCCTGTTAACATTTCTTTTTATGTAATAAAATGTCGATCGTATTGGTTCAAAAAAAAAACAACGACAAAAAGACTTTTGAATTATAGTCAATATTGACTTGACTTCAGTCGACTGTTGAGTTCAAAGATATTATTTAGAAAAAAATCCATGATTGAAAATATTTGCACGTCCTTTTTTCCTGAAACTGGTTTCCCGCAATTTGAAAAATCGATTTTGCAAAGTTAATAAAATTTTCCCGGTTCAATATTTATTTGAATTTGAAATTGTTTGTTTGGGTTCACACTTCAGTTGTGGAAATTTTTGCATTTTCTCTAAAGTTTGTATATATGAGCGATGCAAAATCAAAAACAGGAATATTTTTTTCTGTCTCTGTATTTGCAAGCTTATCCTCATTGCCGAGATTTTTCTATTGCATATCGTCCTTGCAAACTAGCTGCACAAATTAACCTTCTGTCTAGTGCGTCTGAAATCAAATTTTACATAGCTTCCTTCGCTTGGCTACACCACCATCAGTCTGTCTATCACCAGTTCCACCCACTTTAATCCTTTCGCTGGCTAGTTTTGCACCCTATATTTTACTAGTCGTTTCTCATCAAACCCGACAAACGATTCTCAGTTTTGTAAGTTTGTTCAAGCACTTGGGCTGGAGTTTTGCTGTTTTAAAAAAAAGTTTGTTTCAAGTTGAAGAGAGTTTTCGTCGAATCGTCGAATGACGGGAAATTCATGGATGGCAAATGATTGTTTTTTGTGTTGACGTTAGGGAAAATTTTCTAATTAGTTATGTATATTTTTTTAAAGGAAAAAAAACTAGAGAGCAGTGGCAGTTGTATTGGAGGAAGTGGAAGTAGAATACTACACCACTTTTTGTCTCTCTGTAGTATCCTTTTAGTGCTTGAAAGCTAAAAACAATATTTTTTCCGCTTTGAGTTTGAATAGTTATAAGTTTTCTTGCTTGAACCAAGATGGTGGGTACACATAGAAAGGATTTTATTCAAAGTTTTTATTATAAAGAATAGTTTTAACTACTGCCAGACAGCGCAACGAGAAGAGTGGTTACTTTTGATAGAGCTGTATTGATGAAAAAATAAACGGTTTGGTGCTGCCAGGAAGCTATAATGCAAAAATTGCTAATTAAATCAAAAGACATTCTACTATTAGACCAGAGCGGATCTGCAAAAAAAACCACTACATTTGACCGTTGAATAACTCGTATAACAATAATTGACTAATCCTCCCTCAAAAAATTTGGAGGCATTAAGGGGTTACATAGGTCTGTTATTTTCAAAAAATCGGTGGAAGGATGCTTCAAAAGTATTCACACAAAATTTGAAAATTCGAGCAATATTACCGAAGTTTATAGAGATTAGAATACCGTCCAGTCGGTAGGTGCGCTTTGCCTTCCGTAGCGTATTATCGCGTAAAATCAGTTCCTTTTTTTCATCAAACATCACAACATCAAAAGGATGTTCTGAACATTGCAAATGAGGCGAACGAATTACTATATGGATCTGGAATCGATGACTAACTTTAATTCAATAAATCGCGGTAAAAAAAACTTTAAACGCGTTTTTCTCGAAACTTTGTTTTTCCGTGCGTTAGGCACGATTTTTCGAGAACATATCCTCTCTCGACATATCCTCTTTATAGTTTTTCTCGTGATTGCACGGAGGGATTTTCATTCGGCCGACTTGTTCTTGTTTTATACGAAAAATATATTTTAAAAACGATGAGAATCGGAAAAATGCAAAAAAAAGAGACGAAAATTCATTCAAATTCATTTCAAAACTTTAAATTTCATTTTTTTTTTCAATTCCTTCGTTCAATCAACGAGCCAAAGACATAAACTAAAAGAAATTTTTTGCATTTTTGATTTGAGATGAACGTGCGCCGAAGTATTCTGCCTTCCGCAAAAAAAGGTTGGACGTAGAAAAATGCAGGAAAATTGAAAATTTTCAATATTTTTAGCTGAATTTTTTTAAACAAATTCCTAAAATGCTGACCTTACAAATGTGTTCATTTTAAATAAAACAAATTGTTGGTTTTTGAAATACAACTTTTCGAAAAACTTGTTTTTTTCCTTCAAGACCTATGTAACCCCTCAAATAAAAATAAAAATATTTTGCACAATTCTTATGGGCAATCTACTGAATCGATTTTGATGAAAATTTGTGCGCTGTTTTATTATATTGTATAAATTTTTTAGGCGAAATATGAAGGTCCTAAATGCATTCTAAATGATCAAAAAAAAATTTCATGAAAATAAGGTTATTTTGTCTCTTGCTGCTATTTTGGGGCAAGGGCTAAATGTTTTAAATTTTTTAAGCTATCCTATCTTATAGAAAATTGTATTACGTGATTTTTAATCAAACTCGACTTTGCTCTAAAATAAACCGTTTTAAAGTTAGAAGTGAGAAAAGTAAGATAAAAAACGATTTTTTTTATAAAATTTCAATATTTTAATTTTGTTTAATGTTTCCAAATTTTTTGAGAAGAAGGATAAGTCAATTATTATTATACGAGTTAATCCACAAATTTTTCTGCAAAAAATCAATGTGCCCCCCCCCCCTCTTCTACGGCCAAATGAAAACAGATCCGCCCTGGTCTGTTTATTATTTTTTAAGAAAGCAAGTTTGCAGCTATGAAATTTTTTAGTGAAAACGGAGTATCTTTTCTTAGTAGGCATAGATAGATTGATGTACGATATTTGTTCTAGGATTTGCTGCATCATAATTTGAAGGAGCACTCAACTGCATAGAACAGTTTCCATATAGCTAAAAAAAATATTGCAAACAGATTGACGTGCATGTTATAAAGAATTTTAAAACAAAAAAATGATTATAAAAAAATTTAAATATTATCTTATGACTGATTGGCATGAGTTGATTCACTTCAAATCAGATCAATGAGAACTTTTCTCTTGGATAAATTAGTTAGTCCAAACTCCGTTAAAACCTAGATTTTAAATTCACAACAACGAAGAGTTTCCACAATTAATTACCTGTGATACTCAGTATATTTTTAAGTATCTGTAAAACCGTTGAAAGGTATTTCTTTCAAAATCCATATTCAATATTGAATAAGTTCCAATATCTGCTTTCTTTTACAGTCATTTAAAACTATGGCTTCAACATTACAACAACATTTCCATGAAATTTTTCTGGTATCTCTCACTGAAATCTTATTTCCCTTAATTTTCCAAATTTTACCTCCATTTAAATCTTTCATTATGTACACGCACAATTCTATAGTTTCCATGGAAATAACAAAATATTCATTTGATCTCATTTAAACTGTTTTTATCGTTTATGAATGTTTTTTTATATAAATATTAAGAGTCTTATTATTTATGCTTCATCATTCATTATTTTCTATTTTGCCTTGGTTTTCATTTTTTTTCGTTTCTTTTATCATTCTTTGATTGTCCGATTTTCAAAATCTAATTAAAACATAAAACGTTTCGTTGAAAATAAAAATCAAATGCAATAAAAAAAGAGATGATTGAATTAAACCACTCAATTAATTAGAAAGTTTTCTTTGTCATCTACTTTAACATTTGTTCTTGCATTCTTAATATGGTGAAGTTGTTATCATGGCCCGTAACGATTGGAGTGCAATTTATTCCTTCATTTCAGTAATTTTATCTTGATTAGCATATTTTTATATTTAGTTTTGAAAAACCGCCACGTAATTTTTTTGGGGACATTCGAATGATAGCTGAGTTAAGTATGAACATATTTCTTAATTTTCCACGAAAAAGTTTCCCACCATTAACAAGGTTTCAATTAGGTATGCTTCAATGCTGTTCAGGTTAACAGAAAAAGGTGCACGGGTGGATAGTCGTCAGGTGGAATCCTTTGGGGTCTGGGTTAATGAGAAACTGTCGGTTAAAGGTCAAATTAAAAGTGATGCTAAAAATATCCCTATTTTTCTTTGTCCTCAAAAAAGGTATGGATTAATACCTTTCATATTTCATGGAAACGCAAAAGGTGACGCGGTCTTAGTGTTAATTCAATAACAACATCCATCCACTCTCCAAAAAATCCAATTATTGTCCGCGCTATGGGGAAAAATCGTCGCTAGCCATACAATACTTTCAGGATACGATGTATAATAGTAACCAAACAAACCCAACAGGAATCTTTCTAACCATATATTTCAAGGAAAAATCTCAAATCAAGATAGGAATTTTAAGGTTTTTTTCGTTCACCTTGCTTTCCTTGACTATATATACTTACGGTAATTTAATTAAAATGCGAAGAAAGAGAAATGTCCGGGTGAAAAAAGCACGAAAAATTAAATGAAAATGTCCTTTCTAATCACATGATAAAAATGAGATGGTGAAAAATATATAGACTACACAGGGAAAAAAGCTATCTTCTAGGTGTGAAGACTTTTACCAGGAGAGCAGGATGCAACTGAAAGTCACCACTCGGGCAAGATGTGCCAATATTTATGTTGAATAAAAATTTATGTGATAGCATAATTAGATTTAAAATTTTTCTTTTGCGTTCCTGTCTCAAATATGGTTTAATTTTGTAGTCTTTATTTTGTTGAAGCGGAATTAATTGCTGGGCTATGAATCGTCATGCTTGTCTTACTATTTATGTTGGGCCATGAATATTTATCTCGCTTATTCGTTCAAGCACATTTTATATATAATATCAAATTCTAAATAAAACCAGGACAATCAACAGCAAGTAACAAATTAAATATAATAATGTTTGCTATCTACTTCATAGGTAACATTGTGATAATTTCCTTTCCCGAAATGTTTTGTTACACACACACAAAATATTGCTTTTATTCACGAGTCATTAGAGTATAAAAACTTGCTATAGTTTAGTATCTATTTCAGCAGTAACTCATTTTATATACCTACATACATATTTTTTCAAGATGATTTGCTTGTCCAAATCAATATCGATCGGTCTTAATTTAAAGTTATTCTTCTTCTTTTTTAAATCTATTTTATTTCACTGTTTTTCAATGAATGTCTTTCCGTTGTAGCAATGCAAAATCAAGATTTTTTTCTCATGCATTTTTTTCTTCTTGCATGATATCTGTTGAGCTTTATGTTGTGTCCTTATTTGTTTGATAGTGAAACCTACAGCAATCATATTGATTCAAGAGCCATTATTTTATATGGAAATTCGAATATTTTATATGAATATCATCTATCTGTTATCATTGCTTAGTGGTTATTAATTAATATTTGAATCTATTGTTGGAATTTTGTTTTAAATTTACATTTCAAATTTTCACTGTTGGTTGGTTTCAAACAGAAGAGTTTCAACGTTTGTTTATGCAAAATATTTTTTTTTGTAGATTTAAATCTTAAATTTCAATCATTGTATGCGATCGAATTGAGGTCGGTGTAATTTAATTTAGTTTAAATTTTGCAGGATTCAAAGAATGCAAAATATCCTGCAACAAAATTAATAGCGAAATCAAAATTGCTTATGGATATCTTGCTGTTAGAAGAAATTAATGTGAATTAAAATAGACGGAAAATTAAAAGTATACATGAATCCCAATTTTTCCTGATCGTTCGGCGTTGATTTCAAACAGTTTGAATGGTCTAAAAAATTTGATTTCTGAAGCAGTGAAGCTTGGTTATCAAAAAGGTCGTGCTGTAATTCTGATTGTTAAACACCGCCTCGTGTGACTAATGTAAGATACTTCCTTGTGGTGACATCCGGAAAACAGCAATTATTTTTTGATTGCCGGCACAAGTTGGAACACTAATTCCCGAGGGACCAATAATAGATCGATCGAAAATGGATTAACAACATCGGGATGCCTCCTGAAACTGGTGTGCACAAAAGTGATGAGTACACTGTTGGAAGGGCACTATCTTGATTTACCTCAAAGCTCAAAAATGTGTACTCAATGATTTTAAACACCACAACGCTCTGCTTCAAAACAGTCTGCTACAAAACGCTCTGTTTCAAAACGCTTAAAAATTTTGCCAATAAAAGATAAACCATTTCAAGTGCTTTTTCAGTAAAGCACTCCTGTGCGTAAGCGTCGACCACATATTATGACATCAGCAAAAATTTTATAAAGTTCAATAGCGCGTTCCATGCTGGATAACATCTTGGATGCAAAACTTGAGCGTCAGACTTTCAATCGTTGCGACGACCGTTTGATCCTCCATCGCGTCATGGGAAATTCATTAGCATTAATGATATTTAAATGCATTACACTTGACGGAAGCCTTTTCTTTCGCATAGAACAAAACAGATGACCTTTTCATTGAGTGTTGCCGAGCATGGCAACCCCCTTAAAGCCCCTTAAAGCTCCAGCCAGCGGAGAAGATTTTTAGCTTTGAAACTCCAACAAAAGAACGTCATTGGTTTGACAAGAAATGCTACTTAGCAATTGAAAGAAAAACAATGCCTAAATATTTTATGGGGATCTGAGAACACGAGTCAAAAATTAAACTAAAATTGCCATTGCATTTTACAATGGGACTTTTCATGAACATTGCAAACTACCTGATTTTTTCTTCTTCAAAATTTCATATTTATCGTTTTCTTTTCAATTTTATAAATTCATTTACATTGGAAAAATACTACATAAAAATTATAATAATGATAGTAATACTTAATTGAAAACAAATATTTAAATTAAAATTGATTGCGTCTAATATACATTAAATTATATATATAAATTTATTATCTATTAACACATCTTTTAATAAAAATTCTTTATACAGAAAATACTTTGCATAAATCAAATAGTGAACAGAAGTCAAAAATTAGATAAATTGATATTGCGAAGATATTTTTGCATGTCTGTGAAGTACGTATGATTTTTGAATGAAAGTGACATTATTTCAGACTTCACAATCGTGAAATTAAATTTTAACGAAATTAATTTAAATCAAAATACGTAAATTATTTCCAATATTTACATCAAACTGGATTCCATTCCGCCATTAAGGATTTATCTTGATATTTTAAGCGTACATTTCATTTTGCTTCTATTTTGACTCTTCATGGAAATTGCTACTATGGTATCCTTTTTTTCTCTTCTCATCTTTAGTTTATCATCATAATGATATCTTAAGATACTTTTATTTACAGAAGTTTTTTTTACAACGTTCATCAGTGTTATATTGTTGTTATCAGGATTTATAAAACATTTTTTTTGGAAAATAAAAACATTCGAATGTTTCATTAATCAATAAAAAATATTTTGATGAATAAATCGAAAATTTTGTATTCAATAAAAATTCTTTTGATGATTTTTATCAAATAAATTTTCGATTTTCCAATTGATGTATCCCATCTTTTGAATGCCAATCGATTATCGTTTTTTTCGTTCACTATCGTCCAATTATTTTTTGAGTGTCACAATTTTTCAATCATTTACAAAGATCTGAAATCAATTTCGATCGTTTTCATTTGTCCGAAATATTATTCATGGATATCAACGTACAGATTTTCTACTGTTATTTCATTTATTTTAGTGTTTAATGCATTTCTTATCTACTGGCATTTTTTATTTATTTATTTATTAACAGAATACGGGTTCATTTACCGTGGTTTTATCTATTTGTTCACTAACATAAATTACGTTATTTTTTCTCTCAATTTTTATTCAGTTCTTTTTGTTTGGGTGAAAGGATTTATGATATTTTAATTTAAATTATGTTTTTTTCGATTAAATTCACGGAAAAATTATTTTGAAATATGCAAAGATTGATGGTGAATTCACTCATAGTATGGGGAATATTTAAGAAGGACTGTTCCGCATAAGAACTTTTAAAATATAGCTTGTCTTCGATTTCCGAATCAAAATGATTATGTTCCGAATCAAATTGGCTATATTTCAAATTGAATGGTGTGCCCAAAAAATTAATTTAGAAATTTTTCAGTCGAATCGATATTCAAAAGCATCAACCAAAAAATTAATTTAGAACTTTTTCAGTCGAATCGATATTGAAAAGCATCAATTTGATTTGGAATTGTAAAAATTTGTTGTGAAAATTCATCTGTTTTGTTCGAAAAACACATAAATTGAAGAAAAAAATCGCTTTTCTTGGATATTAAATCAGAAACAAATTTGCTGATGTCAAACATAAATAAATGAGATTTTGACCATTATTTTGAAATTTATTTGAAGTAGCTTTGGGACGATTTTGATCAGTATTTTATTATTTTGTTGAAACTTACAATTTATTTTATATGTTTTTCATTCAAAGTCAAGTTGATTTAGTTCAAAAAATAAATCAAATGTAAATAAATGTGCACAACCACATGTTTTCTATTTGATTACCGTCTATAAATGCTGCTGCTTTTCAAATGTATCTTTTAATATTATTATTATTTCGCATTCATTTAACAGTCAGTTAAGATTTTCATTTGTTGCATGAGAGACAGATAGTATATAAAAATTGCTTTTCACTTTCAACTTCAATTTCTAATCTATTGATAATTTAAATTCATTTCTTCACAATAATATATAATACCTTGCTGTTATTGCGAGTAGGATTTTCACGATTGATTTTCACACAGGGATGTTGATTTCTTTTACATTTTTTTTTGTAAAAAATATATTCATCTATATATATATTGCCGACTAGGTTGTATTGATTTAAATTTTTAGTGAGCGTGTTTTACATATGTTTGGGCTATTCAATTGTATTGAAATCAGTGTGAGATGAAGAGATTCGAAAGGAAACAATTCAATATTTTTGTTGACATTCATTCAATTGTTTGGTTTTTTTATTAACATTTTATTCTTTTGTTTTAGGAAATTATATGTATGAAATAGGTATCAAAATAATTAGTCTAACATAACAAATTAGTTATAAATAGGACTTAGATTATACTTCCGACTGTACACAGTTTTTAATCAAAAAAATACTCAATAATAGTTAGTTTTTAGCTGGTATTTCATTTTAGCAATAACTAATAACAACAGACAAATATATTTAATAGTAATATATACAACGACATTCTTTGCACTCCAACTATACAAGTAGTACGAAACTTATTCTCGTTCAGCTGTGTTCATACATTTTTGGCTGAGTTTTAAGTTTATTTTAGTTTATCCTGCACAATAATTTATTTGACAGCCTTATTGTGATACTGACATAATATCAGCTCGAACAATTTCAAAAAGTAAAACGAGAAAAATAATTACCATTAATCCATATATCTAAAAAAACAAGAGAAGTTGTCACTACCATTTTTTATGATATCCTTAATATTCGGGGCAGTAGGACAACAGCTATTGTATACCATAACGATCGATGCAGCACTAATGCCGTGGTCAGTGTTGTCCTAGTTGCTGCTACTGTTGATGATGACGCAACACCCATTGTTACCATTGTCCACCACACTCGACTCGATGAAAATAATTTACGTCCTGAACTGAAACCCATCGTTTCAGTAGCCGAACTTCGGGACACTTTACTACGGGCTGCACCTTCTATTATATTATTGCTAGCATCGTCCTCTTGAACGATTACAGGTATTTCGAAATTCGTTTCGGTGGCAAACAGTCGTTTTGGCTTGCATCTACGCGGCTGCTTCCAAACTTTTGTAATGTTCGGACTGTATCCTTCCAGATATTCCGTGCCCTGTGCAAAAGAAACGAAAGTAAAAAAAATGGCTTGCATGTAACGAGCTGTTTACAAAGGATAAATATTTAATTAAAGTTTTATTTCAAAAAAGAGAGAACGGATTCGAAGCACTTGCGTTGTAAAAACTTGAAAATAAAATAACAAACTATGAAGTGTTACGGGATGAAAGTTGATGATGAAATACGAGAGAGTTTGGTCCTGACAGCAGCACCATCAGAATGAATTTGCTGAAAAGGAAATATTCGTTTTTTCTGTTTGGTACACTGTAGAAACTAGATAAATAAAAAAATAACACTTTTGGGGATTTGAAAAGGAGCACAGACCGAATGGTCAAAGGCGGCAAGTGTATATTGAAATTTTTTAGACGAGGGTTTAAAGTAAATGCAGGATTACAAATTGTATGTAACTGTTGTTTTTCATTCTGTAAAAGCATTGATTTCAACGTGAAAGACTTCCAATCAAAAATAAATTTAATTTAGAATAATCTACATTCAAAATAGTTCTATTAAGTACCGTATTGGATATACGAGGTCTGTTCAAAAAGTATCGCGAATTTTGAATTTCCGCACGCTACTTGTATTCGATTTTCGATATTTTTGTAGCATTATGTTGGTACTTATGTATATCATTTGTGCTGACAAGTTCAGCCATTTTGAATCGCCAATTAATTTTTGACAGCTATTTTGCTTGGGCGTGTTTGGCTTCTCTTCGATTTTTGTCTATTCGAAAAAATGGATCAAAGAATCTGTATCGAATTTTGTGTGAAAAACAGTTTTAAATGCACGCATACATTCCGAATGTTGACTGTGGCATATTGTGAAGGTATTTTGGACCGAAACAACGTTTATCGGTGGTACAAAATATTCTCAGAGGGCCGAGAATATGTGAACGATGAACAGCGTGTCGGACGCCCGAGCACGTTAGCAACAGACGACGAAACATTAATAAAGTGAAGAAAATAGTATTGGTCAATTGTCGAATAACCGTTAGAAAAGTTGTTGAGGACCTAAACATATCGACTGGTTCGTGTCATTCGATTTTTTTCCAACGATTTGGGCTTGCAATTCATACCAAAATTGCTCAGTTTCGATCAAAAACAGCATCGCATTAACATTGCTAAGGAGCTGTTGGACTCTGTCCGTGATGATCCAAATTTGCTTCAGAGGGTCAAAACTTTTTGACTTTGACTTTTTCTTGTTCCCGAAACTAAAGGAGCCCATGAAAGGATGACGCTTCGTCACGATTGAGGAGTTGAAGACGGCATTGAAGGAGGAGCTGATACAAGATCACAAAAAAAGGATTTTTGAAGTGCTTCGAGGATTTAAAAAAAACGTAGGCACAAGTGTATAATATCTGATGGGGACTACTTTGAAAGTGGGGTGGGGGGTGGGAAATATATATTGATGAATAAATAAATAATTTTTGGGGGAAAAACATGAAATTCGCGAAACTTTTTGAACAGACGACGTAATTAATTAGAAAATCCTGCGAAAAGTGCCGATGCTTTCGCTTCCATTTCTTAATGATTTTCCCGAAAAAAAAATATTTTTTCACACTAAATTCATCAGTATAACATATATTGTTATATAGACTGTATTTCTAATGATTTATCAATAACATGTCTTGAAGTTTTCACCATAGAGCAGACATTACAATCGTGCATCGAACAAATTTTATGCAACTATGTACACTATCCGATTTTATGTTTCACTCAAATAAACAAAGTGTGCATGTCACTTCTTCAAACAAATACTATTTTTCGGAAAAAACCGCAATATCGAAAAGTAAACTCAATCAAAGATTACCATTCCCGAAAAAAAGATAAGTGTAAAATAAACAAAATATTTCCGGCGCATAAACGATATATTTGTCAATATTGTTGAATATGTAGTTGCGACCTTATCAGCCCCGTCTGATACTTTCACCCTGGTCACATATTTTCGTTCGTTCATCCTATCGACAATAAAACGAACAGCCCTGTTAACCCTCAAACATTTAAATTCTATATTTGGAATTGTAGGACTGAATATCTTAGCCTAAAAAAATTTCCCGAATGTGATGTTAAAACGAAAACCACGTAAGTGCTAACATACGACCACGGTCGTTTTCAATTAGTTATCAATTTGAAATCTGATACTTTTCTTCAATATGTTTGCATTTTTTTCAAGTGTAGATCTATGGAAGGGACTGCACCATATTACACGACCCTTTGCATAGCACGGCCGAAAGTCAGCGCATTCAATGGGCGTTGAAGGGGCTTATGGTATTTTTCAAGGATAGTGATGATTAGTTATTGCAACACAAGTAGTGCATTTTAAATCTCAAGAGATTAGGAATGCAACAAGGGATGTTTATTATAGAAGATCTGTTTGAAATGGTCGTTTTTACGAGCTATAAGCAACGATATGGGTGGTCTTTTGTATGAACAGGATAATTTTTGAAGATTTATCATAAAAATACAGAAGGCCGCTTTTGAAAGCTAGAAAGAAAATACATCTCTGTTTCATTGAAATCAAAAATTGCCCCAAAAAAATTATATAATCTCGTAATTAGTTTGTCTATTAAAAAACATGCCACCAGGCGCGATGGGAGTGGGGACAGCTAGACATTTTGTCCCATGAAAGAGTTGACGTTACATTTTATTTAATCGGTTTGGTAGCAACTGAAAATATCATTTTCATTCGACAATCGGGTCAAACCAAACAAAAGGGTTCTTTTTGAAAAATTTAGTGCACAACCTGAGAGAAAATGCAGCTGACTGACGTGGCTTTTTCTTAAAATGAAGTCAACCGTGAATCAGGATGCTTCGTATCCATGAAAATGTCTCTCCAACGAATTGATATCGATCTATCTAACATACATACAATCCAGCATCAATTTTTTCCTGGTGAATGATAGACAGGATTTAGTTTCTAGTGTAGATACACCGAAACAGAATGCAATTTTTACAAATCTTCAAATGTATTTCAAACAAAAGGAGGTAGGGATTTCAGGTTGATTTGAATCAGAATATAGTAGTACGATCCTCTTTATTAACAATTACTTCTTGTTGAAATCTTAAAATGAAATGAAACGCTCAAGCGCAATTCATGTAATTTTGTTCCAAAAATTTCCTACCTTACTGTTGCACTTTAGCTACCAGAGAACAAAAAAAAAACCTCTTGAACAAGACAACCGGCAAGAATAACACCAACGTATAGAAGTGACAATAGTTCGATGGCTGCACCCAATGTCGTCTACTCTCGTACTCAAGGATTAAAAGGGATGATTTATATGATAACGATTCATCGAAAGGGACTGGGCGAAAAAAATATGTGTTACTTCTTTTTCTCCTTTTAATTTCTCTTATCTGATGATAGTATATCCTGGAATCGTAGTCAATTGTGAAAACGTCTGATATTGACGTGACAATAAATTGCTTTTAGTCAGAACAGAAAAGTAGGAAACAGATGAGAACTTGCCTTTTGAACCGTGGAGATATGCAACCGTAAAATACAGGGTTTGTAGGTTGATTCCGTTTGCTTGAGCAGAAGAGTAGTGTTATGGTTTTCCACCAAGATGGATGTGAAATAAGAAAAGTTGTATGAAATACTTGTTATTTAATATATCTAATGAACTCATACATTTGGTTGGTTTATTATTGCATACAGTGTCTAAGATTGTTGGCACTTTGACGCTCTACTCATACTTCTCGAATTTGGGTAATATTCCAGTCAACTGAGAGTTTGACCGTGCATTTTGGGTAGGCAGGAAAATTTTGCAATGTGTGGGCAATGGTATAGTTAGCTTAAGTCCAATTTCCTGGGGTCGCAGCTTCAATCCTCCGGGCTCCATCTTAAAAACAAAAGAAAGTGGGGCACCCTCTTATCGCGGAAACCATGGGTTGGAAAGTTGTGCCAAACTTGCGTAGAATAATTTTTTTAGCAAGTCGTCCATACATCGCTTTTCCGTGGTGTCAATAAAAAAGTTACATGTTAGAAAGCACACTCAAAAACTGGGAACATCTTTCGGGCGCCACAACTTTTTTATTTCCATGTTTAACGCGAAACACGTTTGGATACTTTTCTAAGACAATTTTGCCAAAACTCGTTTGCGGTATCGATTGTTTCAATCACTGTCCATTGGAAGAAGTTATTGCATCCCAAAGGCGAGAATGTCGCGTTGTAAACGCATTTTTAGGCCAAATAATCAGCTTTTGTTGGCAAACCCCCTATTGCGAAACTCACGAAGCATTTTAGTAGGCAGGCAGATTTTTGGTACAATGCATTATAAATACTTTAATAAAATTGCTGTTGCATTCAAATTTTAAAACCACTTGGTGATACTCGTCTCAGTAATTCTCTAAAAGAATTAAATAGTTTGTTAATCAGTTTTGATAAATATATGTAGTTCTCACAAGAAGATTCCACCCGAGACCATAGACAGCTTCGTTATTTTACAAAGTGATTGAAAACTACTATCTTCCAACCTTCCCTCTTGAAAACTTGAGTTGATTGTTAAATCAGTACACACCTTTAGCTAGTTCCTTTCAAAATATCAATTCAATTGAAAACCCTAAGCCCTCTCCCTTAAGACCTTCCGACAATATTCAATTTAGTTCCCGAAAACACTGAAACCAAGAAGCAAATATTGTCGTAAGCTAGAGGATATACTATATACTACATGTAGTAACGAATATTGTTTTTTGGGTTTTGTAGAAGCGTTCAACACTTTCACAACTCATTCTATAGATACTCTGCACAGCAGCTTTCGGAAATTGGTTCAAGAGATCATCGTCATATGTGCCAAGAATTTTATCATCTACAAGTGATGGTTTGATGGTGAAATTGTTGGTAGCTTTGCAGAAAACCACGACAACAAGAATATATAGGTACATACTATAGAGCGTATTTTGTTTTGGAAGATATTGTATCGGTAAAGCTTGTGGTGGAACAAACACGATTCATAATTCATAGTTTTAGTGTGAAAATTAATTTTCTTTGTTGAAGATTTCAACGATAATCTACGAAAAAAGATTAAAGGATCTAAGCTCAATATCGAGCGATGGTGTGAACAATTTGAATAAAATTTTCAGCTTGTCTTTAAACTCTTAAAAATTCTGAAAGGATTCTTAACCATAAACCAAACTAACACAAACTAAAATTAATTTCTCCCCAAAAAAACAAGCAATGTGTGTGGATGAAAGATGTGTTACAGTTTTCAATGCACATCTGTCCAAGGTAATCATCAAATATCACCTTGAATTCAAATGAAGAAAAAAATATCCTCTATAAAAAATATCGTTCTACTTTCGAACTGATCAACAATTCATTGATTCCGCTAATCCAATCTATCTTTTATGCTGCAGAGAGATTATGTCTCATGTATATGTACATATATCTACCAGATAAAAGATTCAACTACAAATCCATTGAAGTGTGGACTTAATTATTGAATCAACTGGTTTTTATTGGAGCAGAAATGGTATATAAAAAAACAAAGCAAAATAAGATGAAGAGAAATATTTTGTAAGAAAAGTATTTCTTTAGGTGTTTGTTCGATTCGTTCCTAATTTTTTTTTGGAAAAAAAAAGAATTGGTATTTTGATTGGAAACCAATTTTTTTTGGTTGACTAT
This sequence comes from Oxycera nigricornis, assembly GCA_963942545.1. NCBI lineage: Eukaryota > Metazoa > Arthropoda > Insecta > Diptera > Stratiomyidae > Oxycera > Oxycera nigricornis. Next base: position 99,362,968 of record OZ012663.1, read on the forward strand.
CTATTACGACCGAATTAATTACACAAGAGATTGAATTGGTGAATGATTTTTTTCTTTGTAATATTCAATGTAAAGTAGAGTATTTTATTTTCGCGTAAGATATGTGAAATGTCCTATTTTCAAGTCAATTTAAATTAAGTAGTCATGAAAATATGTGACCCTGATTTTCTGATCTGAATTTCAAATTATTACAACTAAAAATATAAAAAGATGACTGTTTATTTCAAGCCATTTTCCTTGGAGAAAATATGTTTCACACTAAGCTTTTCTAGAATTTTCCGCTAACTCAAACGTACACCTATAATTTTGTCATATTCACACCATTCACACCATTCTTAGATTGCTGCTGCCCTAATATTTTACTATATCAAATCTAGGAAATAATATTCCGAAAATGTATGTGTCACAAACAGCACTATTTAGTACACTCTCACACATTCTCTAGTACACAACATCATCAAATACCAGACATACCCTACTTTCTTTTATATCATATCACGTTTGCTGACAGCACATAAAGTGGCACACATTGTTGTTTGTTAGTCAACTGTACCTACTTGCCATTAGAGAGAAGGAAGGAAATGTTGCCCGAACAGGACGAAGTTAATGGCAAACAGTACTCTATATTAACGGGGAAAAAAGAAAGTAAGGCGACAAATATTACCGGTGGAAAATCCAGATTATGTATTCTAGATAGCTACATGCTTAGTTAAGTGCAAGACCAGGGGTGAAAGTACGAATGTAAAATAAATGGGCATAGGAACTGAAATCCATTGCAACCGTTGAAAGAAAGTCTTTTTAATTATTCTGCAAAGATGGTTCCAACAAAACAAATTATTTTGTTTCGTTTTGAAATTGTAATCAAAGCAGATAACATGAAAAATATACAGGGTGGTCAGAAATTACCCCGAAAATTCCTTACCGTCCGATTTTTCATGCGATTTAAAACACAAAATATTTGGAAGTTTAGTCTCCCCTACGGAGGTTTTAAGGAAAAGTGAACGAGAGGAATGAGCCCAGAAAAAGTGTACCGAACGAAAAAGCGAACGGAGTTTGTCTTAAAATTTAGAGTAAGCGCAATACATAGCAATGATGTGCAAATATAACAGTAAAGCGGCTGGTTCAGTGAGCAGAGCGCCCGACCCTAGCTCTCGAGGTAGAGGGTTGAAGCCCCCGCTCCCTCTGTTTTTCTGGAAGTTTAGCTTCCCTTACAGAGGTTCTAACGAAAAGTGAGTGAGAGGAGTGAGCCCAGAAAAAGCGTACCGAACGAAAAAGCGAACGGAAGTTTGTCTTAAAATTCAAAGCGAGCACAATACATAGCAATGATGTGCAAACATAAGAGTAAAGCGACTGGTTCAGTGAGCAGAGCGCCCGACTCTTGCTCTCGATGTAGAGGGTTGAAATCCCCGCTCCCTCTATTTTTTTAAGAAATATTTTAACTTAGCTTAATTACGATTAAATAGCAACCCACTTGAGGCCACAACAAACTATGTTACAACCATTGAAACTGTCTTTTCAAGATATTTAGAAAAATTGGAATCGCAAACATTCGTTTCATATTTCAGCTGTCACAAATCTATGATATCTTTTCTTGAATTTAATTAAGGTGAAAATGTAGAGAATTCTGCAGAAAATAGAGTAGAGGAACTGTAAATTACTTTTAGATAATTTTATACTTTAAGTTATTTTGTGTGAATATAAGCAAGAAAAAGTTTCATATTTTGCACCTCGATTTTTCACAACCAAACTGATTCTTCAACAGGAAAAAAAATAGCTACCGCTTTTTGTAATATCTTTCATTCTGATATATTTACGAAAAAAAATCCATCCCCATCCATAATCCATATCTGTATTTACGAATCAAGGAAATTTGGCTGAAAGTTATTTCATTCATCACTTCTCGGCGGTATCCTTTCGCCTGGATCAAGAACAATTGCAAATCTCATCACGATTAACTAATGTTAAATTGTTGGCATTGCAGTAATAAATATATCTATGAAAATTCCATAGAGAACTTTCAAAGTAAATATTTAGTAAAATTTGCCATAAAACTGAATCGATTGTCCACAGTCCTTGTGCAAAAAAAAACTTCAAAATGAAGAATATTTTCCGATATTCCACGGAGGACACACCGAAAAAGATAAAAAAGCTGAGAAAAAGTTTCTTGACAAAGTTCAAAATGTTTGCAGTAATTTTTCTCTGATTTCTTTTACTCTAACAAAGTTTTCAGTCGTATAGACATTAGATTCTAGCCATTGTCCATAAAATAGAATTTCAAATTTAAGAAAAGGATAAGATTGGGGATGGTGTTGTAAAGAAATTTGCCGAGGGGACTTTTTGGTATTTATTGATTCGATCGGAAATCGGAGCTATTTGCCTTGTGAATGTAAATATTTGATAGAAATTGACGAATTCTTAGAGTATGTAATCTTGAAAAAAGATTGTTACCTGAAGGCGATGTATCCTATCGTGTCTTAGAAAATGTGCCTTGTTCATGGGTTGAATTTTTATTTTACAAGTCTGATATGGATATGTTAGTTCAAACTGCTGAGTGTTTGATTTGTTATCCTTCATTTACTCAAGATTCATTTGCTATCAATGTATTCTGTTTACGAGTTCGGAGAGATGAAAGATGGAATTGATCTTTTTTTAGTTCTTTGTTCTTACAATATTATGCTTTGTTTTTTTCGTTTTTCATTTTGGGAGTTTAGCTTCCTTTACGGAAATTCTAATGAAATCTGAGCGGGAGCATTGAGCCCAGAAAAAGCGTACCGAACGAAAAAGCGAACGGAAGCTCTTCTTAAAATTCGAAGTGAGCACAATACATGGCAATGATGTGCAAATATAAGAGTAGAGCGGCTGGTCCAGTGAACAGAGCGCCCGAATCTTGCTCTCGAAGTAGAAGGTTCAAATCGCCGCGCCCTCTGTCTTTTTTACTTTAAGTTTTTTTGTGTGAATAATAGCAATAACAAAATTTTATATTTTGTCATATTACATGCATCCTATATTTATGAATTTGCCACATTAATTCCTGAATTTTTCCTGCATTTATCTATATACAACTTTTTAACCTTTACATAATCATTTGCAAAACGTAACTAATCTTCCCACCAGACACTCCCAGAGTGCCTCACTGCTTTTTTTCAACACAAAATCTTAGTTTTCATATTTGTTTCAGCAATCAAAAGGATTTTGATCAAGTGATCAGGTGAAATTTTCTGCATTCTTCTCCAATTTCCATCCTTAATGAGTATCATTCTATTTCTGTACTTCATCACGACTCGTCTTCATACATTCATCGAAACATTGCGTTCACCATTTCATCTCACATCCTGTTCATATTGTGAACGGAGTCGGGTTATTCTTTTCGGTATCGACTCTCGGAATCTGGAAAGTTGTTAACGAGTCCTTATGGACTTGTTTTTATATCCATTGACACGGTTTGATGACTTTTATCGATTTCCACTCAACTCCACTACTCCGCTAGGAAAACAGTCTATTTTTCTCTTGGCGTTTTTTTTTACCCGTCCGTCCCAACTTTTGTGTTTTGGTTTCCACATGACCACAGGGATTTTTAGCTGCACAGCAGCAACTACTGATAGTCCTGCCTAATGTTTAGTCTACTGACAGGATAGAATGGTGTTGAAGTATTTGTAATGGCGCTAGCACCTTTCATTTCTGCAGAGACTGTATTTCCTTTTGTGTGTTGTTTTTTTTCCACGGTGCCAGATTGTGCCTATGGTTTCTGTCCAAATGTACATTGCTCTGCAGTCAGCTTAACACTATACCAGGAGTATGTTGAATGAACACATATATAACATACTTGGTGATAATAGAAAGGCAATGTTGACCAACCCAGCTAGCCAGTCATACACAGATGTTATCTTTTCGCTGTAATCGAAATTTAGGGGATAGTGTTTGACCATATCTGTTCTAATTTAATTGTAATTAGATTCTTCTTGTGAAGTCAATGGATAATGATTCTCTACTTTTCGTTTTCGGTCTTTTCTTCCATATTTAATGATCCGTTTGATATCGTTGAGGGTGGGTGGATATGAAGCGAATGGATGTTAATTTTTGTAACTATTTATTAATTTGAAAATTAGGGTTTTACATGATTGGGGTGAGAATAATAAATGTGATGTCATTTAGGTAGAGACGAATTGTATGGAACGTGGGGTACAGAATTTATAACCTTAGTTGCTATTACAGCACTCAAGTAGCATTCAAACATGTCATTCTTGGAATTGATCGATCGATTGTTTAAATATTTTCATTTTAGCGATGTGCAGGCCCCTGGACAGCCAGTATGAATCCAGAGATATTCTGTATATTCCGTTCAAGAAAAGGGTTTATATTTGAACATCGTGACGTGTTTTTGATTAGATTAATGCATGATTTTTTAAAATTTAAGCACTACAGATTCACAGGTTCATTCTAATAGAGATTTGCCAACTTTTCAACAAAACCTTTTTTTAGATGGAACAGGATTTGTGGCAGAATTTTCTGTTAAAAATTCCCAAGAACTGACCCAAAGACTCCAAAACTTCCAAATTCATGAAAATTCTAGCTTAGTTTCCTTCGATATAGCAAATTTATTTTCCTCCATTCCCATTAAGGAACTTGACCTAGTAATGAAAGACGTTATATTTGGAAAAATTAAAACTGAGGCAAAAGCAGATGAACAACTCAATCTGTACAAAATTTGTATGGATCAGAATTATTTTAGATATGACTATCAATACTTTTCCTTTGAAGATGGTTTACCAATGGGATCACCACTTTCTCCACTTCTAGGAGATTTATACATGAATTTTTTAGAGAAAATTATTTTGAGTTCAGTTACTCCCCATTCTAAAAATATACTCTTCTGGTAAAAATAGGTCGATGATATAATTTGCTTATGGGACAGTACATATGGTGAATTTATAACCATTTTAAATAGCCTCAATAATAACATCAAATTTACTATGGAAAAAAATAGACCGCACTATCAACCATTTAGATCTTACTATTACTCGTCAAAAATCAAAATTAGAATTTAATATTTATAGGAAAAATATTTATTTAGATGTGCTCATTCCTTATAACTCGTTCCATCCATTAAATGTTAAGCTAGCTTCCTTTCATTCCATGATAAATCGTGTTCTAAATATTCAACTTTCCAAAGAAAATTTGGAGATGGAGAGCTTTATACCATTGAAAATATAGCCAAAAATAATGAATACCCTAAGCAACTCATTTTAAGCCTTATAAAAAAAACCAAATTGAATATTATTAAAGAAATATATCCAGTTCAAAAGGATAGTAATGTTCAATCATGCAGAAAGTTAAATTACGTAGGCCCCATCAATAATAAATTGTCTAAATATTTAAAATAAAACTCTGACGTGGAGGGGTGAATCCAAATTCTGGGATAGCCCAACACATTTCAGATACAGGTCATAATTTTAGTATTAACAATTTTAATATCCTCCATAAAATAAGCAAGAGGAAAAAATTGGACTGGACCTGGAATGCCTTGAGGTTAGGCAGGTCACAAAGAAAAAGGAAAATCTGCTGAATGAAATTTACCTTCCCTTCTCTTCCATTCACCACTCCTTCAGCTATTATTTATTTAACAATAAAACCAGGAAATATTTGTAAATTGTATTAAACCTGAAGTTGATCCACGGGTCGAAACGCGTAGTATTAATAAAAATATGTGAGTCAAAAAAATTAAGTGTTTTTATTACATTATTGTTCATCAAGAGTACACACAACTTTCTATAACTGATAGTTTATTTTCGATGTGTTTAATAATTTGAAACAAATTGTTCTCGTTGAACTAGATGAAATATCTATAATATAGAAACATGATGCGATTTCTTACGGAGGGTTCAAAGGCTTAAATTCAATGTGTTCCTATATCAAAGACTATGTTCGAACTACCTTTTACGCATTAAAATATTCTACAGCTTTCTACATTAGATAATGACATTGAATAAAGTATGTAAGCAAATGTTTTCCTTGATAAATGCTCCAAGCGTCCCCTTTAGAGTTGAAATTGATTTGGGTATTTCCTAGTCCCTAATGACGTCGCGACAGCGTTTATGTATGTTTAGGGAATCAAAAAAGAATGCATGAAAGGATATACTTATATTCAATTTTGAATCTCTGCGCAACATGATATCTCCATAAGAAAAGTGCCTTTTTACGACCTTTGAAGCTGTACCGTAAAGTAAACATTCACATTCTTTTCTCATGTGCTCAATTTTACTGAATATGTATGTTAGTAATATAAAAGACTAAATGGTAATTTGAGAATACAGATCACTGTACCAATTATAAATGAATTACAAAATGAAAAATCTAGGAGATTTCCTTGTTCAAAAAATGCATCTACATATCCTACCAGCATAATCTTCACGATAGAAGACACACCCAAAGTTCCTGCTATTCTTCTTCTTTTTTCATGAAGGGAATTCATCTCTGGAATCCTTTACCTTTTAAATCTTTACTTTCGCACACATGAAGCATGCATGCATATTGAAAAGCACATTTTAAACTGCACAAGTGACTCTGATATTCTCAGAAAGCATAGGAAAGTTTAAAGGGATAAATAATGGCATGGAAAAGGACCGAAAATCTGTATTATGCAGAAGAGTCGAAAACATAGATTGCAGCTTCATATCATATGTTTACCAGCATGTTGAGTTACGTTGGAATTGCTAATTGGGCCACTGAGAGATAGTTATCGACAACAGCAGTTTTTAACTCAAAGAAGGAAGCGTTCCTTTTACATTTGTTGCGGTCACAACATGTCCTTTGTCGTGTGCATTTCGAGATGATTTGAGTAAATGTTCAAACGTTTGCAACTTGATTACGTTTAATATTAGTAGGAAGTGTGGTTTCGGCGTGTCGGATGGCATCCTCTTCAGGTGCTGTCATTTGCCATCCGTCACGAGACAGCACGACCACGGCTGGCTTGTTAATGGATTAAGCTCGTTATATGTCAACTATTTTATAATTTACATCTGCGAATTATAACGACCGTCTATGGGTTCGTATATATGCCTACGTTTGCTATTTTATAACATGTGTTAGAACCTCCTACTCTAGTCAACAACATTGTCTTCTAGTGTGCAATTTTGGTTCGCAACTCTGCTAAAACTATTCAATGCACATTAATGTAGGTTCTTTTTCAGCCAGCCAGCCGTGGTCGTGCTGTCTCGTGACGGATGGCAAATGACAGCACTTGAAGAGGATGCTGTCCGACACGCCGAAACCACACTTCCTACTAAAATTAATTAGGAACCAGCCTATAATCTGGAACAAAAAAGAACCTCCATTAATGTGCATTAAATAGTGTTAGCAGAGTTGCGAACCAAAATTGCACACTAGAAGACAATGTTGTTGACTAGAGTAGGAGGTTCTAACACATGTTATACGTTTACTGTTTGAAGAAATTTGTAAAAAAGGTAGATATACAAAACACACATATACACAGTTGTGCACTAAAATAATTCGATAATTATTTTTCACAAAAAAAACCTATCCTATAGTATACGCCATACAATGTCATTTCATAAATGCAATGAAATATGTCAACATGAAAAAAATTTCCCGACAAAATCAAAAACAAAGTGGCAAACATTTATCATAAAAAAAAATTGTGTAGATATATGTATCTGCATCACTTACCGGTATCAGACGATTTTTGGCTCCCCAACACAGCGGTTTAAACGAACCACGGCTAGTGACTTGTTGGAATTTATTAAATTGATTTTCCCAATCGTACGATACCAAACGTGATTCCAATGTCATACCAGCCAATTCTGGGGGTGATGAAATCAATAGTGGATTTGAACCCCTGTAATAAAAACAATTGATTTATAAATGGAAACACAAGAGAATAGTGTTTTAAGTAAACGTTAGTAAATATGAAATACTTATTTACAACTGGAAAATATAATTAAAATGACTGAGTTCCCAAAAATCTAGCTTTTAATGGATCCTGTATGGAATAAATATATGATGAAGGACTCAGTCCAAAACTTCACCTTCGTAAGACGAACGAAATTGTCAGTGTTCGGGTTATATCTTGAACTAATCCCTATCAAGCATGTCCTGAATACTGAAGCCTGACTAATAAGATTAAAGTACTCAGGTCAAAGGTACCCCATAAATTTTATCACCAACAGTTCTTCGACTTTCAATAAAATACGGTGTTGCAATAATAAGGGATGCATCGCGTCAACCCCGGACAATATTGCCGTCTGCATTCAATACTGCACCAAGCACATATGTTAGATTGGTTTGAAACTTCTCAAGATTACACATATTGTGGTGAATCCTGAAACATGTTTGATACATGTCTGCTTCAAGTCTGCCGGGGGGTGTATTTATGTATGTACAGACTTGCGAATTTCATTTTCCACAAATATATTTCTACAGTAATGTTGCACCGAACTTTCGACCCTCTAGTCAATTCAATAAAATCTCTCTGAAGAAAGTGGATTCACATTGCTTTTAGGGGTTTTCAGGATTATATACTATGAGTGCCAAATCATGTGAAACTTTTCTATTTGAACAGAACGAGAGATATATTTTGTCACTGTCAAACAATATCTATTAGATGAAGTTGATTGAGATTCAGATTCTTTACAAGAAACTTTCTAGAAGTATCGTTCAACGACTGTTCGTCCCACCTTATTCTCCCGGTCCCTCCGTTTCTTGGTCTCAACGTACTTTCTTGTAAAGTGCCTTGGGTCATACATGAGCTTCCTTTTTAAATGGCTGGATGGTTAGCTGTCCGTCTAGGACACAGTGTGCCATCGTCCTATCTATTTCCCGTTGAAAAGTTTGTAGCCAACTATTTATAAATTTCATACGCTATCAAAGAAGTGAGAAAATGCTATTGGACGGCTGCTTTTAATAAATGGATTACCCGGATGGAATAATAAGGAAGTTAAAAAGAAAATGGAGTTTTCATTTGCAATATTACGGATGAGACTGATGAATTTTCATTCAATACTGATGGACGGTTGGTTGATTCATGGTATTTCAATCAAGAAGAGAAAAGCTGAGAAGAATATTGTGAATGGATTTCTAAGTTTCGGAGAGATTTAAAGTTAGTTGAAAACGTTTTCAGGTTGGCATGAATGTTCGTTGATCGAAATTGTCAAGCAAAAAAATCAACTGATATTTAATCAAACCATCAGAAAGGGTGATATTTATCCACAAGTAGAATATCCTTATAAAAAAATCAAAGGTTTTCGAAATACTCTTCAAAGGTTTTCGAAATACCCTTGCTTTGGTGACAAATACTGAAAGAGAGAAGGTAAATTATTATTTACATTTAGTTTTACTTGAAGTATTTTAGGTGTCATCAGAACGAGCGGAACATTTTTTTGGATCTATAAAAGTCCTAAAGTTATTACCACTATACATTTTTGGAAGTTTACCTTCCTATACGGAGGTTTCAATGAAAAGTGAGCGAAGGGATTGAGCCCAGAAAAAGCGTACCGAACGAAAAAGCGAACGTAATTTTCTCTTAAAATTCAAAGTGAGCAGAATACATAGCAATGATGTGCAGATATAAGAGTAGAGCCACTGGTTCAATGAACAGTGCACCCGACTCTTGCTCTCGAGGTAGATGGTTCAAATCTCCGCTCCCTGTTTTTTATATTTTAAGTTACTTTGTGTGAATAAAAATAATAATTTTTTTTCATATTTTGTCATATTATATGCATCCTAGAGTTTTGAATTGGTTACATTAATTCCCAAATTTATCTATATACAACTCTCAGTCTTTTTGTGAAAATCCCAATGGCTGGAAAATCTATTTTTTAAAAAAAAGTTTCAACCACAGAAATTTTTAATTCAAATTGACATCAACCCTTACATCATCTAATTGGTGTCAATCATACAATTGGATGCCAACTAGTCCAATTTCTCTTTGTCCAACTGTTTCAATCAATACATTTTGAATGTATGTAGCTTTGATTGGACGAAGATGGAGTGGTGTTGGCTCAGTGTAAAATCAATTGACATGAAATACAGTGTGTTGATTCGTCCAGTTAATATTTCAGTATCACTTTAAGAGCTGTTAAGGATGATATGACTGGAACTGAGTTGCGTGAAATGTGATATGACCCGAAATAATCGGTTGGATGTTATGGATTTGTAGCTATTGAAATTATATTGCAAATATTTTCAGCGAATTTTAAAGAGAATATATTTTACTGACGCTAAAAAATGAATGCATGTGTATATCAGATATATGATAAAGATCTTTAAAAAATATGTTTTTAATCTTCCATGAATGATGATGAGTTTTTATCGCAGATATTGGAATTTAAAAATCTGTACTTTACATAAAAAAAAAATTGGTTTTAACACTATAAATTTTTACATGCAAGGAAATCCTTTTGAAATTCTCCATTCTAAAATGACCAAATCATTATTTTTGAATCATTTTCAAGCCTCAATACTCTCCGCTTCACTATCAAAACTAGTATCGAACTCCTACCCATCCATCCAGGAACCATCCTACTATATTCTTGGCTATCATACATAAACTCAAAGGAGTTCCTGACTTTACATTCAATGTTTCCCTTCGTGGTTTCAACACAAACACACATCATTCGGAGTCAACGAAATCTTTCAAAGCAATTTGTTTTGTCAACTGTTAACGAAGTGAAGGATTTCCCTAGGTACAAATGCTGCACGGTTCGACATATCAGGAACATTTTTAGGCAAAAAAAAATCTGTTTCCTATTCCTCTCGCACTTGATTCGTCAAACGATAATCTTTTGGATAGAAGTGATGGTCTAAGGAGGAAGCTTGCCTCACCAATTGTACACATATCAATTGAGTACGTGTAGTTAACGTTAGCAATTTTCTAAAGCTTGCAAGAGACACAGAACGAATTCAGGACATTTTAAATTTCAAGTTACGAAGGATATACATACGTATGTATATATTTTATAGGTATGAGTTGAAGCAGTGGTGTATCCTTACCATCCACATCGTTATCTTTGAAAATTGCATGATGTCTTTTGGCGTGACGAGTTGGCTTGGAAATGTTAGTCAGATGTGGTATTTTTTTTGGAATTCTTATGTGGGTTACTGGGCTAAAGGATGTTGAAATTTATAAGAGAAGAGGAAATAAATGCCATTTTGACAGAAAAATAAGGATACGAATGTGGCTGTGAATATTGATTGGTGACTGCTCATCTGTGTCGTAATTGGTTTGATTTCGAAAACGTGGTGTTGATTGTTGGGCAAAAGGTGGTGTTGGTAAAGTAATTTGAGCATTTTAGAAATGAAGAGATTGCGTGGGGGGGGGGGTGCATTAATATGAGTACCTAATAACAAACAAATAATTTCTTAAGGCCTTCTTATTTACTCTCAGAACTTACATTAAAAGAGTCTGAAATTCGTCTCTTCGTAGTCACCTCAGTATTTTATAATGTTTTAAATCAGAATTCAAGGATTCACTACGAAATAGGCCATACACTATAAGATACAAACTGGAGAGTAATAAAGCTATGAAAATCAATTGACTTAGTATCGAACTTTGGCAAAAACCTCATTAAAAATGTGATTGACAAAAATCAGGAAGAAATAAATCGCTGCTTGGTTGAGAAGAGCTAATCCACGGAACTAGAAATACCAGCCATCGTACCAACGCTTTCAAAAGACAATGATATTGTTTAAAAACTTCATCTTGCTGTTAAACCCAAGGATAGTCCAACAAAGACTTTCCATCAAACTAGACCTTCCGTTTGCAACAACCATCATTCATGCGCACCATCCAAATGAAAAGCCCATAAACCCAATACTTACTGACTTGAATTTTACTACTTACATACTCTAAACTACTTGGAAAATATATAAAAGAAAAATTTTTTAATGGTACTTACGTTGCCAAGTCCTCAATGCCTAACGAGTGCAACACTGTTGGTAAGCTGGGTAATGAATGGCATGTCGTCAATTCTTTTTGACGCGGGTAATAAAGTGTCAGAACAATGCAGCTTTCCTCACGTGTTGTTAGTCCACCTACACACGACATAAACATAGAAACAACAAAAAAATTAATGTCTATAATTTCAATGATTATATGCTGCAAACAATGTTGGCACATTTACATATGTATGTGGTTGTAGTCAAAGCTAAATGCTAAACGAAACAAATATAAAGGATCAAGAACGAGAAAGTCAATTTGCAAAACTGTTTGAGCAGACATAAAATATGAAACGTATGTGTAAACGACACATACATTATTCATTCGTGAATGATACGTACATAGGTGAATTGAAGAAAGTATAGTCTTTTGCATATTTTATTTCGTAGGAATGATTGCATTCAGGTGCCATATGAAGACATTTTTACGTTAAAGTATTCAAGAAGGATAATTTCAGTTTGAAGCTGACGATTGTTGTAAATTACCGATAATAAGTTTTGACCAATTGAGCCAACTAGGCTCTCAATTACAACTCGTATTAAGAGTACATTATAATCATGTCAATTAATCCAGTATTTCTATACAGGACAATAGTTTGAAACCTTTAGAAATTGCATGTGTAAATCCATGAAACAATTGACTGTATGAATCGTGCAATTTCCTTAGAAACTTTTTAAGTTTGCCTAAAGGACTCCATAACAATAAGGCACAACCATGAAGTACAGTAGATGCAATTACAGTTTTCTGTGATAACTTCCCATTCTTTTTAACGATCATAAATAAAAGTTTCCAAGTTAACAGGCATGAAATATATATTCATCCTTGTAGCATATATTCATGCGAGCTAACAAACCCAATTTCAGAAGAAAGAAAAATGTTCACTTGCAAATTTTTCCTCAAGGACGAAAATTAACTTGTTTTTTTAGCTTCCTTTCCGCGATACTTACTTCACAGTCACCTGGCATCCTTATTTGTTTCGTTCAGGAAATTATGTATGTATAGGAATGAAGGATTTTTCACGATTTCATCGTGACATTTACCTAATGTAATTGTTTTTCGTGACGAACTATCGTAAATGCACTCGGCAATAAGTCTATCGCCCGGCAAGGATCGAACCTCATCCGGTAACCGTCGATATTCCTGATAATTTGGATCAATATTGCTATCGTAGGCAATAGGTGGTAGCTCCTCATTTCGTCGTACCTAGATGTAATAAAAGAAAATAGAAATATATATACATAAGTGTTATTCGATAATGGATAATAGCGAAACGTGATAATGTGTTGATGATATTTATTTATAATCAATATGTAGATTTTTGGCGAATTGAAGATATATGATATGTCCCGCAAATGACATCATAATATAAAGCTTACCTAAATTCACAAAGACAATATTTCGGTCTATGTGAATTGAGTGAAGCAAGAGAAAAGTAAATATTGCCATTCAAGTTTCAGCGTCTATTTCCCAAAAAATATCAGTTACTAATTGTTATGAGCCATCATCGTAGCATATATAAACACTATTTTTATAAACAATGCCATGCAAGTATTGTAGCACAAATCGTGCTACAAAAGCTGCTAATATTTTGTGAAATGCCAGATAAATCAATATGTACTCTTATTCTAGTAACTAAATGCGATAATTATCTCTCACCTGTCTTAATTTAACCTCTTTCCCGATCATTCGGGTTTGCATCATCACAGCAAAAATGTTGATACCTTGAGCAGGAAAAGCATATCCTGTGCAATCTTCTAAACATTGTCCTTCCGATATCACATGTTTTTGACCCGGTGGAATTATGTGTCTCCAATTGGGATCCATGCCTAGAAGAGAAGATACATCGTATTATTGATTTGATATAGTTTGAGCACACACACACACAATAACTCCCGCCAGTGAACAGTGATGAAAACAAACAATACCGCAAACGGCTTGCGATAAAATTTTCTAAAAGTAAATTCCGAACGCATTTTGCGAAAATAGGGAAAACAAAGAAGTTGTGGCGCCCGAAAAATGATCCCCCTCTTTTCAACGTCGTTTTGGCGTGTAACTCTTTTAATATTGGAACCACGTAAAAGTAATGTATGCACAACTTGCTAAAAATTAAAAATCTACACAAGTATGCCATATTAAATTTTTTGTGAGAGCCATGGTTTCGGAGAGATGGAGGTGTCTCAACTTTTTTTTGTTTTCAAGATGGAGCTCAGAGGATAAGGGCTGCGACCCCAGAAACTTGAACTTAAGCTAATTGTATCATTGCCCAGGAATTGCAATAAAAATTCGCCTGCCAGCCCAAAATTCACGGTTTACGTCAAAAATCGGACACTTTTACTGGACTAGAAGGAAATTAAAATAAACCACGTATTTTGATTTCACTGGTTAAAATGAACTCTTTTAGCTTCCGTTCAGCCCCAAAAAAAATTCACTGAAAATTCTGTTATACTTAAATTGTTCACTGATTGCTAGTTTTGAAACAGTTTTAATTAGTTATAATTACGAGACTATCAGTTATTTCCGATCAACCTAAATTATATGTTAACATTTCATTGAAATACCGAAGAAAGGACACCACACACTATGACGATTAGATGAGTACAACGACCTAAGCCATACGAGTGTTAATGTGATTGGTTGATAGCTTAAGGACTAGAACTGTTTCTCATCGAATAAATTATGAACAACTTCAACACGCGATAATTCCCAATAGTCTAAAATATGTTCTATATAATGGAAAGAAAATTGATATTCAACTCTTGACCATGCAATTATACCAAGCTGCTGCCGTAAAGGCATCAATTATATATTGTATCTACAACATCCAATTGATGATTAGATAGTAAGGACATGCTTACATATTCTCGCTGATAAAACTCATCGATTATCTCGTCGAAAAGAAATTAACTAATAATTGAGATGTCTTTAAGTTATGCATTTCTCATTCAAAAATTGATACATACTTCTTGTAAAATTATTTCTGACGCAAAAAAACTTCGTCTCTCTATTTTCACGTAACAAATAGCAGACGATGTTATTTTAAGAATTCAAACGAATCAATACCAGCAAACAATACAATTCTATTAATATTTTTTATATAATGTTTTAAAAGTATTTTGCAACCAGAAAAATATTTGAATGTTATAATATTCTTGAATATTTTATAATTCATTTATGTGTTAACAACAATTTATTTCTGATTTTTTTCTCTTCAACAGAACCGAGCTTTTGGTAAAAATCACATGTGAGTACCTTTACTATTAATGAATATTTAAAAAAAAATGGTATACCATGCATGAAAAATAGGCGACAATTTTTTGATTAGATAGTATTAACAGGAACACAGGTCATATATTTTTGTCATAAATGTGTGTGACATGACGAGTTTAAGGACATATTTCCAATAAATAATTGATTGAAGTACACATCAAAAACAAGCGATCAATATAACGGACGCAAGCTTTTCGTAATTTATTAAACATTACACTAAAAAAAGATAAGCAAATGTAGCAAAAATTATTTATGAACTTTAAATTAATTTGATTCACCAAGATCAAATGAATTTAATAATATCAAATGCTTATATGTATATTGAATTAAAATCATATCAAAGTTGTGCATCAATTTAATGCAAAAGGAAAAATTACCACTAACACATGCACCAATGAAAACTCAACTTCAGTATGAAAATTATATCCGCTACAAACTACCCCCTAATCAACCATAATTTCAACCACACGTACCGAACTCACATCTCTGACACATTTTAAATCAAATTAAAAATCCACCGTATGAACTATTAAAGGATAATGTGCCTTTAATTATTTATAGGGATTTGATTGGAATGTTGTGGAAAGAGAAAGTACCACTGGATTAGCTTCCTCATATCGAAACATCTCTTCAATTTGCATAGGATTCGCATAATTATTATTTAGTCGTCCGATTCGTGTAGTATTTTCGCTTCGCCTACTGTGAAGTTGTTATATATCGGAACATAGATAGTCTTAGTTCCAATCGAATGGGATCGAAACAAAAACAGGACAACCACCAACCGTCGTATCGCGCTCATTGTGCATGCAACGCAACCACCTTCAAGGGATCATCATTTGCAATTCTATAATTTTCACATTCAGATAGGCCTGACTAAGCTGTAGTAAACTACCACTGGTCTGTAGATATTTATCTAAGTTAAAGGATATATATGGGTTGGCAACTTGGCCGATAAGTGATTAGAAAGTCTACATAGCAAGGACCAACTATAATATCATATATGTATGTACTTACCGATAGATAGTACACCGGCATCATTCCTCCTGACCATATGTGTAAAGTAAATTTTTAATCCCGAATTATCGACCATTTGCCGGGCATGTAATTTTGTAAAGTCCGGATTCGGATTACTGTAGTGTGTTTCCATTAGATAGTATTTCGCTTGGCGTGAATCAAGTGGATAGCCCACCTCATCAGGATATGTAAAGCCCTACAGGAGAAAAAGAAATATAATTTCAAGTGAAATAAATGATTTATTGCATATCGTCGGTTCTCGAAGTCAACGAGAAAAGCTAAGTCGTAATGTTGAACAGGGAAAGGACTTTTTGATGTATTTAATTCAGGAAGGACGTGATTCTAATTTAAGTTAATGAATCTCGTGTAAAAGCTCATAAAACTGTTTCCATTAAAATTAGTTTAGGAAAGTCATAAAATGCTGGTTCACAAGATGAGGTCTTCGTTTGCTGTTCTGCAGCTGGACAGATTATTGCTGTTATGTGGATAGTATATCGATTTCAAATGGATTTTGATGGAATCGAGGAGAAAGGGTTTGGATGAAAATACCACAGCAAATTGAAATTATAATATCAGCACTCGTTAAAAATTGAATTACGACTAATAGGATTGGGTTTACGTGACTGAATTGTAGTATCTTCGGTTGGCAAATACCACTTACCTGTGAACCACGCGCCCATGCAGCTACAATTGCATTGCATTCAAGAAACGGTGCCGGTTTATGGCATACCCTTCCTTGTTCCCGGGACATTTGTTCGAGTTCAGGTGCATTACCTTGGCATTCATACAGGATGACATGCTGTAAGTGTTGTAAGCTTGATGGTGAATCGACAACAGCTTCGTACTGGAAAATAAAGGAATAAGAACTAAATAAGTGGAAAATGATTTAAAGCAACAGTAAATTGAATTACACATTTAATGTACACATGAACGGAACTACAGTTAACATTTTTGCGTGACAGCGATAGTAGTTTAGAACAAGTATTTTGAAAATTCATTCTTCAAGAGGATACATCCATAATATGGAAGAGAATTGTCTACCAAAGAATATTGTCAATGCCATTATTTGAAATTTATTTTTGTCTGAAAGCTGTAATCCTGTTTCTTAGCGTATAAAATTTCATCAGTAAATATCACTTGATGGAAGTTTTTATTTCAAGCCGAGTTAACACAAAACATCACAGGACCCAATTTTGTGTTTCTAATCAGCTTCCTCATCAGAAGATTGTATCAAACTGCTATTTCAAATTTCCCAGAACTCACAATTCAAATTAAATTCAGAAAAATACAAAACACATTCATAAAATATAAAGACGTCATAAAACAGAGGTTTCTTTCACACATGCACTCCCACAACGAAAAAAACAACTAAACGATAATTACTTTTTCATGTAAAAAAAAAAGAAAACTTACTCGAATCAAATGATGTTTCCGGTTTATATCTTCCAATTTGAACATTTTACACCAGAAAAGTGTATCATCACCACGTGGCAGTTCAACATCCTCGTTACGTAGCTCCAAGATACGTACACGTTCATCCTTCAATGGTTTCACCGCTCGATATTTCTCGGTAAGGAACAATGGTCGATATTCTCGATATGCTTCCATTGGATCGGGTAGAGAACCAGCCACCACCGAGCCATGTCGTGGTTCGTCCTCGTGATACATAAAGATGATTCGCATCGTATCGTTCTAGATGAAGAGAAAATAGGAAATGATTAACATCTTCCTTAGAATTGTGCAGATTAAATGCGAGGATATAGTGCAGTTTATAGATATGTATATCAAATTTATTGCAAAAAAAGGTCCAAATTTCATTCCTACTTCTGCAATTTTATTATTAGATGTTTTTTTTTTTTCAAAATAAAGTTTCTGGTGTCTATCATCGCCTAGTCAGGATGTTTAAGAGCATTTTGTTAATTTGTTTTTATGATGATTTATGAAACCAATTTAAAACATTCGAAAATGTTTGAAAGAAGGAGAATTACAAAAAATGTTAAAGAAACCTACACAAAAAAGTTATCATGAAAATTCGAGGAAAGTATTGACAATAACATTCAGGTCCTTGCAATTGAAAAATTGAGGATTGCGAATGAGTGTCCTGCATAACTAGCGTTCTATTTTGTCATTAAGGGCTCTTTAAGGTTACAATTTTTAAGAAATCAAAAAGATATCATTTTAAAGTTTTTTACATATGTTAATTAGTATTTTGGGTGTACAAAAATATTTTTTTCAAATTTTTTATTGTTTTTTTTCCCATATTTTTTTTTAAAAAAACATCCTGCGAGCTGTTCTGATTTTTTGAAAAATTGTAACCTAAAAGACCCCTTAAAACAACATTTAGACAGTTCATATACTTTACTTTTCAACCAGTAAGGTTCAAAAAAGGATACCCATTCTAATTCAACTTCTTTGTTTGTTAATTGAGCAGTGTGCACATCATTAGTTCCAATTAACCGAACTTTACTTGTCCACTATTCGCTACTCATTTACGAGTAGGGCGGAAAATGTGGTATCCTTTCGTCAGTCTATTTCATAACCAACTGCAACAAGCTACACTGCAATCTACATACATATATGTACATCTACTATTTGTATATAAATTTCAATATCGTTGTAGATTTTCTAGTAGTTTCTATTCCTAAATCCACAACACTACTAACCCGTCATATTCTAAACCATTCATTGGATTTTATCCTACCGGAGGATTTTCTTTGCAATGCTATATGTAGGTAATCCTTGAAAACAAAATGCTAACACATGTTAGTGTGTAAATCGCGTGCACTGCATAAAAACCACATTCGAATGAAACATTTGCGGTGAACAGTTCTATAATCCGCAGAAAATGAAAATAGATACACATTGCAATAGTATGCGTATGGATACGATTTGAAATCAATCTGGAGTTATTGGTGGAAAATCGTGATTATAGATTTGTGTTCTCTATGTATGTGTTCTTATTTATGGATTTTCGTTCGATATTAACAAAGGTCTAAAGACCACAAAACTGATTATATGTCCTGGCGTGACAACAGGTTTTAGTGGTCAACTGAAGATTATAATCAGAGGATTTTTTTGAAAAATAGACCCAAGATAAACGATAAAAGAAATTGAAATACAAAGTATCTAAAAACCATATTGTATTTTGGGAACCTTTCGTTTATTTATGGAAAATAAGATCTGATGTGTGAACTGATAGTCCAGCACCAAATCCCATTTGCTAAAACAGCCTCAAACCTGGTAATTGGTGCATAGAAAGTAGGCGCTCTAATCACTAAACCACCAGACTACTCTGTATGAAATCGTTCATCATCTTCGTCTGATACTGCGTCAAGGTTTCCCGGGAATCTGATACTGTGCCAAAGTTTTCAAGGAATCTGATATTGTGCCAAAGGTTGCAGGAATTTGAATAAAAAAATTTATTTAGAGGCATCGAGACTTGGCAAAGGCATTGAAGTTGGTTCGCATCGTCTTTCGAACCTATTTCTCTGGCGATCACTCTTCAGGCTATATTTTGTGATACATAATTACTATACAATCATTCCTTATACTTTTTCTAGTTTTCTTCTCCCTCAAAAGCAATGCAAATGTAAAGAAAATTGCATAAAAAACTATAAATCTAGTCTGTGCAGCGTAAACTCGAATTAAATAAATATGATAGACCATATGAGTATTCCGGAGCACATATCCCACTATGGTTTTGGTACACACTCAACTCATTTCATTTTTTCTCCGGGTATTTTATGCATTCATAGTGGATACCCCGGGATAATACAGTTGATGATGGCCATCGAACATACCATATACTATCATCCACTTGAGACATTTTAGAGCACGTGTGTTTTGGTCTGTTTTTTTTTATAAACAAACACCCACCCATATTATATCTGGCACATGTGAATGAAGCAGATTAGATGTATGACCACGCCAACCGATATTATGGTGACTCCTGAATGCTGCTATTATGTATTAGCCATCTTTCAAGATTTTAAATGTATTCAACAACAAAAATAAATCGTGAAAATAAAATCAAAACCAAAAATCCATTTTGCTATTATGTTGAGTTAGTCAAGATACATAGTTGCACTATGCCTATGTCAATAGTGGTTCCTGATTATGGTAATGTCTTGTGGTTGGTGGTGGTTGTTTATCAATGCTCACGAAAGATAATAATAAATATGCCACTAAGCCATCATTGCGTTATTTGTGAAATGGAAGACGAAGACGGTTTTAAGTGTGAGCCAACCCCTCGAATGGATATTTATGCATTATGGTTGAGTTGCATTCATTTTATCCTTTCGAAAATCTAAATTGCCCGGTGTAGAAAGGGTTTCTCGAAGTAATAAATTTCTTTTAGAAATGTCGGTTTTTAGTTTTCATGCTATTTATCGGGTTGTCAGTTTTGATACAGATGGAAAAACGTTGAAGTTAATTAGTGCTGCAATTTAAATTGTTGTTCGGATATTCATCAAAAGTGTGTCCAAAAAAAATCGGGTCTAGTCCTAGTAGAAGGATTTACCTATGCATATACAATGAAAAAGACATGTGTAAAATATGGGTTCAATATACTGTGGCTCACAGTCAAAATGATGTGGCCAGGTAACTTATGAAAAATTATCAATATCTGCCAGTTTCTGAATTAAATAAAGAAAAATAGTCATAAGGAATTACAGGTATAATATTTATTTATCATTTAAGTGAAAAAACAACACAAGAAAAAGATTCGTTACGATGAAAATTAATAAAAACCCAGAGCTGATTTTGACCTCAAACAAATGTGGAATGGTTTTTCCCAGAAAAAAATTGTATCAAGTTCTTAATATCTTATAAAATTATCAAATAATATTTTGAGTATTTTGTGGGACAGCCTTTCTGCTTGAGAACAGCGTCCAATCTCCGGCGTATCGATTCCACTAAAGACTTCGTGAACTCTGGCTCAATTTGGTGCTACTCTTCCTGCAAAGAAAGCTCTTTTCAGGTCCTGTTTGTTGTTAATTGTGTGTTTCCTGAAGCCTTTCTTCAACTCTGACCACAAATTCTCTATAACATTGAAGTCCGGAAACTGTGGAGGAGTTTGAATAACATATGGGCAATTTCAAATGAGCCACGCACGAGTAGGGAGGAATGCTTCGGATCATTGTCCTGATAAAACCGAAAATTATCCCTTATATTGAATTGTTCTGCACTTTGCAGTAAGTTCTCTTTTAAAATATTCAGATAATGGTGTTTGTCCATGATACCATCGATGAAAGCCAGATTTCCGACCCCTGCTGACGACATGCTCATACCATAATATGTCCACCTCCGTGTTTGGCAGTGATCCTTGAATGTTTTGGATTGAGCTCTGTATTTGGTTGCCTCCAGACGTATTTTTGCCTTTCAGATCCAAATAAATTGAATTTACTTCCATCAGCGAAAATTACGGTATCCCAAAAAGCAATATCCTTTCTCGGATGTTCACGAGCGTAATCAATCCTGCGCAATCTGTTTTTGCGACTGATAAAAGATTTCTTCCGGGCAACTCTACCATTTAAATTGAGTATCTGAGTATCCTCCTAATAGTTTCGGGGTTGCTCTTTTGCCCAGAGTCCTTTCAGCACTCTCTGCCAATTTCGGGGCAATAAATGTAGGATCCTTATTTGACTGTCTCACGATCTAACGGCAATCCGTTTCAGAAAAAAATTGTTGTATGCTTTTTTGACTCGATTTTGGCGCACAAAACGTTCAATAATATGCTGCATCGTTGAAGCAGTCCTTTCAACAATTTTTTTTTTGAGATTTCCTGTCCTTGAAATGATTTATTATTAACTCTCGTTCTTTAATAGAAGTGTGACGACCCCTTGTGAATTAAGTATCGTATTGTTCTATTCAGAAAAATTAGTTCGTTCAAAAATTAAAATCTGACTGATCTTCAACATGCCTGCAATGCGATATTTAATCCTCACAAACGGATTATTGAAATTAGCGGTCCTTTTCCTAGGAAAAACGATTTCACATCATTTTAGCTGTGAGGTCAAAATCAGCTCTTATCTGAGTTTTTATCAATTTTTACTGTAACAGATTATTTTCTTTTGATATTTTTTCACTTAAATGATAGATAAACATTATATATGTAATTCCTCATAACTGTTTTTCTTTATTTAATTCAGAAACTGGCAGATATTGATCATTTTTCAAATGTTGCCTGGCCACATTATTTTGAATGTGACTCACTTGAAATAATGGGGGTTGTTAGAAACATTTGTGTGAAAAAATTAGGACAAAGCTCTTAGAAGTACCTTGAAAATATGCTGACTTTGAACAAACCATTGTACTATTTATTGTTCAATGAAATTTTATTTAAAATAAATGCTACACTATTTTGCTTTCAATTTTATTTGAAATGAATGAAATCATTCCCAAGCAAAAAGTTGAACAATAATTAACAATCAAATCAATTTCTTTTCTAAAACTTAATAACCCCATCAAATCTTTGTCAGAACTCACATAAAACAGCAGTGGCAATCCATTAGTTTTATGACATACTAAAAGATATGAACCAATTCTATATCTACCATATTCCTTTTTTCCCGTCCATCATCAAAATTATTTTTATATAAAGTCCAGCCCCGAACCACGCCCCATTCAATTAACATATTCAAAAATTGAATCGTCCGTGATTGGTCAGTTTAGGAAGTGTAGAATTTTAATTTTTCGATGATATTTTTTTTTAAAGATTTTATTCTTAAAATATATGAAATTGGACAACGGCTGAAACGACGCTTGACGGCAATTAGAAACTTGCAACATAGTTTAAAGTAGACACTCTATAAAATCTTAAATAAATTACTATCAACGAAGATCAAACATTTCATCGATGTATGAATTATTCATTTTTTAAGACGTCCAAAAACACTCATCACGAACAGCCACCAATGTATGACCTCATAAATAATTTTGAAAAACGACTTGCCTAATCTTAAATTATGCAAAATTACAGCAGCAGTTGAGCTTCGAAATTCAAAAAAGAAAACTGTACAATTGGTCATCTATGCATTAGAACAATAGTATCTTTTTATCTATTTCTTTCAGAGCAGGGTATTACGTAGATTCGTAGAAGTGCACTTCAAACCAGAATGAAGTTCATATAATAAATTAAATAGATGTTAATTTGTCGGAATTGTTAGTTTTCATATCATATTCTGGGTGGAGTCTAATTTCGGTGGAAAATGATTTCTATAATTTATTTCGACTCGGCCCACTCTATTTTATGATAAAAATGTATTTTGAAATGGAAAAACAAAAGTTGTATCTTTTGTGGTGGATTCACTGGGCATATTTCGCCGTTCGCCGGAATCTTTGCATATTTAGATTTTTGTAGGATGGATTAAAAGTTCAGCTTCTGTTGAAAAGAATTTTTAGATTCTCGACATATACATACATATATTCGGTGGAAAAACGATAATAGTTTTCCATTTTTCTTGAAGCACTCATCATGCTCTCGAAAAGAACCGAAGCGTAAGCCGCTTAAGTGGTTGGCTTGTCCTCTGCAACAGATAATTCTTAAACGGATGGCGGAACAGGTGATGCCGGTTCTTTCACCTGTCTCTTGCCGACCGACTGAGAAAATCAACCGACAATGGACTGGAATATCTTGTATGGCGACATGACTTAGATCATATTATCAATTTATCTACTTGCACAACCTTCTACTAATAACCTTAAGAAATATTTAATCAGCTTCTTGTATAAATTACGTCCGCCAAGTTATCTTGGAGTATAAATATTTTCAAGATGTTTTTTAGTGGATGGGCATAAGACATTTGGGATTCAAACAAAAAAAGATCGAAGGGTGATACTGTAAGGAGGAATAAGCAAATTGGTATGCATATTTCTGTGATATGTTAGTATGTCTTATATATTGTCGGTGGACAAAGAGGAAAGTGGTAGCAATTAATTGGTATCAGTCAACTAGTCATGCGTTGGAGACGACAGAAAATGTAGCTACTGGCGCCTAAATTTATCAATGCAAGATTTAACTGGTTGGTTCATTCGAATTTGTACTGAAAAGGTGAAATGATATAGCTCAAGATGAGTGCATAACATATTAGGAGATGCATGACTACTTACAAGATAAAATCTTGGAAATTGTCAGCTGCTTTTCAATAATTTTGGATAAAGCAAATAGCTTTGAAAGTATTTTTCTATGGAGATTGCTTTTTTCTGCCTTCTTTGTCTACATTAATATTAGGTATATGACTCATCAAACAGAAATTTTGACCTGTCCATAGCAGGAAAAAGAGAGATAATATTTGAGTAAAGGTTAAGATTATGGCCCTCACCGCCGAAGGGTGTGGAAATAGGGAAGTTGAAAGAGGGGGGTTCCCCTACTACTATAGCATATACAGTTCGCGTCGGTCACGACCCCGTGAGAAGTTATGGGGTTGCCCCACTAAAAAATGGTTATTTTGCCTATTTTTAGAGATAATCGTTTTCCCATGCATCGATTCCCAACCACACAGAAGCGACTAGTAATACATAATTCGCGAGTTAAATTTATCCGAAATCCCGCCAAGTGCGATGCCTGGAGTATCGCACTTTCAACCCAAATGTCGTGCCCTCAGGTGAGATAAGCATACCTTAAAAATTCGCATTCAAGATCTGACCCGTTGACACCCATTCACGGCATAAAAAGGACAAAAAAACATCGCCCTTGAAGACCACACTTTGTATACCTTTTACATAAGGGGCAAGCCTGAAAAATGACCATACTTCCGTATTGCTTGTCTTTACGCACATCTGAATAAAAAGATGGGAAAGCATGGTCCTTACTACTGCCGTTGACATGAAGGACACTCCATTCTAGTCTTCTTATTCCTTGATCGTTTAAAAATTGTGCATCTTTGTCTGGGTGCCAACTCAACACTGTCTTCTGATACTTGTTCTGTGTTCAAGACCAAAAGTGAAGTTATACCAGCACATAATTATGATTGAAGTGAATCTTGCATCAAACGTCGTCTGAAGAAAGGCTCGACAAGGTGCATAGAAATTTTATCCAAACATTCTTTTGCAGTAACCTTCTTGTTGATATCTTCATTTGTGTTTGAAACATTCAAATCGCAAACCAAGCCGTTCTTTCTCCTCAGCTTAGATTCAGGACGACCTCGAACACGTGATTCGAACAAATGCTCCTGTAGTGATGCATTCTCCAAGTTTTTCGCCATTTCATTGTCAGATGCTTCATCTCTAGAATTTTCCGAACTCCTGGATTCTTCAGAGACATGATCTTCAGTTTCTGAAGCTTCCCCATCAATGGCAACATAATCTTCTTCTTCTTCCAATGAGAGCAGTGCTGATCTTACGAGGTCTTAAATTATAAGCCATCTGTTGGCACGTTATAACTATTAATTTATGACACTAAAAAAATATTTGAGGATGTGCACTTATACTTAAGTATCTAATTGAAAGTTAACACACACAAAAAGGAATCAAAACGCGCAAAACTTTTTGATTTTGGCAACTCAACGGTCATGTGGGGTCAAACTGATCCCCAAAAAAAGAGCCAACTAACTGACGATGCGCCGAGTTGCAGAAAGTCTTTAGCATATTCAAGTGAAACAAAACAAAGACAGCTGGAGCCACTAGATCGATTTTGATCAGTCTATATTAGAAAAATGATCCCTAAAGACAATTACGGGTTAAATACATATAATTCAGTAGTTTCAAACATCAAATGCATTAAATGGGGAAGCGTGTTTTCGGGGTGACGGACGGCATCCTCTTCAGGTGCTGTCATTTACCATCCACCACCAGACAGCACGACCACGGTTAGGCTTATTGATGGATGGAGGTTCAAAGGGTTGATGAAAATTTATGTGCTAATTTATTATATTGTAAAGATTTCTTAAGCGAACTATGAAGGTCCTAAGTGCATTCTAAGTGGTCCAAAAAAATTTTTTTACAATAAAAGGCTTTTTTCTCCTTTTATATTTATTGCTGTTTTGCGGCAAGGGTTAAATGTTTTAAATTTTTCACCAATCCTATCTTCTAGAAAATTTTATTACGCAACTTTCATTTCTACACAACTTTGCTCTGAAATCAACCATTTTAAAGTTAAGAGTGAAAAAGTAGGAAAAAACGTTTTTTTTTTTAAATTAACACATTTCGGTTTTTTTAATGTTCCCGACTTTTTTGAGAAGGAGGGTAGGCCAATTACTGTTATACGAGTTATTCCACAACTTTTCCCGCAAAAATCACGACCAAATGTATTCGTTCTTGTACAGATCCGCCCTGGTGTATTATATCTAACCCACTTACTATTCAGATGTGAAAGCATTCGACGTGTTCAATAAATTTTCACATTTATCAGATGATCATGGCTTTCAATAATAATTTACTTAGATGTCCGAAGATAATTCAATCAATACTACAAATATCTCTGAGCATCACCTAACAATCCGCTTTCAAGTCGGCACTCATTTGCTATTCATAAAAATCTTAAGATACTCATCACAGTTAAATGAAATCAGATACGTTTTCAATGCGTGTCATTACTTTCCAGTCACATAAAACAAACTATAAACCGTCCTTAGAGATTTTTTTTCATTTGAAATTCCGTTAGTTAATGGTCTCAATAAATCATTCTCTCTCTTCGTAAAATTGCATTCTATCCAAACCAAAAAAAAACACAGAAGATTTGACATCTTGAAACATCTTTTCAGTTTCTTTCATTTAATTTTAAAATGCTTATTTAACGTGTCATTTAGTAGCGCTTGCGCTTGCTTCAATCTCAGCAAGCAAACGCCGTCTATCAGGACGACAACATTAGAACTTAAAGATGTTTGGCTGAAGACAAAATCAAAGAAACAACTACAACATTTATTACGAGGCTATAAAATTAAATTTTATTATTGTGTTATTGGTAAGTAAGTTGTGGAAAATAAATTTGTGTTTATAGGTCTTCTCGTTTGATTCATTTCTCGAATATGTATATATCTATATGCATGCCTAAGAGATTCGCTCATTACCACTAGAGAATCAAAGAAAAATTGTTCTAATTTAAGTATTTTCTTGGTCAGCACAATCGTAAATTTTCATATACCTACATAACATTTTCGTAACACAAAACATAATCTAGTGGGTAGTAGAGATTATTTTAATTGGATCATCAAAAATTAGTTTTGCTGACATTACATGAGAGTCCTTAAGAATAAACTTGTGTTACAGTTGCCTTTCGAATGCTAAATGAAAATATGTAGGAGAGCATTAAATTTAGCCTCGTCCAAATAAATTTCACTTAAGTATTCTTTTGAAAACGATTCTTTTCGAAATGAAAACAGAAAGAAAGACTGGTATATATTTCGAATGAAGACATCATAGATAGTATAGTATATTTGATAGTGTTTGGTTAATCATAAATGTTTAAGTTACCTAAGCTTCATGAGAACGGCTGCAACTATAAAACCTAAAACGTTTTGGGTTTACTTAGGCATACCTATATCTGTTTTGTTAGGTGCAAAAACTTCACGTTATGCCACCGCGTTCGGAGTATCTTTTTTCGGTTTGTTTAGATAGATCTTGGAAGCAAAATGCGGGTAATAAGTCAATAGTAAGTACAGTAGACTATCTGACGTTGATACTAGGAGCAGTCATTGGAAAGAAAATTTTAATTGCCACACAACAAACATGAGAAGATTAACAACGTACATAGTCGGTGTTCTTTGTTTAGCTGTATCTTTATGGAGTTAATTTTTTTCTAGAGTTCTAATCCAAATGGGGACTCTTGGGGTTGAGATGTAATGTTCAAAAAAAATATAGCTCTCTTCGTTTCACAAATACTTTGAGATCTAATTGAAGATTAATGATGATTTCTTTGTGTAACTTGTGGAATTTGGTTCAGTATTTCTGCGAAAACAAATTCACATTAAAACAAGATGTAGTGTATCATAAAGCCTCCGGTTTCACGTATCCAAAACTCACCGAAATCTTTTACATACATGTCCAGTTTCATTTCAACCGAAACTAACGAGCTAATCTATCCACTTCGAGGTGAGACATATCACACATTTCAGCGCTAAATTCAATACCAAATTGAAAAACAAGCAAAGAAGATATGGAACTACTCTGAAAATGATGGTAATTTTTTCCTACATTTTCCACACATGTATGTAGATGTTAGTAAGCAAATCCGCGGCAAAAAAAACGTGTGAGTGGTAATTTTACCCCAACTAATCAAATATCACGAAGTCAGAAAAAAACGTATACGTACAAGAAAAAAGTCCATTGTTAGGAAGATCGTCGGACCCTATAATTGTTACGTTTCATAAGTCCACAATCAAATATTTACGTTCATATTAACGCGGACACGTTAATCTGTTGATATTTTTGTTGCGACCGACACGTAAGATAAATGATAAGCATCTTTAAGATACAAAATTCGAATGTGTATATCCATATATATATTTTGTAGTTCACACTCTTCTTTTACCATCCTCTGCAAAGAAATTTTTTAGAAGTGTTTTTTCTTGCTTCTCTGATATTTTTCGAAACTCAATTTTAATTGGATTGACACGATGCTAGTGGCTATTGAACTCTTCGTGCTAATAAAAAACTCACGACATTCCAATATGTTATAGATATTTTCTAGATAGATAATTGGCAAAAGAAATATTAGATCTGACGACAAAAAAATTATAGAAATGAGTGATGTGTTTAATTAATTTTTTTTTCAATGTGCACTGTTCAAAATTGGTTTGATACTTGTATGGAAACCTCAGAGAGATTATGAAATTTTAATTTAAAATTTCACTGAAATGAATTAAAGGAGAAAAACTTAAACCATTTTCCAAAAATATGGCTAGGGTTTGCTTGATTCCAGATATTGTTACCGAAAATCTGATTATTTTTGATGAAAGATATAATATTTTGCTGTCGATTGTTTGATTGACAAATGATTTACTAAAAATCACGAAGAAGAAATTAAAATTAATTTAAAGGGTCTTTTAGGTTACAATATTTCATAAAATCAAAAAAATATACAGATTTCGTTAATAAATTTCATCAAGAATACGATTTAAAAGGATTTATAATGATATTTTAATTTTTAAAGTATTTTCAAGCGTGTATAGCAAGATAACACAAAGGAAGAAGGCTCATTGAAATCTTACGAATTCTTGCAAAAGAAGAGGGCGATTCAAAAATGATCCTTCGATAATTAATGGATGCTCTTTTATTATGGATTTTAGTATTTTTTAACGCATGGAATTTTTTTTTTGTAATCCAGCAATTTTATGATGATTGAATCACACGTCATGAGAAAATGTTGAAAACTGGGACAAATAACCGTAATCACATTTCTTAACCCAGTAGCCTACCATTAACCACGATCCATCTACTATTTTAGAGGTCGAACGCATTCGTCTGAACAGACCATTGAAGTTCATTGTCTCGTTAACACTTAAAGACACGTGATACTTGAAACAAACAGATATTCATTAGAAATTGAACGTCCAAAAATTATTTTAAAGGCGTGAAATTTAGCCCCGGGTCTCAAAAGCCCTTAACATAGCACTAAGTCTAAGTGGTCGTTTGCACGTTGATCTTGCTTGAGGAAAGATATTTTTAGGGTTAAATAATGCAAGATAGTTCTTTTCGTACAAAAATCTTTTTAGCCGCAGACATTGGCAATATATATATATATATATATATATATATATGTTTTCTTTTTGTTTTTGACACTATACAATAATTAAATAAACACACGGATCACAGGCAAAACGAGATGGATCTTTCCCCTTTCAGCCATAGCAAAAGTTACAGACTGGACACAAGTTGTGGAGATTTTAACCGCACATACTATGCGGATTCGCACGCAATTAGTCAAGAAGAATAATGACATCAGTAGCTTATGAGCACTTTTAAGGTTTTTTTTGACACAATGGAAGCGTGTAGTCATCCTAACCTAGACGAAATTGCGGTCTACACATATGTGTGTATCAATTAGGCCTCCGACTCGATTTAGTTCCTCTATATGAAAACCTAGAATAATGCAAGCTGATGTAATTGGGTTGAGATATCTCCAGGGATCCGATTGTTTTTTCAGAGGACATCCAAAAATGTGGTTACACTGAACAACTGAAAATTTATCAAAAATATCACCCATATCTCAATTTTTTTGAAACTCTACTTAACATTTTTAACTCTGCCTGTATTACAATAGATCCATCATTAAAATCGCAACCAGGGAAGCACTTTAAAAATATAAAAGACATTCAGCAAAGTACACAATTTCGGTTCATGTTGGAATATCTACCTATATCGTATCAGATACCATAAAAGTTTTCTTGCACTATCATCCAAGCGATATATCTATCTATCTACATAATATGTACATATATGTAGAAATTAATGTGACGGGCACGAAGAATGTATCTAAATGTAGAACTACTCACCGTTATGGGAATATCATGTGCAGTATCACATGTATCTAATTTTCTTTTGAATCTCAGCACCGTGTGTGTTGCGTTCTCGTAGCCCAGCGTGAGTACGTAATCTTGTGATGGATCTACAACTGGTTCGATGTCACCGTTCCTCTTCACATGACGATCCTGTAATTTAATTTGCACAAAAAAATTAGAGATGAGTATTATTTTGTTGTTGTTGTTGGATATTACAAGCATACATAATGCATGAAATTGAGAGGTGCATGAGGAAATATAGAATTTTTTTAAAAATGTAGATTTAATCAAAAAAGAACATTCTTAGACTGAAATTATTGACAGAAAGTCTCTGATTCGATGGTATTCAATAAAATTCAACATTGATAAAAAAAATTTCTAATTAAATATTTTAATTCCAATTTAAATGTTTTTTTAAATAAATTTTATTTAGCAGTCTTTGAAAATTTATTAAATGCTTCAGGACAATTGAAGACATCTCTTCAAACCTGATACTTTCAGACAATTTGTCCTAATAATTTTGATCACAATTGTACCCACTCTCTGCTAGGTCATTGTAAAACCTGGACTGTAAATTCGCACCTCAACCGTTTCATCAATTCCCTGCTAAGATTCCACATGGAAACATTAACATTAGCCAATTAAAGATAAGCATAAGTTGTCATGTTTCAGATACCATGAATTTTTAGCTTGTTGCTCATTAACTTTGGCTAGCATTGAGGTCAGCATCGTCGTAACGGTCCATTTGTACTAGTAATTTTAAAAGAGCTGGCATATGTTAACTTTCGCTTACAACGAAGAAGTCTGCGCAAAAGATACGCGATGTATCTTTTAGCGTGATGCCAAGGTGTAGTAATCATGCTAGATCTGAACATGTTATTTTTTGGGGGGGGGCAATCAGTTTTTGGTGTCTTTCACCATTTCGTCGTCGTCGTCACTTGGTAGTTTCTACACTTTTACTTATTCGTATGCCCCAAAACCAATTTGTTGTCAATTAGCGGCTCGTTACAGACAAAAGCTCATGTGATTGTGGTTCCGTATGAACAAGATGAATGTATCTATCTTTTTTTAAGTTGAGGATGTTCAGGTTTTTTTTCTTGACTACATATGGCCTCCGGTCAATTATTGTTAATGAGCCGAAGAGTTTAAAGCTGTGATGTGTCGACTTGACCGAGAAGTTTTGCGGACGTTTTTTTACAGAGGGCCACCACCATGAATCATTTGTGACAATAGAAAATCTAGGCAACATTTAATGGTCGTAACTTTTTTTGAGGTATCTTTATGGATTTTGAAAAATGTTTCTGACGCGGTTATTTTTTTACCTGTGTAACATTCTTGCAGTTTCACTAATATGTCACATTTTATGAGTAAGATTCAAGGTGTAATTTAAGATAGCTGGAGGTGCTTATGCTGCTGGCAGCAAAGATTTATCTTATTTTGGCTCTAGGTTTCGAAAAAATCTCGGATACGAATTTTAGCGATGTCGTAAATATTATACATATTAAAATTCGAGTTTCTTTTTCATCAAATAGACGGCAAACAGTGCGACGTATTCATCATCAAGTTGAGCTTTGATCGCAATAATATGAACTGAATAAAACAAAGGTGAAGGCTATTCCGTTTTGATAAATACAGAAATTTTATAACCTTTGCAATTAATTTGCAAAAATGTCTCATAAATTTATGAAAAAGTGGTTTACCTAGCCTCGAAATCACGCAATAGGGAGGCTGTTGCGCAGAACCAAAGGCGATTCTAATGATGCGCCGTCGCCTAGCCAAAAAAAGGTTGGACAAAGAGTATTGCAAATGAACCCGCAGCCATACTCTTGACATTCCAATAGGAAAGTTGCCGGCGTAGCGTAGCAACAGGGCAAACAAACAGTCAGCAGTTAGGAGTATCCACAGTATCGAGGCAAATGTAATGGAAGCATTGCAACAGACTTCAATACAACTTTGAAAATCAGTCGTTCCAATTTCGATTTAATTTAAAATACAACTATTTAGTCTGGAGTATATAATACGTTCGCAATTAAAACTAATTGGAAGTTTAGCTTCCTTTACAGAGGTTCTAACGAAAAGTAAGCGAGAGGAGTGAGCCCAGAAAAAGCGTACCGAACGTAAAAGCGAACGAAAGTTTGTCTTAATATTCAAAGTGAGCACAATACATAGCAATGATGTGCAAATATAAGAGTAGAGCGGCTGGTTCAGTGAACAGAGCGCCCGACTCTTGCTTTCGAGGTAGAGGGTTCAAATCCGCGCTCCTTTTGTTTTTTTAAAGTTACTTTGTGTGAATAAAAGCAATAAAAAAAATTTCACATAATATATGCATCCTAGATTTTGGAATTTGTCACATTATTTCCCGATTTTTTCCTGCATTTATCTATATACAGCTTGTTTAGCCTTTAAATAATCATTTGAAAAACAATTATATACTTCCAACCGGGCACTCCCAGAATGCTTCACTGCTTTTTTGTTTTGTAGTAAGAAACGAATTGAAACATATCCACCCCATCCATTTTATGTTTTCTATTTTTTCTTTCAAGGGTCGTTTTTTTAATAATTGGCCTGAATTTTCAGGTACTAGGACAATAAATACACTTGCTTAAAATGTCGTATCACTGATTTTGTGAAGATAATTTGCGTTTTTTGTTACACATATTTTAAATTGTTGGAATTTCGAAGAAATGACTTCATGAAATTCAATCAAATTTAAAATATTTAAAATGCATCAAATTTGACAATTTAACTAAAAAATCTCGTACCTCAACATCGTTCCTATACACTAGTAAAATGTAAGAACACGAACAAAACCAGTTTCCTACACAAAACTCATTTCTGTTAATTGTTTAAAGTCACCATCAACAACGCAGATACATTCATGTATTTCTCGTGTTCTTGTACCCATCCTACCTGTATTTTTTTCATCTCTATTCTGTTTTCCAGACCATTGTGAAATATCAACATAAAACATGATTACTTCACTTCTGTTTCACCGCATGTCAGACGTTGACTTCCTTCAAGGTGGTCTCTGCACACATAAACATTTTTCTACTATCTCTTAAATTTGGTTGCCTACTGTAAAACCCCAGAGTATGATACGAAAATCTATGGATGTAAAACACATTTTTCTAGAGACTCTTTTTTCAGTCTGAGGTGAAAAATTTGAGAACAGAATTTGGGTATCTAGTAGTCCTCAGCAGATAATTATTATGTACCTGGCGCTGTTAATGTTCTTTCTATAAATTATTGATAAACTTCTCCAAAAAAAAAAACACATATATATTAATGTACTTCGAGGCGGTTAGATGAGATTCTGTCACGAAACAATTTCTCATGTTCGGATTTATCTTACTTGATTTTTGTTGTTGTCTATAGTAGAATCGTGAAGATGCTGGCGCTAAGAGAATAGCTATCGTCCCGAAATTAACAACAGCAACTTAGATGTATTTGTATCTTCACATTGAATGTTTTGGGTTGATGGTAGCGGACACTAATTGCTTCATTAAGATGCTAATTGTGTGATAGCATGCAGGTTTTTTTGAGTGTTAGAAATTTCATGTGCATATGAGATATGCGGTTCAGAATTGACCTGTTTCAGGGTTAGATGTGTGAATATATATAATTACATAATATCAAAGTGTCTATTTGTTTTAGATTTATATACTAGGAACTACATGACGCATAACAGATAGAACGCGGCGGTATTTTTTAAATGTATCTATTTTCACACGCTTGAGTTTACACATGCTACAAAGATGATTGTTGCAGATTAGTTTACACTTTCAAAACTTCCTAGGATTATCTTCTGATGACTTTTTCTATGAACAATATTACAGCTAAGTTGTGGTCGTCACGGATCTGGATTTACATGCAAAACTTGATTTCACCTTTGGATGCTTCACAAATAGCATTCCCAGCACCAATGAACACTACTTCCCGTTGAAGATGGCCAGTCTTCTTCTATTCTAGAATATCACAATTTAGTATTATAGATACTTAGCGCATCGTAGATACAAGATGTTCGTTGGAAGTGTGCTGCAATGCTATGTCGACAAATGGGACGGGATCATAGTCATACATCAGACTATGACCAGCTTAAATGCAAGATCTCTTCTTCGGCATGCTTACAAGAATGGTTAGCCTGCCCATAAAACCGACCAGCATTCCGTAGACCCGTTAACGCTCTTTCCCCAGTATGAATCTTATCTATCAACACTGTCAATAGGTTATGTCAGAGTTCCGTTATGGTGGTATCTAGATACTCTTATATATGAAATGGTCATGTGCCATGAGAATTTGATCCCAACTTCGAGATTTTCACGAACGCGTTGGCCCAACAGGCTTGTTGTGTTGTGTTGGTCATGATCATGGTCCGGAGGACAACGCTCGCGATCAGGCTTTTCTGCATGATCATGCTAAATGCGAGATTATTCGTTCTTTAACTATTGCTCGCGCGGTAATGCATAGAACGTGCGAGATAGTCCGGAAATCTTTTGCTAGGCTTAGACTGCTTGGTCTAGATTTGATTGAAAATCCCAACAACGAGTTTTATTCATCTGTGTATCTTTTTAAATAAAAGATTTTCTCGAGCTTTAATCCAGCTTCAAGTGATGATCATTTTACCACGCAAACAATCAGTAAATATTAAATATCTTTCCAATAGTAAGAAATAGATATTATTTTATATATGAAATGGAGAGAAAAAAAATCGTGTACATCAAACGACAAGAGAATAATGGATGTAGCCGTGATCATGACCTGCGGTCAGTTAAAGCATTATTTGAATTTCCTATGTGAACTAGTCGACCGTCGTAGTATAATATCCAGACTATGGGTACCAAAACCGCCGCATCGTGGTCACCACCATTTCAAAGATACATACATAGATCTTATACAGATAGTGTATTCACCTTTTGATCGTGCTTTATTGTTAAGCCAAGCAAACGATCTCATATCTAGACGAATGATAAATAAAGAATGGTTTTTGAAATAAGCCAGCAAAAGGTCAGCCAAACAAGAATGGAGACTAGAGTTTTCAGAATTTTAGATACACAGCGCTAAGTAGAGAAGATCGAACTTTTGAGGTACATCTTTCGAAATGATGTTGCTCTGAATTTATATGTGTGTATGTATATAGCATCATTAGCTTGTTATGACGTTATTGTTAATTGAAGGCTATTTTATTATTGAAAATATTCTTTGGAAACGCTAACGAGTTGTTTGGTGATTGAGATTTTGATCTAGTTGAAGATTGCGGTTGGATTATCTGCCACGATATTTTTTTATTTGTATCTGTTTATGTCTTTTGAATTTCAATCTTTATCGTGACAAACTTAGATGTAAGGAATTGAATAATTAAAGTGAGATCATGATACACTATTGAATGGTTCGATCGAAATATATTAAGTAAGAACTAAACAGTCGCCCAACAAATGACTCTTAAGGGGTTACATAGGTCTTGCATTTTCAAAAAATCGATCAATATTTATTATTATTTATTCCGTGAAAGTTTAGTACTTCAAGAGTAGTCACACCAAATTTCAAGTAAATTCGAGCAATATTACCGGAATTATAGAGATTTGTATACCGCGCGGTCGGTACGTGCGCTCTGCCTTACCAAGCGTATTATACGCATGCAGCGCGGTTCTACCGCGTAAAATCAGCTCTTTTCTTTTTCATCAAACATCACAACATCAAAAGGATGCTCTGAACATCCCGAATGAGGCGAACGAATTACTGTATGAACCTGGAATCGACGACTCGATGTAAGTCGCTAAAAATAACTTTAATTCATTAAATCGGGCGAAACTTTGCACAGTTCCTCTTTATAGTATTCACTCGTGCTTGAGCGAAGGGATTTTTATTCGGTCGACTCGTTTTTGTTTTATACGAAAAAAAATATTTTAAGAACGATGAGAATCGGAAAAATGCTAAAAAAATATGAGACGAAAATTCATTCAAATCCATTTCAAAACTTTAAATTTCAGTTTTTTTCAATTCAAGCACGAGCCATCGGCAGAAACTATAAAAAAAATTGAATTTTGATTTGCAACCTGCACCGAAATATTCTGCCTACCGCAAAAAAAGGTTGGACGAGGAAAACTGCAGGAAAATAGACCACTTTCAATGTTTTTAGCTAAAAAAATTTTTACAACTTCTTGAAATGCTAAACTTTTATGTGTGTAAATTTTAATTAAAATAGATTTTTGTATGTACGAAAAAGAGGAAAGATTTTGTTTGGCCCAGGCATAGTAGAGTAGATGTATATACCGTTTTTTTTCTTAAAAAAAATTCGTAAAAAATAAACGCAATTTTCATGTCATTCATGTTTTTTTAAGCTGGCGGACACGATTTTTAAAAAAGTACTCAGCCGATCTCTCTATTTTTTAATTTGGCACCCTCAAAAATATTTTTTTTAAATGTCCGCCATTTTGTTCTTTTTTAATGAAAAAAAACCGTTCCGGTACTCGTCATAGGCACTTAAACAAAGATTGATTTGGCGTTTTGTTTTCCTCAGATGATCCAGTCACTTGAAATCACGTCCGCCGTCATTTTTTGATGTTTTTTCAAAAAAATTGTTATGAAAAAATAACAATAAAAAAATCTAACAAAAATATTTTTGTACACCCAAAGTACCAATTATTATATGTACAAAGTTTCAAAATGATGTAACTTTTCCTTCTATTGAAAAAAATGGTTACTTTTTTTGGAAAATCGTAACCTAATAGATGCCTTAAAACAATGGAAGGGCTCTCTCTAAAAAGGTTATATTCGCATTTTAACAACTCTTCAAGAGCAAGGCGGTCCTACAAATTAATAAGCATCGAATATTTTTGCACTGACATCAAATTTCGTGTCTTCTTTGAGCCGTTAAGTATTTTAAAATTGACGAGAAGGAGAGCATCACTAACTAGTCGAAAAGATCCTTTTTGTAAAAATTTTTCCAGATAGAACCTTTTCAAAGGGAGCCATTCATATGGTAACTCGAAGATCCATTTGATTTGTTACGTTTTTCATTGCTGAAACAGCATCCCATTTTCCTACTCTCGATATTCCATAAAAACCAATAAACCACTATCGTCCTATTTGAAGCGCTGCAATTAATTAATGTTCATAAATGGGACACTAATCCATTTCGATTGGAATTCGAACATATGCAGAATTCAAAGAGTTTTCAGCCCCAGTTGGATTAGATCCCACAATATGTGATGCACATATTGAATGCTACATAGAATGGCATGTATATAATCCACATATTCCTTTCAACTCGGTCGCGAATCTCTTACTGAACTACTTTCGATGCCATTCATCCAGCAGTCGTTACATTGTCTATTATTCTTAGAACTTAGAACTCATTCAGCAATAGACGAGTGACAAAAATCAACATCAAATTCATCTACTTTCGGTTTAATTCGAATATCCTGACAGTATATCAAAAAAAAATGCATTCCAATCTATTTTCCGAATTTTTTCTTCTCCACCCTGGATATGTTCATAGTCCTGTGACCAGCATACGAGTAGCCTTTTCACCATAGAACCCTTATGTGCAAGTCACTTGAGCGTGTCAACTTAATCCCGACATCGTGCTCTTTGATCACTTCAGATTGAATCCTTGGTAGTATCCACCATCACCAACCAGTTCGACATCAACATTTTTCGTTATATCGTCGTATGGGGCAGCATTTCTAATTTAACCGAAACAGCATGAAAGATGATTTGAAGAATTGATTTGTCAGAAATCTCAAGGGCCATTCAAAATTTCACACTTCTCTTCTGAATGCCATTTCAAAAATCCTGACAGCTACTTAACAAGCTGCTATCCAAAAGTTTTACAGTTTTATTCAATTTATCGGTCAAAGGACCGAAGCGAAGAAGTGTTGAAAAGATGATAGATTGGCAGTTTTTTTTCGATTTTGATCTTTTTGGTGCCAATTTTTCGATTGGCGTTGTTCGGCAGTGAATACAATAAAAGTCTCTATGGATTTACGAATTGGAGTGATTGATAGATTTATGATGATGTGTTCCAGATAGGATTATGTGGGTTGGACATGAAAGATATAACACGCACAATGATTATAGATTCGATTATACTTGTTTCTTTGTAAGTCAGCATTTGGAGGTGTTTTAGTTCGATTAAAGTCGCTTTTCTAGGCACGCACCTACGACTTTATCTAATTTTCTATGGGGTAAATTGATTCAATTCTAAATATGATAGCTTTCCCTCCAATAATTTACAACAACGAAAGAATTTTTCGAATATATATACAAATGATGAAGGGAGATTATTTAAAAAACCTCATCTTACTTAGGCTTTTTGCCTGATAGAATGGTTGGACGCGCCTGCGAAGGATGCATTGTTTCATCGATTCTTTAGTAGATTTTTTCTTCTTAGGCATACTTGCATTTTTGTAGATGTAACAAAACGTAATTGGATACATTTCACACTGTCCTTAAAGAGTATTTGATTAAAATTTTAGGTCGATTCGAGCAAAATTGACAGGGCTACAGGATTTTAAAACTCTTCTCTTCAACGCGCTATAAACTGTAAATCGGCTGTTTGTTTTTACGCGTTTTTCCAACAACAGCTTTTTCAAAGTCGGTGAACGCTCTAACTCAAAATCTATTTATCCGATCCTTTTCAAATTTTGAAAACTTATTCTGTACATAAATCAGGAGGTAATCACATCACGATATTTAATTTTTAATGATTATAATTTGTTTTATAATAACAATTTTATCGATATTATAATAAAAAAATTCAAAAAATTCGTTTTTTTTCTCTTAGACTTGATAGTAAAAATTAAAAAATCGTTAAAAAATATATATATGTTGATGTGGTTACCTCAGTGAACTCATAAACTAACGAAATCTTTTTGGGTTTTTTGTAAACTACTTTTGTTTGAGGTGTCTACGAAAATTTGCTGTCAGTGGCTCAATAATCAATATTTTTGGACGAAAATTTTAGAGAACACTCTTGAATAATTACATTAGTATGTACTTTGTTCAAAAATAAATTTATATTTACAGTATTTTTAAAAAAATAATCTTAAAAATATGCTTAAAATATGTAAAATTAAACATACTCCCCCCTTAAATCAGGTTTGTTCCGGACTTTGAGTTGTTTCTTTTATTTTGTCCTATTAAGCATCAGGATAAAATAACTAAGTCTAAAGTTCACAGAACGAAATAGAGCCTTGCATGAAGATTTCTTCTAAGTTTATGAAAAAGCTTGACGTAATTCAAAATTTGGATATAAGGGGCCTCCGCCTCTTCCTCGCTTTGCTTCACAATCCTTGCAATGCTGGCATTCAAACCAGTACCGTGACCGATGAATCAAAGAGTTTGATTATAAAATAGAGAAACTATTGTTGTATTGAGTAAATAGACAAACAATGAAAACAATATGTTTTGTATATAATTAGTTGTCGTTTAGTGGTATTCAAATTTTTTCATTTTCTTTTCAATAGTAGTAGATTTGTTATTAGTTTCAAAAATGATGCCCGAAAACCTAACGTTAAACGTGGCTCTGGTTTCCTTAATGTGATACTCACGCTTTTATAATTTTAATGGAAATTCTATGTCTGAGTCAGTAGGACATATGTCCTTCTTGACGTTTTTTCAAATAAGGGGATTTTAAACGTTCACTTCTTACTTGCGGGGCAAGATTAAATCGTGAAAGGGACATTAGTGCCGTATTCTTGATTCTCAGATCACGAAAGACATATTGATATCGTTTTTCCGTATCTACAAGTTCCTTACTTTGAGTCCTAGCATCACTACCTAAATTTCCAATTTAGAATCCTCTGATATAAAAGCCTACCCATAATTAGTACCATCACTACCTACCCTTCTGATGCAATAACAGAACACCATTTACATCGTTCTATCTTTCCCTTTTTGCAAATTAATATCACTTAGTTTCACATTTTCTTTTACGTAAGTGACGTAACAAGATAATTGTCTTAATTTTCCTTATCATTTTCCCCAACTGTCGTTGTTCGGCTGTCGTCTGTCGGCAAATTTAAAAGCCACTGCCATCGGCCAAAAACCTTCCTTTCATACAAATCAGAGAGACATTAAGGCGGCAAATGAAGCCGTTTTTCAGTAAGAGAGTATCTTTAATTGTTCATGCTTATCTTTGCATGCAGGTTGTCACGTCCGGACTAAGATATATTTTCATTTCAAAGTAAAATTACTTTAGAAAAAAACAACAGATTGGGCAGACGATTGGAAGAATTTTCCAAATCAATGATGTCACGTTTATAGAATTCTTAATTGCTTAACATAGTCAGTCTTTGGCTTGGTAGATACTTTTCTTGTGCACCTATAATTGCTTCAACTGAGCCGGGAATAGTATAAATGAACATGTACGTTTCTTTTTCTTTGATTACGTCCGCTAAGAATTGATTTTTTAAAGGACTTCTTAATACGCAACATATAGATGGAAGATTTGATTTAGTGTGATTGTTACCGACAAGGATATCTGCTAGTTTCAGTCCTAAAGAAGGAATTGTTTTTTTATATATCATTTACAGAAAGCAGGCAGAAACAAGAACAACAAAGCTAAATTTGTAAAGGATATTAATCTTTTCTCATAAAACCTGTCCACGTCAAAATTAAATCAAGACCCTACAAAAGAAAATCTGTTAATTTTCATTATTTTCAATGAAGGTTTTATTTCAAAACACATTCATCTTAATTTAGGAATCATCTGCAACGTTTCAGCATTGGTTCAGTTCGGCCGATTAGCTAATTACCAACTTTATTTAGCCTTGGATTATGTTTATGACCAGCAACATGATCATGTCATTTACCCAGGACTATTCCTCCATCTTGTGACTTGGCAACAGAAACACCTATAGCACCATTCCATCCATCCAAAGTTGTTACACTGGAATTTCAACTATTTTGCAAATTTATTGATTGCTTTCATATCCACCCTAGAATGTAATAAGCCTGCCTGTTCGAAACATGTGCACCCAATGCCATGTTACTTGCATATTTCAATCTGCTATTAATTATTACAGCCACATACGGGAAAACTCTTGATATGCATGAGGTTGTAATTAATAAAAATATTGTCCGACTACCTGAAGAAGCAGGATCTCTCGACGAGAAGAGATTTTTTAAAAAAAGGGTAGCGCCTGAATTGAAAACGTCTTGCATACACGTCTAGATAGTCAGACTGAAAAATGAATGGTGGTTTTTCCTTCTTTGTGAAAATATGAAAAACGACGGCAACTACTTGGGCTATAAATTTTCTGTGGATTGTCCAGTCGTTAAATGAAGTAGTCATTCGATTCGATGTAGCTGAAAGTGTAAATTAGTATCAAAGGGATCTCTTCAACAGGCGTAACAGGCAATAGATATCACATGCCTATAGAAAAAAGTCCATCTTTAAATCATAGCTGGGCCGCATCTAAGATTATCTGAATACGTATTTCTTAAGACGACCCACGACGAAGGGACGACGACAAAGAAAAGGAAGACGAACTGCTTTAAGATACTTTGTGCCATTATTACACATCCAAGACATTTCTGTACGCTGCTTGCTTCACCGGATGGATTGGCAATACAAGAAGTTGGAACCGGTTAACTTAACACATGATTACATGTAAGTGGTGTAATTTATGATGCCAAGCGTTAGCTACTTACATACTATTGACGGTTGCAAAATGAACGACTCTTGGTTGCGCTCGATATATTGCATATTTTCGCTGGACCCAAGGCTTTGGGGGCTGAGAGTGCTACATATGTGTAGCTAAGAGGCAGGCCAGTGAAGGTGCCCACGCATCCATCAGCGTAAATTGTCGTGGTATGCCTTTCAACCTGGCGTACGCGTTCTCAGTGTGACTCTTGTTATTATATCTGTACCATTGGCATAGAATCGATGGAATTAACATCAAAATGCAATGGCAGCCACACTACTAGATAGTCGCAAAGACATTGATTCAGATATTGTAGATATTTATAGCTTGCACAGCACCCAATGGTTTCATGCAACATTTTTTTTGTCCTGATCTAATTTTTATGATTACTCTGCAAAAAGTGTCATAGGACATGCTAGGAGGGTACGTGTCTCTCCACAACACTGCATCCGTACCCCGGCTACGGTGGATACGGAATGTTCACAATCGGATATATACAAAAGCAGCGAATGTCGCAGGTATATTGCCCGAGTACAGCTTCCAGCCACAGTAGGGTGGCTATATTCGACGGTAAATAGGTAGGTAGGGTACAATGGTGAGTACGCAGGTAAGGCACATAGGTAGGCTATGTAGGAAGGGTACAATTGAATAAAACTTAGCCACCGTATTTCGTTGGGTTTTGGACACATGCAATATACCTGCGACATTCTCAGCTTTTGTATATATCCTATTGTGAACGATTCGTACCCACCGTAGCCGGGGTACGGATTTGAAGTTGTGGAGAGGCACGTACCGTACCAACACGACCAATCACACTGATTGATGGAAATTTCACAATTGACAGTTTTCACCCAAACGTTCGCAAGCTTCGCACTGATGGACTTTTCTACTTGCCGGCAAAGAGAATAATACCATCTTTTGTTCACTATGACGGCATGAAAATCCGTAGAATACGTCGTTATATGGTTTCTTAGGCTAGTACGACGGTAGCGTACACTTTCTCTAAAACTAAAGAACCCTGCTGGCTATGGAGTTTTCATAATAGGTTGGGTACGTATATATGGTACGCATACCAGCCTCTGTACCCATCCTACAGACTGATCAAATGCGTCGTGAGGATGACTAAGTCTTATGTGTGCATAAAACGGCACCATGAAAGGTGCATTGGTATGGTACGCATACCATCCTCAGTAACCATTTCACAAACTTTCATCAAATGCGTCTTGAGTTGGTGACTCTGGCTAGGACACGTGCTAGGGGCGTACCCATCCTATGGACGCTATTTACGTGCCTTGCCGGGTACAAATGTTTCCTTTTTAGGCTGGGTGCATGCCCATGGTACGTATGCCATTCTCTGTAACCAGCCTATACATTCAAACACACTGTAAAAAATGCAACCATTTGCCTATGAAGTAGTGAGGTGGTGACTGCGGCTGTTACGAGTATGGTGGGTGCATACCCATCCTATGGACGATATTTTAGTACCTTGGTGGGTCCCTATTTTTGCTGGGTACGGTTATGCTGCGTTGACACAAGTTTTGAAAAACTGATATGCTTGTTATATATTAGCATTTTTATTTAAAATATTTTCTAGAAAAATATGTACGATATATATGTATATATGTTTTGAAGATGCATCGTGCGAAATAAGTAAGCAGATTTTTTTATAGAAAACTCAGGAACATTCCATGTTCAAATTTTTATGAATCACATAGTTTTTTTGCCATTGTACGACAAACATAATAAAAATATCGATGAAAAGGCTGACCAATTCCTCTTACTCTTCACTGATTACAAAGAAAAAGACACTCAAGCCAATTCACATGAACTTAAGCTAATAACCTGTTAATTTTTAACACATGACTTCAATTTCAATATCAAATAACAACACCAGCAATACTCCTTCAATAAAACACAATCCGTCAATGCAACTAAGATCATCCAAACAGGCTGAACCGTAAATCTTTATCACGTCAAAGATTTAAATATGCTCCCATCATTGTCCTGACACGGCTATAAAAAACGATTTATGTATACCCAAAAAAAAACAGTCGCCACCAAAATCCAAAAAAAAACAGATTATCCTCAACAGTGTTAAATTACTTTGACTGCATGCTATTTTGAACTTTAAGGTCGTCCCAAGGGTACAATGTTTACATACATACGAGTACATGCCAGGCTCGGAGGTCTTAGAATCCGAAGACGAAAAATATCATCAAAGAACGAGGAGTCAAGACAAAAAAAGTCAAGCTATATCGTCTTACAAACATTAAATTTTATTCAAGAAAAAAAAAATTGATCCATCAATCCATCTTCACTTTCAATGGGAGCTTATTTTCTTTTTAACTCGTTCATTCATGGTTGATTCGTTTTCATTGTACTTATTTTTTCAAATACAGTTCCGTATCCTTTACTCCTGCATAAATACAAATATTAGACTCGGATCCTATTCAAATATTTCAGACTTTAAAGTTGGTTTGATATGATATGTATCTGTAGGTAGAAAATATAATCAATGAAATCTATCTTTGATCCTTTTTCTCATTCTCTATACATACGACAATGATACTGTACCAGGAAAAGGCATGAATTCAT
Source organism: Oxycera nigricornis (assembly GCA_963942545.1). NCBI lineage: Eukaryota > Metazoa > Arthropoda > Insecta > Diptera > Stratiomyidae > Oxycera > Oxycera nigricornis. The sequence goes on from OZ012663.1 coordinate 99,407,877, forward strand.
TATAAAGGGATTGTTCTCCCTAAAATATCTTCAGTTTGAGGTAGAAGATTCATCTTGCGTAAGGCGGGAAACGAAGATGATGAAACAACAGTTTTTATTAGGAAGATCGTGTGCTTTTTTTGTATAGTGTATCGTTGCATCTGACTGTATTATACGCTTGACTTGATTTTTGGAAGGGTATCTTTAAAGGTGCATTTTTTACAAATAATTTTTGCCGGGATTATGTGAAGATTAAGAACCATCGTAACTGAGAGTGGAAACAGGGCATTCATAGGTAGAAAAGCAAAAAATTGTTTTAATAGGGAAGATATATCCATACGACGGAGTTCGAACTGATTTTAATGAATTTTTTAGATGAAATATTAATTCAATATTTTTTAAACTTAACATGCGTACCGTTCGGGCTTTAAACTATTCTGAAAAAAATTCAAATGAAACGGTTGAAAATTTAACTTTAGTATCTGGTTGTTTGCGCCGAATGGGTATTAACATTTAATATGCGCTCGAATTGTTCACTATTTGGTGGACGTTCATTTTATTTAAAAGCGGTTGGTAGAGTGTTAAAATGATAAGAAAATTAAAGAGCTTATAAATGGATCTCCTCTTACCTCTAATTCATTGCTGTGTGTATATTATAAAGAGGGGAAACATTTTCTGAATTTACTTAGACACTTAAGGGGTCCTTTAGGTTACGATTTTCAAAAAAAAAATTAACCATTTTTTCCAATAGAAAAAAATGAGATATCATTTGGAAATTTTGTACATATATTAATTGGTACTTTGGGTGTAAAAATTTTTTTTTACATTTTTGTTTACACCCATAATATTTTCTTTACAAAAACATTAAAAAATGACGGCAGACGTGAGCTCAGGTGATTAGATCATCTGGGAAAAGACAAAACACGAAATGAATCTTTGTTTCAGCTCCAATGTCAGGTACCGGAGTGATTTTTTACAATAAAAACTAACAAAATGGCGCCCATTTTTTTAAAAACCTATTTTTGAGGGTAGAAAATTGAGTGAAAATCGGAAAATTTGATACTGATCATAATGATTCCGCTGCTGGCTATAGCCATATATGTGTACAACAATATATTGAAAAATCAGAGTGATCGGTTTAGTATTTTTTTTTGAATCGTCTCAGTCAGCAAAATGAGAATTTGAGAAAATCGCGATTATTTTTTAACAATTTTTGTTTTTTAAAAAAACGTTATATACCTCTACTCTGCTATGCTTGGCCCATACAAAATTCCTTTCTCTTTTTCATACAGCGCGTGGCTAGCTAATTGTGCATATCTGAGAGCTGTTCTGATTTTCTTAAAAATGGGAACCTAAAAGACTCCTTAAACATTCGTCTGCTGATCGCGTTCTTTTTTAGGAATCTATGATTTTTGAAATATATTTTCCTATTTCCGCAAAAATGTAGCTCTACCCTCAACAAATAGGAGTTGATTTTAAGGTTAACGTCAGTCGGTAAAAACAATAAATCAGCCTGTGGCATAGTTTTATTTCAAAAATCAAGTAAAACTCACTCTTTGAAGTTTTGATGGGGATGGATCTAGAAAAATTTCTGCTTCAGTTAGATTCTTAAAACTAAAGGAAAAACCATTTATTGCAAAACAAATTCTTGAAAGAATGTGCCATTGGAAAATTAGACAATCGTAAGTTTCCAATTTTCATGCAAATAAATTTTAAATGTTTTTTTTCGCGAATTTCGAAGGGATATAAAAAACTATTTGGTACATAAAGCCATTTAAGCAAGTAATTATTCAAGAGGTTCCGTAATTTCTTAAAGATATGATTATAATCGTTTTATCTATTCTGAAGACTATCTGCAGCGGTTAAAATTTCATGCAGTCCACAATTTTCACTCCATAATCATATTGAACTCTATTTCGCATCGTTAAAAAATCTAAAAATATCTAGTCTTGCCAATAAGTAGGTACATTGATCTTATATCGATCGCTCTATGTATCTCAGCATGTTTCCTGTATTTATTTTTCGGTGGAAATTCGTAAAGATACATACTTAGAAAACATGACTTGTTTGTTGGTCGGCAATTGGAATTGGTAGCTGCTTGGATAGATACAGCTACACTAGATCATCTAGTGCTGCGCTGATCATGTTTGTTGATGGTGAATTTTGAAGATGAGATGATTATCATCATCATCATCACTATAATAATAATCATCATCATCATTTTGATCGCTGCACATACAACAACAACGTCTGGAAATTCCAATTAGTTTCTAATTAAAATTTAACAAGGTGATAATTCACCCAGTATGGAATTGTTTGTGTACTAAAATGTGTAAACATCTCAAATTGGAAGATACTTTATGTCCATCCGTTTTGTTGTTGCTGCTGCCGCTGCCGGCTTCAACTGTGTAATTTTCAGTAGTACCTTTGTAGCACCAGGACCGTTAGAATAATGAATTGTTTGTATCGTTGGTTATGTTATTTGCTTGAATTATATTATTATGTTTACTGTATGATGTAAGATACTTATAAGGTGATTTTTTTCTTCAACTGGCTACCTGCCAAAAATTAAAGATCTTTAACCCTATCCCGCAAGCTGGTGTTGTTGAAGTTGCAACAAGAAGTTCTTTAACATCCGTTAATTATACGCCCCGCGTACAAGTGTATCGAATATCATGGATAGAATATGATCGAGATTATTGGATGTTTCTTTTGGCGGGCAAGAATGTCTTGATTTTCGGCAACAGGAAGACATTTGTGGTTTCAGTGGTGTTTATTGAGGATGGGTTCGGTTTTAGTAGGAATTAACCATTCAAACGATAGGAATCTTGAAGTGGATCTAGATATTGCTAGGTGTTGAAATAAGCTTTTTTCGGGATTATAAAGTCAAGAGTCAATGCCTTGTAACAAGATATTACATCCAGATAAATCGAAACTAACGATTTCTCTCTTTCAAGTATGTGAACCCTCCTCAAAAGATATTTACTTAATCTTCAGAAAGGAGGTATGCAAACAGTGATAGTATTTCTCTTGAAATGCTGTTGTGTAAAGCAGCATATATATTACCAATATGTCTACAACTGATCAACAAGGTAATACCATACGAAGGCTAATCCGAACACTACATCTTTTCAATGCACAATTCACATGTTTGCAAAGACACTAAACCCTTGTACTATTGTACCATAGAACAACACAGTTCGTTGTATTGCTGCATTCAATCAACGCATTTTTATACACCATAATCTCGAGTTAAAAACATGCAGTGACACCAAAAATATTTTATTCCGATTGCTTATTCAATCAAAAACCTTAGACTAGCTGAAATCCATATCCATGTAAGTTATTTTTATTGTATGTATCTGAATCGTATGTGCCCACATAAAATTACCAAAGTATTCAATGTCACTTGAAAATAATGTTCACTTTTTTTGTGAATTATTTGCTATTCATTGCACAAATATTTATTGGCGCGATTAGAAAGTGTCACCACCTTAATATACCAAATATGAGCAAGCAAGCTTGAATCCCACCTACACACTGCAGCCCAGTGAGAAAACACAAGTATCTACAGATGCAAATATCACAACACACGATTTTTAACAATATTATGCACACCTTTCGTACCTACCCGGAAAACGACAGGCAACAAACATTTTCTTTTTAGATACAATCTCAAAGCTTATATCTGACAAATGGGTTTTTAAGTAGAAGCAATTTGTTTAAAAAGCTTGCCCAAGATACCCCCGCACCTTTACCCTTGTAACCGAGTGCAAGCTAATAAATTATTATACAGAGTATACAATTCAAAAAACATGGTATTAATATTCTTTCATAGATTCTACCAAACTTTGCAACAATAAATTCATATATAGTAGAAGAGTCAGAAAATTCTATAAAAAAGAAGTACGTACACGGTACGAGTATTGCTTGCTTTAAAGAACTTCTTCTTCTTCTTCTTGTAGGAGTTGAAGAATTAATTGAAGAATGAATAGCGCGGAAAGAAAAAAAAATCAAACAGTGATGAGCAGCCAAATGTACAAAGAACAAATGATGTTTGATTTAAATGAATTGGAAATTGATGAGGGTGTTGGGTAGATACATACAGAGATAGAAAAGAGATCTATGGTTTTGTATTTGTTGATTAAGTTTTGATAGGTTTCTTTATGCTATGAAAAGGAGTGGTAACTGATGATGAAGGCTATGATGAATTTGAATTTTTTTTTTGGACCATGATAGACTAACTAAGTCCATACCATATCGGTATGCACTTTTAGTACAGTCAATTGGGAGTTTAGCGTGCATTTTCAAAAGGCAGAATTTTTTTTATTGCAATGCGTGTGAAATGCTATAGTTAGCTTAATTTCAATTTCCTGGGATCCCCGATGATGGCGTTTGGGCTCCATCTTGAAAACAAAAGAAAGTGGGACACCCCCATATCTCCCAAACCGTGGCTTCCACATGAAAGTTGTGTATGGCAAACTTGCGTAGACTATAATTTTTAGCAAGTCGTCCATATATACCTTTTACGTCGTGGCAATAATAAAAAAGATACAATCCAAAAACCGTACCCAAAATGGGGGGAATAACTTTCGGGTGCCACAACTTTGTTAATTTCACGTTTAACGCGAAACACGTTGGCATACTTTTCTAAGATAATTTTGTCGCGAATCGTTTGCGGTATTGATTGTTCCAATCACTGCACATTGACGGGAGTTATTTCATCCCAAAGGGGAGAAATTCGCGTGAAAAACCCGTTTTTAAGCCAAATAATCGACTTTTGGTGGCGAACCCCCAGTTGCGAAACTCGCGGAGCATTTTGGAAGGCAGCCGAATTTTTGGCGCAATGTGTAGTATGTCTTACTGTGAACTTAAATCTAAGTTTCTGGGGTAGCAGCCCCGATCCTCTGGGCTCCATCTTGGAAACAAAAAATAGTGGGACATCCCTCATATCTCCGAAATATGGCAAACTTATGAAGAATTTAATTTGCAGCAAGTTATGCATACATCACTTTTACGTGGTTTTAACAATAAAAGAGTTACAAGCTCAAAACGACATCCAAAAAGGGGGAACATCTTTCGAGCGCCACAGCTTCATTGTTTTCAATTTAACCCCAAAATACACTGAAAACAACTTAAAGGCAATTTTGTTGCAAGTTGTTTGCGGTATTGATCGTTTTGATCGCTCTACACTGGCGGGAGCTATTGCATCCCAAAGGGGGAAAACTCACGTGAAAAACGCATTTTTAGGCCAAAAAATCTGATTCCGATGGCAAACCTCCCATTGCAAAACTCACGCAATGAGTAGTATGCCTTTATGTGAGCTTAAATTGAAGTTTCTGGGGTGGCAGCTCCAATCCCCTTGGCGCCATCTTGAGAACAAAAAAAAGTGGGACGGCCCCATATCTTGGAAAGCACCGCCCCCACAAAAAAGTTTAATATGACAAACTTGTGTGAAATTTAATTTGCAGTAAGTTGTGGATACATCATTTTCACGTGCTGTCAATATTAAAAGAGTAACACGCCAAAAACGACGTTGAAAAGGGGGGATCATTTTTCGCGCGCCCCAACTTCTTGGTTTCCCCTATTACGGCGAAATGCTTCTGAAAATAACTTTTAGGCAGTTTTATCACCAAACGTTTGCGGTATTGCTTGCTTTGATCATTGTACCATGTCGGGAGTTATTGCGTCTCGAAGGGGGACAAGTCATGGGAAAAAAAAGCATTTTAGGACCAGATAAACAGGTGTTTCAACTTTCTTGTGGAGGCCACGGTTTGGGAGATATGGGGGTGTCCCACTTTCTTTTGTTTTCAAGGTGGAGCCCAAACGCCATCATCGGGATCCCAGGAAATTGAAATTAAGCTAACTATAGCATTCCACACGTATTGCAATAAAAATTTTCTGCCTTTTGAAAATGCACGCTAAACTCCCAATTGACTGTACTATTTATATTTATTAAAAATGTTGAAGTTTTCTGCTCATTTATGGCCCCTTAAAAAACACTAAGTACGGTATCCTTATCCAAATGCCAGGGTTTATATTTCAAGTTTTAAATTATATTCTGGTGGTAGACTAAATTTAAGTAAAAGAATTTTTAAGAGATTGCTTGTTCTCCAATAAACTACAGATGTACAGATTTATCTTACTTCTAGATTATTCTTACTAACTGAATGAAATTGTGAAACAATAATTAATATTGTATGTTCCGATGAAGATATTTCATTCGCAGAAAAATGCTAAAAGCAATGACTGCTCCCAAAAACAATTTCATTACCATTTCAGTCAGATTTTGAGCAACATAATCTTAAGACAAGCTTTTTTCAGTGGCCATATTCCAAGCTAACCAAATTAAACATGAATTTCTGAAAGTGAAACACATTGGTTGCGGTCGAATTTATCATGGATCCACCTCCTGAAATTTTTAAATCCACCTCCTTCAACATTAATGACCAGCCCTCGATTCGCCACATTATTATTTCGGTATCATTCACGCTTGTGTTGTGTTCCAAAAAGGAGTTGAATTCAATGAATCCATACTTTGTTTTTCATATAATTAGATTTGTATGCTTACTGGCTGCTAAGAAAAATCACACACACACACACACACACAACATCTTGGATAGATTCTTTGTGCTATTTAGGGCTTTTGGGTTGTCGGAAACACACTCGTCTTGAAACTCATCTCGTTTTTCTTTGCGCGGGCCAAGGCCATTTCGCTATGGTGGTGGTGTCGACAATGATTGATGATACTAAATTCGATGATCGACACTGATTACTTTTCCTCTCCACGGTTTTAGTGTTTCGAAACCAAGCTGCCACGATGAGTCAGTCAAAATGAAAGAAGCAGCAGCAATTATAGACTTAAGAAAATTGGCTTCCACTCCATCTATGGGGTTCACCCATAATACTTAGTTCGTCTGCAGTGGAAAATGAAAGTTATTATCGATAGACGCTAAGGCTGAAGTGAATACAATCAAAAGTATATTGCATTTCTTAGTTTTCCTTAATCAAAAGCGGAACCATATAACATACACGCGCCTGTATGATAGGTTCTTACCATTTTTTAACGCCGAATCGAGTCTTCAATCTGACTAAAACAAATCGCAAGCTTGAGATTAATTTGAATTAGCCGCCAATTTTAACACCCTGCCTGCTTTCCAATTCAGTCGTCTTGTCATCAATTTTGAAATCTCTATTCGATGCTCGATATCCAAGAAACCCAACTAAACGCCTACTTGACCAAAAAAAAACTCCTGCAAGAATTGCCAATTCCTTATACAGATACAGGCGCGTGACCTTTCCTAGTTAATCCTTATAATTATGGTCATTGACAACTTAAGCTCTCACTTAAGCGTCTGACAAACTACTAAAATACGTTCAGTTTCGGTTCCATTCTATTTCCATTCTTAACTATCACCTCTTACCGTCATTCAAATATTGACGACTACCAGTTTTCAGACTGTGTTAAAAATTTCAATCTGAACTTTTCAGTTTGAAGTGCTACTTCAAAAAAGTTGAAAGTTTCTCTTCAACTTAAAATGGTAATGACCACCTACATACTTGGTATGTTACAATATTAATATGAAACGTTCGAGAGAAAAGAGTGTGCAATGCACTTTAATTTGTAGACAATAGGATTTATGTGCTTAATGTTTTTAATATTTTAATGCATTGGCAAATATTTGAGGCTGAACTTGAGAGTGAAAAGTATGTTTGAGCAAGTCATGATAGTGTTGGTCTTATGACGACGACTAAGTCATTTTGAAATGCTATTTAACGCGAATGTCTGTAGGCTGATATTCATATTGAACTTTTTGGCACTCGGTAATGGTTCAAGATGTTCAATGATAGTGCTGGAAATCGTTTGGAATGATCCTTTTTTTGTTATTTCATAGAAAACGGGCATACAATTTACTGAAGAAACTATAGAAAGAAAAATAAAGCACTCGTATTTATTCGCTGAAATCAAGTTTCGCTTTAATCCATTTTTTCCCTAACAAAGGTCCTCAATTCACCATTTTTAACTTCCCAGTATATAAGGGAAGTTCTTGTAATCGCCTCGAAAATCGAAATTGAAATTTTCAACATTTCTTTACGTTTTGAGGTCTATAGAGTATATATAAAGTGTTTTTAGAAAGAGAGATGTATGTGCGTATGTACGTACGTACGTGCGTGCGCTCGTGGACAGTTTTTTCTACGAGCATAACTCACGTAAACACAGTCCTATCGGCGTATCGTTCAGGTGCCAATCGATGCGTCTTTGCAATCTTAAGAGTTGATTAGTTTTTGGGACACTTCGGTCGAGGGTGTTTGTTGTTTTGACCCTTTGAAGATCGTTTCTGTCCTGCGCTATATCTCACGAACCAAACATACGATTTCCATTGTTAAGGTGTCAATCGACGCGTATTGAGAGTTGTGTGATTCTATCAAATTTTTCGTTGTAACCGTTTTTTAATTTATGAAAAAAGTGCAAAAAGTTAAGCTTTTTTCATAAACAATAAATTTTTAAGCTGATTTGCGAAACACAGTAATCAATGTTTACAAAATTTATATACTTCAAACAGTTTTTTAAAAAAAACAGCAAAACTTATTCTCATGATTACGTAAAAAAATCAATTAAAAATAAAAAATCATTAAAAGTCATCATGATTTTCACGATCATTTCTATTATTCACTATATATCACGAACCAAATATGATATTTGCATCATTAAGGTGTTAATCGACGTGTATTAACATTTTTGTGATGTTTTTAATTTTATAAAAAATCATTTCAGCCGTTTTTTTAATAAAAGAAAATGCAAAAAATTGGGGTTTTTTCATAAAAAATAAATTTTTAACATCAGTAATAAATGTTTATAAAATTTATACATTTCTATCAGCTTTTGAAAAGAAATCAGCAGTCTTTTTTTTCATGATTCTGAAAAAAAAAACTAAATTAAAAATATAAAATCGTTGAAAGTTACCATGTTAAAAGGATTCATACGAATGATCCTTGTAGAGTCAATCAAAGTTTCATAATATTTGCATAATTTAAGCAGATTTTGAATAGTTTTCAAAGTATTTTAATTTTAATAAAAAAACTGCTTAAATTTTGAAAACCAAAAAATTTTCAATCAAATTTTTGCATTTGTGGTAATCAACGCTTTAAATGGTATAATATTTTTTTAAACAAAACTATGCAAGATCATATGCTTTAAAAGGCTTTCATCAAATAAAAAATTGTTGCTTTTAGTAGTTTTGTTCTTTAGAGTGTTCGTAAGATTTCAATTGCTTCCTTCATAATCATTTGTAATAAATTTTACTTTTGACATACAATTAAACCGATTATTCACTGCATATTCAACGTTTTTCAAGACCAATAAGAAATAATTATGAGTCTTATTGATTTGAAATCGTGAAAAAATACATATTCAGTGATTATGCCGTAGTGATGGCAGTTTTGAACAAAACTATTCAAAATAGCCATCATGCGACAAAATGTCTTCAGTGGGCGTAATAACAAAAACCGCATTTATTTTTGCTAGTGCTCTTTCGTGTTTCAAGCATCGATATAAAAAAAACAAATAGCGTAGAAAAGGCATTGTAACCTGTCCCCCTTCCGATTTATCCGCGTGAATAGTCAATCAACACCCCATCCTTCAAAATCCTTACGTAATCAATGGACGCTCCCGTTGATGATACGATTAATATTAAGTCATTCCAATTACTGTTATGAATACCTCTAATTATTATGATTTAAAGTAGTAGTATTTTCATAATTATTATTGTGTTTAATATTTTTAATATTGATGTAGATATTACTGGGAAATTGACAGTGTGGACCTCAAAGGTTACTCGTCCCATCTGGTTTTATTCCATTATTGAATATTGTTTTTTGCAGTCGACACATTTTACGTCGAGCAAACTTATTCAGGATAACTATATTAATTTTTTCCCTATAAAGTGGCACAATCCACGTTATCGTGAATGTGTATATACGAAAAATCATCAGCTCTTGAAAATTAGGTCATCCACAAAATAAATAGTACAATCCCCGCAAGCCGCAAACTGACTTTGACTTTAATCAACGAAATTTTCATTATTTTTTCGCATAAATGAGAAAACCAACTGACATGGCCTCCAGGGTAAATTTCTTCTATCCGAATCGTTAGCGCATAGCGAATGAGAGAAGTGGAGGAAAAAAATTGGAAAATAGGAGCACACGATTTGACTTCCTTTTCGCATTTGACTCACCACACAGCACGATACCAAATGGCCAAAAAAAAACCACTACGGCGTGCCTTCTACGAAACACAACTCTCTTTTTCGTGATAAACACCACAAATGGAAAATGAAAATCGTGGCTAAACCACCACAACAGGCATCTTCATTACCAAATGCGGGGACGAAAAAAATATATGAATGGTAACATCATCATCTATCTATTTATCCATGGGTATAAATGGTTGCGTTCACCTAGACCTTTCTCCTGTATATTTCGCACGCAACCTGGCAAACCTGAAGTGGTATCTTTGAACAATTGCGAACTTTGAAAAGGAGATTTGAAGAGGAAAAGCGACAACTGCAACACCAAATTGGGCCCAAGAACTTTTGCATTTCTGCACAAACAAATGATTCCCATTCGTTCGTTTCTTGGGATTCCCATGCCGTGTGTCCCTTATGAAGCGTCGCAGTCTGGGCCATCGTCGACTCTCTTCTCCGGGCCATGTATCGATTGACACAGTTTTCCATTTATAGGTAAAACTTTTCCCAGACTTTCCTGCTTGCACTTGGTGTACCTATCTGGTATCTAGTATCTGGTATGTTCTTAGCATCTCTAGATATAGATACAAATGAATGTGCCATGCATCTCTTTGGCATCGATGCCCATTACCGCATTCGTGGTGAGGTGAAGCAGGCAACAATATGGAATTCAACTCAAGCGTGAAAAGCAAGCATCCAACGAAATCTATTCATCACGAAAACTTGAATGTCACGATAGAAGAAATTATTTTTTTTGCATGGTATGAATGCATAGCTGGGATTCGAAGGAGCATGGTTGATAAATGGAGGACGACATGAAACCTCACGAGAAGCCTGTTTTTGGCTGGTTGGGTTGGCCTCAATCCGCAGTGTACCCTTTTGACACGCGATGCAATTTTCACATAGTACTGCTCAACACCTCTTGTCCAACAATAATCGTATGTTGTATCATGTGTGGTGATTTGAGGTGGATCGACAGCCATGCATCTGTTCGATTTCAATGGCAAATATTAGGTAGATTGAACAGATGGAAAGATATTAGATACACATTGGTATATGTATCTTTTTTTGATGGGTTGACGAATGGAACAATATGTGGGGCTTTCTAAATGGTGGTTGCCACAATCACTCTAAAGTTCAAGACGTGTGTGACAAGTGGTGACGCCCTATTGTAGATCATATTATATGATACTCATCAATCATGGGTTTATTAATAGGATTTGACGACATGAATTGTAGACGAAAACTGTTTTTCCAAATTTCGGTTTTCGCTTTGTATAGTTTTCTAGTGGATCTACCGAAATTTTCATCTAATTGAAGATTTACTTAACGTCTTCATACGTTCAAATCATTCTTCGTCTAGTAGCAGACCATCACAACTTGGAAAGTATCAATTAGCTTCGACAAAAAAAAAATGCAAGAAACCTTACCGTACCACATACACAAAATCTCAAGAATATTTTCTAGCTCAAAACAAAATAATTAATCATTTACCACGTCCAACATACATATGAGGAGACGAGCTCTAAAGATACAATGCACATATGAGTGGTGTCTTTTGTAACAATTCCAAGTGTCATCATAGCAATTAGAGGTCTTGCTGGTGAAAGGCTTTTGCTTTCTCACGTCCTATTCTTGCTGGGACTGTCCGTGCAGTGGGAAAAGTCTTGGTTGCACAGTTTAATGACAAGGAAGTATGGTAAAGTCTTTTGATTGTTATTAATTGATTTTGAATTTAGTCGAGAATGTATTGAATTTACATGAAGTGCATTCTAGATAGCGTATTTATATTTTTAGGAGGAAGTTAGTCAACTGTTTAAGATTGAACAATATGAATACAGAAATGAAATGCTCAGGCTTCATGGTAATCTCAAGGAATGAAAAGTTTGTACAATCCTTTTGCCACGGTTTTCTTTTCAAATTCAGACTTGATTTTCAGATGGTCCAGGAAATAACGAGTGCTGCATGAAACCCCAACCCCAAATAAGTCTAGTCGCTCCAAGATCCTAAATTTGGCATAAAATGCTTATACCCAATTTTCTTCTAAAAAATTAAAATGTATTTTTAAGCTTAAAGTAACTCAAACGAAATTTATAGAACAGATGATTTTTTTAACAAACTATAAATATACCAGGGCGGTTCTGTAAAAAAACGACTATATTTGATCTTTGAGGGGAGACACATTGATTTTTTAACTCGTATAACAATAATTGGCTTACTTTCCTTCTCAAAAAAGTCGGAAACATTATAAAAAGTTGAAATATTAAAAAAAATCAAAAAAAATCTTTTTTTCCTACTTTTCTCACTCCTATCTTTAAAACGGTTTATTTTAGAGTAAAGTTTAATGGAAATAAAAGTTGCGTAATAAAATTTTCTAAAGGATAAGATTTGTTAAAAAATTAAAAATATTTAACCCTTGACGCAAAAAAGCAATATAAAAAAAATCAGAAAAAAGTACTTTTTAATTTTTTTTACCACTTAGAATGCATTTAGGACCTTCATAGTTCGCATAGAAAATCTTAAGAATATAACAAAATAGTACACCAATTTTCATCAAAATCGATGCGGTAGATTGCTCATAATAATTGTGCAATCTAAATTTACTTTAAAAAAATTCAAAATTGTTGAAAGCTTGCTTGTCAGAAACTTAAGCTTATAGAAATTTGAAATTTTTTCCACATATAAAAGATCACTTCACCTATCAAATCCAAAAGGCAAAATTAAAATCGGACTATTAAGACAGCTTCAGGAATTTTTGCTAAACTTGGTAATAAGTTCTAAAACAGTGCTGGGCGGGTTTGGATTTAGTTGATGGAAGCATGGATCCTACGACGGAATGCGTAATTTTAGATTTGTTTCAAGTTAATTCAGATTCCACAATTATGATGGGCAATCTACCGAATCGATTTTGATGAAAATTGGTGTGATATTTTATAATATTGTAAAGATTTTTTAGGCGAACTATGGAGGTCATAAGTGCATTCTTAATGGTAAAAAGGGCTTTTTTCTCTTTTTTATATTTATTGCTATTTTACGGCAACGGTTAAATGGTTTAAATTTTTTAACGAATCCTATCTTATAGAAAATTTTATTACGCAACTTTTATTCCCTCACAACTTTGCTCTAAACTGAGCCGTGTTAAAATTAGGAGTGAGAAAAGTAGAAAAACGATTTTAAAAAAATCAAAAATTTCAATTTTTTTAATGTTTTCGAATTTTGAGAAGGAGGATATGTCAATTGTTGTTATAGGAATTATTCCACAACTTTTCTTGCAAAAATCAGTGTGCCCCCTTCTCAATGGCCAACTGAAAACAGATCCGCCCTGGTCTAAAAGTTGAGGGGAGCTTTTTGAGAATTTTTGGTCATTCATGAAAGCGTCAAAATTTTTAGCGAAAAAGTAAGCATATTGAACTTCTACTGCTAAACATTTTCTTCCGATTCTTTTTCCTATCTTCATCATACAACGTTCAACACGCATGAGCATATTCACTCATCCTCTGCATCAGTGGTCACGTCATCCCTTCTTCATCATTACCACAGCCCATGAGCGGCTCCCTAAAGTGTGGTCAGGCTAAGCAAGGTGAAACGCGCTATAGGCAAATTATGAATATCATGCTTAAAGGCTATTTCTTTTTCTTACCTACATATATGATTAAGGTGCCACATAATTATGGAAGCTGACTAATTAGACACACCTTTACACTAATGTTAATGTTTTCGAAATGTTTAGAATATGTGATCCACTCACAATTCTCTATTTAGTTCAGCTACGATGTGTGTATGTATAAATATGAATTATTCTTTTGCTAATTGTGCTGCTCCCGTTACTGTTGCTTTGTCATTATTGTTACAACCACTCATCGTTTTGATGCCCTCTTTTATTGGCTCCGGTTATTCATGTTGTAGATACTTTCCACTCGTTGCTCATGGTTAGTTTCCGTTTGTTTTGTATCTGATAACTCATTTTTTTTACAATATCAAGCGCCAGCTGCAGATAGTGTGAAGTAGTGATGGCAACAAGGAAATAAAAGGAATTAAAAGGGGTTGTCACTCGACAGACATACTAGACTGATTTAATATTTTCTTCAGTCGTCTAATGACTAACTGTTTGTTACGTGCTTACACTGTTATTTTTGATTGGAGTTTTTGTTGAAACAACATACTTACTGTAAGTGTAGTATGTGAGTTTCGTGCTAACAATCAAATAATGTTAATTGAATGCTTTGTGAGTTGTGATTTGCCAAGTCAAGATTTTTATGTCTTCAGTTGATGCTATCTCGGCGAATTAATGTGTAAAAAGGTTTTATGACTAAAGGGATTTCATTGTTTTGAGAAAAATTTCAAGATTCCAAACATACCATTACTGGATATGTCTCAGTGGGGTTAACAGATCAAGGTGATTTAAAGCCACGGGCCTTTTCGACCGCGGGTTTATTTTAAGTGGCAACCAAGCACCATCCCATCACCACTTGGGAGTACCACTTTGTCTACTGAGTGCAGGCTCAGTGACCTTACTGGTGGAAGCGATGCCTATCTAATCCTGTGCCGATTTCTCGGTCTCGGCACCGTGTTGCCTCGTAACTCCACGCCGAGCCCCTAGAGATGCTGCAGAAGTCCCCGTGCTCGGAAGGATGAAGACTTCAAAGTGCATCTAAATGGGCTCTACTCGCATAAGGGTCTTAACCACGGCCACTACGTTCGCACCCCCTATAGAGGATCCTCATCGCGACCGGAGGGGGGATTTACCTTCCTGAGCCCCGGTCCTCGTGGTACCAAATTGACCCCTGGTAGGGCTCCGTGGGTTTGGGCTCCTTCCAAGCCCACTTCGGTTGTGTCCAACTGCAGACACTGGACCGATCACCATCCTCAGGTACGCGGGGACAGCACTCCCCGACGATTCCAAACACACCATTACTGGATATAATCACTATCCTCGAGCTGCCTAGAAAATCTATAGGCAGGATAGTTAGTCAGTTATATCTTCGATGCAGCGTGGCACACGCCAGGGTGCTAGGAGTTTGATTTTGGCGCATATCCTGCGGAAAAATGAATTTTTCGCCAGAAAAAAACACGATTATTTGCTGGAATCGTGCTGTACCGGTAGAAAAATGAATGGGCCTAGTCCCGCCAAATATGCGGTATCGCAGGCACTAGACCATGGTATGGTGGGTTCAAGCAGCTCGATTTGTGCCAGGCGTGGATCGCTGACGTCCATCAAACTGGAGAGAAAGGCACGACCGTCCGAGAGTTTGTTTGCTCATTTAAAACGCAGTAGGACTAATGAAAATAAAAATATCTAAATTTTTTGACTTGACAGACTACAAAAAGTTTTGCAAACATTCATAAACCGAAATTTGAATGATTCTAGATATAATTTCCCATGGTTTCGTCTTAAAATATGACTTTTTGGGTATGTCATGAAACTAGGCATGGTTAGTTCGAGATTTTTATTCCATCAAGCCTTTTTTTGCAGCATCTTAACAACTGAAAATATTTCATGAAAAATGACAACACAAAAAAATAAGTCGCAATTCTTTGATTGCGAAAATCACGACAAATTTCACAAGTCACTATTTAACTTCACTTTATCCCATCATCTTCTAGCAACGTTATGATTACTACATTGTTAATTCAACTGTTGTAACTTACAGACAATTGAATATCTTCACTTTCCCTTCTTTCCGCCGTGGTGGCACGATATGTATCTTTGAAAAATATCTTTTGATTTCATAACAATAATGCTGATCGTCTCATTTACAATTGGCTTTTCTCTTTTTTGTCTCGATTTTATGCACCAATTTTAATCATTTTTTTAAAATACCAATACTTTGTTGTTCCTTGAACTTTTCGTATTAATATTCAATATTCGATATTTTTACTATTGTTGCTATTTTTCAATTTATTATTATATATTTCTTTGGTTCTTTCTTCGCTTGAATATTGTGTGGCAAAAAAAAATTTAATGAAATGAAGTCGTGCTCGTTGAATTTGTTTTGACCTCTCTATCTCTTTTCTGGTATTGTTTTCCTGTGGTTTTCAGATTATCTTAAATAGATTACAGCCAGCCGAGATTGAAGTCCCCGAGGTCAAAATCTAGCTGAACTTCTTGACTCTTGTACCAACATCAAAAAACATATATAGATGTATCTTACTGTTGGATTGTTCCTTAATTGATGCTGTGCGCGCCGCGCTATTTGCAATGAAGGTTGTTGTTCTTTGAACGCCATCCACAAGTAACCGTGGATGGATGGATGGATAGTTAGATACATGGATCCGATAGACAATAGCGCTGTGAAATGGAGCTCTACCGTGCGTGTTGTTGTCATGATATGAACGAGGTGTATCTTACCTTGAGAAATACTATATATTAAATGATTTTCGGGCGGTATCACAGCCACATAACGATGACGCCGCAGCGCAAGGAAATCTGTCGGCCCGGCAGGATTAATGTTTTGAACAAATTGGGTCTGTGTGCGGCGTATGTTACCCCGATGGCGATTTATAAAATGTTTGATAAATGATTCTCTGGTCAAATTTGTTTGCTCATTGGAAATTATTTAAATCGTGCGGTTTGTGGTTTGTGTTTTTCCCGGGCAAGCCAATGCGTTTTCCAAGCACATGGTTACAAGCAGTTGGATGGAAAGGTGAACTAGCGAGACCAGATTCTGTTGGGTCTCGTCTGATTTTTCAATACCAAACTGAAACTGGCTGAAGAG
Source organism: Oxycera nigricornis (assembly GCA_963942545.1). Taxonomy (NCBI): domain Eukaryota; kingdom Metazoa; phylum Arthropoda; class Insecta; order Diptera; family Stratiomyidae; genus Oxycera; species Oxycera nigricornis. The sequence goes on from OZ012663.1 coordinate 99,424,816, forward strand.
GTTCTTTATCAAATTCAATCAATCTTGAAATTCGTTTTTTTTTTGAATCTGTTAGCTAATAATCATAATATATGTGGTTTTTGGATGAAACCGATATTGTTTGACCTTTGAACAATTGTTCAGATGTTTATCGTGATGTTAGTCGATGATGGACCATCACATTTGTTTTAACCAGAGGGTAATGCACTGAGAATTGACTATGACGAAACAAACAATAGTTTGACATGATGCTGGTGGTATCATCATCCATGATTCCAAAGATGAAGATACTTTTGACTGTCAAGAATTGCTTCATTGCACAATTTTATGGATTTTAATGAGCGTGTCGTTTCAGTGATGTTGAATTCATGAGAAAAATATCGTGAGTTCTATTTGACGACCACCATCATTTAATATTCCGAAAAATCACGCAACTTAGACGGTTCAAAGTAATCAGATCTTTGCCAAAATGAATCACCAACTTTAGTAACCAAGTGTAACTGTGCAAAAGCTGATCCGAAAAATAATCATCACTGTTTTTCCGTCCAACAACATTTTCTATCTAATCTAACTTTTACCAATTTTTGGGATTTTTTTCGGATCCAAATCAGACTGGGCTGCATTCAATATTTTCTACACTATAAGTCAATTCTACTTTCCTTGCAAAAGCTACTTTTCCATCGATAGGGAAAGTCAAATGATGATCGTATCTATGATTAATAAAATCCCGAAAATTTCATTAATGATCTCATCATCTTCATAGAAAACTTCATTGCAAAGAAATTTAATCTTATTGTTGATTGGAATTAATTTTAGATTATTTTTTCTTCATAAATGTAATGTTGATGCTAAGGTAAATCATATGATACATACATACGCGTGTTGTAAGATATGTGGATGCGTGTTGATAGAGATTTAAGCCAGCAGTCTAGGTCTATTTTTTCAAAAAAAATTGAATTCTAATAACATGATTTTTAGGTACTACTCATATGCAGAATTAGTGTAAAAACTTTCATTTTGGTCGGCAAAGCTAAGAAATATATACAGGGTGGCTGAGCCAAAGTGTTACCAATTCAAAACGCTATAAAATTTTTATTTTTTGATGAAATTTATTGATCCAAACCAAAAAATGTTCGCAATACATTGATATTTAATAATTTATTTGTTCTGTTCGAAATGGCCGCCTTTTGCCTGAATTATGGCCTTCAATCGGCCGACGAAGCCATCACACGCTGCACGAAAGTGGCACTGGGGTATTTTGGCCCATTCCCGGCGAAGCGCTTGTTTTAAATGGTCGACGCTTTGGTATTTTTTTTGCCCAACCTTGCTCTTCAAAATACCCCACACGGAAAAGTCCAACGGATTTGCATCCGGCGAATACGGCATCCATTGTGCGGAGGAAATGAAGTGTGGAATATGGTTTTTTAACCAATCTTGGTTGACGCGCGCTTTGTGCGATGGTGCCGAGTCCTGCTGAAATGTCCACGGTCTGCGGCCGAAATGTTTGCGTGCCCAAGGCATCAACGCTCCTTCCAAAACGATTTCGCGATAATTTTGCGCATTTATTTTGACCCCACGGTCGATGAATACCAGCGGAGAGCGACCATCGGCCGTTACGGCGGCCCACACCATCACCATGGCCGGCGCTTGTGTCCGGCCGACCATCCGAAGATCCAAATTTTCGGCGGACCTCTCTGTCAAGTAAATTCGGTCGTTTTGGGTGTTCAAATATTGCTCAATTGGAAATGGCGCCTCATCGGAGAACACCAAATTCGGCAAACTGCCACTTTCGTGCAAGCGAAGCAGCTCCTTGGCTCTTTCGAGTCTAACTTTTTTCTTCGCCGGTGTAAGATCTTGCCCTTTTACCAACTTGTAAGGCTTTACCTTGAGCTCATTTTTCAGTATGTGTTGCATCCGTTCTCGCGATATGTTCAGCTCACGGGCCATCATTCTGCCACTGCGGCGCGGATTTCGCTCAATTCTGGCCTTCACCTTCCGAATCATTTCCGACGATGTTGCAGTGCGTTTCGTACCACCACCATGTCGTTTTGCTACGCTGCCAGTACCGTTGTAACGATTTATGGTACGAAGTACAAACATTTTATTCACTTGCAGATGTTTTAACTGACGAGCAATCTCCGGTTGGGACTTTCCAGCCAAATATAAAGCAATCACACTATTGCGCTTGAATTCCATCACGAATAACTTTTTTTCTCGACGCGTTAGATGAAAATGCTTTTGTACGCTTGTTAACAATAGAATGAACTGTCATTGGTTTACATTTGAGCGCTCTGTCATTAATGGTTTGACAGCTGGATCGGTGTGAAGTTGGTAACAGTTCGGCTCAGCCACCCTGTATATATATATATATATATATATATATATATATAGATATATATATATATATATATATATATATATATATATATATCCTCTATATATATATATATATATATATATCTATATATATCTATATATCCTCTGCCAGATTCAGAGTTTTTTTCTAAAATTTTAACGATTTTATTAAAAATTTAATTGCGAAAAAGGGGTCAAAAAATTGACAAATCCTCCATTTTTTCGCGTCCAAAATGTTTAGATCTGCTACGGACTATAGGCCCATCAATTATGCATCAACGTGCCATTCGAATTTTTTGTTTCCGAAGCTCCAGTGAGGAGATATTATGTCAACCAGTTTTTTGGGTGTCTCCATGATAGCCGCCATTTTGTAGATAAAAATGGAAAAATAAATTAAAAGAATTTTTTTCTGCTTTAAATCCAACAGTTTCTTGTTGATGTGCACAAGTTTTATAATAAATATTTATTTAAATGGGAAGCGTGGTTTCGGGGTGTCGGATGGCATCCTCTTCAGGTGCTGTCATTTACCATCCGCCACCAGACAGCACGACCACGGTTAGGCTTATTGATGGATTAAGCTCGTTGTACTTCAATTGGTTTGTATAATTATTTCTATCCGCGAAATATAACGACTGTCAATTTGTTTTTTCGTATATCTGCCTACGTCACTATCCTATATTAGTTATTTAACATAGGTTAGAACCTCCTAGTCTAGTTGACAACTTCGCCTTCTAGTGTGCTTTTTGGTTAGCAAGTCACTAACACTATTATTGCACATTAATGGAGGTTCTTAGGTTCCAACTAATATAGAATAGCGACGTAGGCAGATATACGAAAAAACAAATTGACAGTCGTCATACTTCGCGGATAGAAATAATTATACAAACCAGTTGAAGTACAACGAGCTTAATCCATCAATAAGCCTAACCGTGGTCGTGCTGTCTGGTGGCGGATGGTAAATGACAGCACCTGAAGAGGATGCCATCCGACACCCCGAAACCACGCTTCTCATCAAATTAATGATGAACCAGCATAAAATTTGGAACCTAAGAACCTCCATTAATGTGTAATATTAGTGTTAGTGACTTGCTAACCAAAAAGCTAGACTAGGAGGTTCTAATCTATGCTAAATAACTAATATAAATATTTATATTTAAAAAATATATTGAAATTTGGTCCAAAAGACCACGACTCCCCCTTAAAAATTCATGTGCACAAAGATTTCATGAGTAACAAAGTAGTACAACATTTGCCGTACTTGTATTTGTACATAATAGAAAGTTCTGAAAAGGATCATTCGGCTGGGAGACGCAACAGAAATGCAATGTTGTTGAAGGCAATTTAGAAATTTGGAACGTTTTCTGGGTTAGAATTCAGAGTTATGTGTTCAAAGAAGCGTTAATTAACAAGACATGATAACAAAATCAAAATAGCTTACCTGAAAATACGCTTGTCCACGATCAACCCATCCTACAGCAACATCAGCACCTGATACCTGTCCGTCCCGTGAAAATCCTAATCCTACGTATCCTAATGTCCTTACTTGTACCTCAAATGTGATCTCTTGCTTTTCAATGGTCCAAAGCAATCGAAAATCATTGTTGAGATCAACAGAACGATCCCACGTCATCGATTGCACGGGAACAATTGTCGTTAAGCACAGCACCAAAAAGAACACCATCATGGGTGACGTCGTAAAAGACGACGATAACGTTACCCTTGAATTTATTTTCAACCCCGTCGCGTTCACTTTTGACGATCTCATAGTCCGATTTGAATTTATTTCATACATTTTAACGAGCCTAGATTGATTTTCCACTAGAAAAAAATAAACAGGTGAACCGAATCTATCTTCTAGCAAGATAGATAAGATAGATATGCCGAGAGACGTCCTTACGATGATTTTGATGAATATCTCCCAGCTATTAATAGGTAACAATGAGTGTCTCACTGTTCCGTTGTTGTTTGCCTAATTCAATTTTCATCTGAACATGTTATCTGAAAGAAAAATAGAACAATTATTAATTTAACTTGTCTCCATCTTTGAGCAAAAAAAAATTATTCTTAATATCATTATCTTAGTCTCAATTATTCTCGTCATCATTAGCGTTTCCATTTGCATCACAATCATCATGTTACACAAAGCATCTCTAATTCAATTCCTTTTGAGATCTTCAAGCTTACTATTAATGACCAGCACAGTGAGACGAAGAAGATGGAGTAAAAAAAATGAATAATTCGAAATAATTAGCACTTGTGGTTCGTTCCAGTTACTCCGCAACAAGAATGCAAAGAAAACTTTGCCTGTTGCAACAACGTCAGAACAATTTATTAATGCCATATTCAAGACGTATTCATCCTTTTCTTTTCCATCTAGTTTCTGTTTTTCTTCTGCAATTCATTCGAGAGGGAATCTGATGCACATTGGCTGTTTTAATTGTAGATATGCAGGAGAGTATACTCTAAAAAGTAGTCGTTGTCATTAAATAATGAAAGTATCTTTGTATCTTTTCTGTTCGTTTTATTGTTATTCTCTTGCTGATTCAGATAATTTGCATGGCTATCGGCGCAATGGAACTATTGACGAGCTGAGTGATTATAAGCAAGCGCAAAGTTAAGGATGCGGTAACGAGATTTGATACTTTGAAAGTTCTTTTTCTCTTCTGCAGTTTCCATAATTGTAGATGCAGTCAGAAAGAATAGAAGATAATGGCTTGATTGGGTGGGTGGCGTATTTTCCGAAAGGGTAGTTAAGGCTTCCTGTGATATCAGTAGTAAAGATATATGTCTTTCAACACTTTTGAGATGAATAATATTACTGCTTAACAAAAAGTTCCTAAGAGCACTCATCCCCATCAAAATGTGTAACTAGGAGAAACAAAAATGTTTCGACCACCATCAAGATTATTCGTTGTATTTTTCTTCTGAAAAATGTTGATATGTTTCAACACAATCGAATTGCCATTAACATTAATTCAAACCCCGACCAGCCATTACACATTTCTCGCATTCATAACTTCTCCTGCTTCCTTCTTCTACACGTTTTTTTCTACGTGCCAAGAACGTGATTTAGGCGCCCAGCAATGGCCATGATGACTACCCCTTGACCACACGGAATCACACGAATATAACACACCTAAAACAAGCACCTGGTTCCGTTCAGGCCAGTTGAATCTTCCAGCAAAAAGATGAAAATCGATTAGGCTGGGCTACGAACGTTCTATGTATATGTCTGCAAAAGGAGGGTTATTGCAGTTGACATACTTAGACCATGCAGAATGATATTCACCCAATTCCATCCCTCCTGTAAAAAACTCTGCTTCTCCCAACCTACCGTTCCTCTTCCAAACAGTTCAATCCATTTCCCGGTCACTCGTTGCTACTGTTCTATTCCCGACATCTACCTGGATTTTATGGCACCATTGTGCGAGGCTTTCACGAGTCCTGAAGCTCCCCATTTACATGTTTCTAGTTTTTAACAATTCTGAAGCAACTCTATTAGTGGTATTTTAATGGACTCGACCTCCTCTTCAATATGCCTGCGGCAAAAGGAGGTACGGAAACAAAAATATTAAACCCTAAATCTCCATAAAAATGCATAAATTCAACGTAAGTGGTTTCACAGTCAAAAACTAAAACTATTCAACTTCGTTTTTCTCTTTCGCCACTGACTTTTCATTCGGCTGTGATTTTCTTTGCAGTCCGGCCATGGAAATGGGATTGTATGCGATGGCAATGTGACTAGATCCTTTTATTCAATGGCAATCCATTTGGAGGTGCCTGTTTTTTGCTGCTCTGCATGTTGATCCAGTTTTTGGTGCAAATAAGTTTTTTTCAGGTGTTTTTCCAGGTTTGGTTTTTCACTAGTCCATGTGAAATGTCTCGAACAGGCATCGTGTGTGTGTATAGGTTGAATAAACAAAACACCAACAACGAAAAATTGGCATCTCGTTTATACCTGGCGAGATTGCTATCCCACATCTGTAAAAGGCTTACAAGCTTTCGCAAACGTGAGTGAGGTACGGCTCCAAGGATGACGGCTTAAGGATTCAACCGAGCAAGGTCGCAGATCTAACGCTTTCATATTTTTTCTGTTTTCGAGGAAGACACAATTTTTCTCGAGAACTTTCGACCACCCTCGACATTTATTACCCCCAAAGGTGTTTGTCGATTTCCGTTCTTTTTTCGGTGTGCCGAAATCCCTCCTTTTTTTGCAACGACAGCATATTTATGCTTTGGTAGGGAAAACTTTTTCGGGTAGCTTCGTAAATAAACAGAATGAGAGATAAGGAATTTTTTCCATCGAAAGGATTAAGATTTATTGGATCTGACAATATGAGCCGAAAGCTAGATTTTTTTTAAAGGAAGCAGAATAAGTTTTTTTGGGGGGTAGTAATAATTTGAATTATTGATTTATCGGTGTATTTTCTTGATCTCTAGAAAGTTCAAACCCAATTGGAGTGTATGTAACGCATTTTATTGAGATATTTTATATAGATGATGCAAATTGAATGTAGAGAGTCTACATATATGTTTTCATATCTCAGTCCTCTTTTAAAATTAAATATTTCCATGTGTGTAAAAAATATTATGCTTGGAGAAAATCTATTGCTGCCAGTCCATGTATTGGGTGTATACATTGAAAACCGAACTTTTTGGATGGAAATAGAACTTTATTTTAATTAATTAAGGAATTTGCAAGTTATTAAAAATATTGTTCATCGCTTGCGATCACTTTTCCCACCTTTCTGGTAGCAAATGAGTTCCGCGTCAGAAAACTTTCCAGCCAATATTGTTCAGATAATTTTTGGACATCTCTTGGCTTCAGTTCGTGTGGCACCCAATTTTCTACATTCTGGATGAACCCTAACGCTTTCAAACGCCTGTGTCACGCCTAGTGTTTTTGCGAGCTCATCTTGCATTTGGAAGGAGTCTTCACTGAGGAAGGTCTCTAATTCTTCGTCTTCAATTTTTTCTCTTGACCAGGACGCTCTTTGTCCTTGATGTCGAAATCGCCACTTTTGAAGCGTTTAAACCACTCAAAACACCGTGTTCTAGATAAAGCATCGTCACCATAAATATCCACCAGCAAACGATGACTTTCGGCATAAATTTTCTTAGCAAAAAGATATACCAACAATACTTCCCGCAAATGCTGTTTTTTCGTCAATTTTCGAAGTTTTCCATCAGTGTAAAAAACTTATGCACGCACAATGTTAGCAAATTGGCTTTGTGACGTTGACAGCTGATCAATGGTACTTCAAAATGACATATATGTCATTGGAGTGTTACAGCGCATGCGTTAGTGGGGCCATCATCAAGTTCGGTTTTTAATGCATACATCCGAAATTAATATAACACAAATGAGAGTCGAACTTAAATAGCCTCAAATTATCACAATTGTGTCCCAATTCTCTATCAGCAAAAATGAACCATCATACCGACTGCATACCATTTACAATACTAGTTTATTTACATTGTATCCCTTTGTTAAATTCATGAATAGGACATACATGCATGGTACACTCTCATACGAAAATTGTAATTTTCGTAAGTCCTATTTATTGACCTTCCTTTATCAGCAGAGCAACAACAACAACCTCAACTCCTGTGCCATTAATTATCGATTCAACACCATACCTACGGTCGGTTGAAGCAAATCAAAATCGGTATTGTGAAGGGATGATAAAATCTATATCCTACCTTGACACTGGATAAAGCATTAGCAATTTACATAACAAAAAGAAACTACGACAAGCGAAAGTAGGAAAATTCAATGTAAATGCAGAGACGAGTCAGTCCTTACACGCATTGAATCGAGAAGCTCGTATTGTGTAACGGAGGGATGGGGTTGAGAAAAAAGGTAGAGATACATGCAAGAAGATGTATTTTTTTCTACATAGCATGATAAATTGGTGGATGTAATGGGCGAGTTCGGTAAAAGTCACACGTCTTTCGCTTTTTAATCGAATGAACTGCACCATCGGGTAGGTAGTTATACAATGAGGACACCATTTGAATATTAATGTGATGGCTGTTGTATCGGTGGTGAATTCTGGATTACCGAGTCGAGATGAAATCTAATTTAAATTTTTAATTACGCCTGCTACCTGGAAACCGTGATACCATCCCTATTTTTTGATGCACGAGTACAACCCACTCGAAAAGGATTCCATGAAGTCAAGTCTTCTGGTTTTATAGGTTTTGGCTGTAATGCGGAAGCTGATACTTAGTAGGCGATGATTCTATTGTACTTTAATTGATTATTTGCCAAAAGTCTTTCGATTACCACAAAACCGAGATCATTTTGCATTGTCATCAAAGCTAGCATTTAATTCAAATTTTATTTATTGTCTCATATGAATTTCCATGTTCCATCTTCAATTGTGCGCCCTCCCCTGGGGAGACTTCTACATCCAATTCAATCGTCCTCAAATATAATCTAGTGCTCCTGGGCCGAGTGAAAATGGGGTCTATGCAGCAGTAACCATGATACAATGGTCTGGCAATTATTTGAGTTATGCAACTGGCAACGTTTGTCGTCGTCGAGAACCATTGTGATTTGTGCTGCTACTGCTGTGCCACTATACATACACATATGTGGTGGCTTCAGTTCCATGCAAGAATAGAAGAATGAATAGAAAATATTATTGAACAATGTCCAAAAGGATATTTCCCTGTCAATGGTCGTTTGCCAGTTATAGATTATTTTTCTCAACATACACACGACCATTCATAATTCTTTATTCGGACTGAATATTCTGGGCTTTCGATATCAGTTCAGAATTTTACAAAAAAAACGTCTGGTGAAGAAAAAGATGACAGACAGTCGTACCGCATAGAGTAAGATTTATGAGGATATAAGGGCAGCTCCCTCCTGGTACCAGATTGTTTTTGTCGGACAGATATCCAAGTAGCAGCAGCGGTGGTGGAGTCAAAAAAAAAACGTCGAGATATATGCAAAACACTGACGGTTTTCTGTGGTCGGCTACCAACCACTATGTTTGAAGACCACGTTCAATAAAACCACCCTCTACATGGTAGTCAGTCGTCATCGGAAGATTTGTATGAATAGGACAATTTATGATGAATGTTTTCTTGGGTCATTCAACGTGGTGTTGTGTATGTCATCAATTTATGAATATGAATGCAGTAGTCGTCTCGAGGGAAAAGGAAGCTAATGCGGTTAATTAATAGATTTCAATTGTGAGTGCAATCGAGGCTGATTGCGGTGAGCGTTAGGGATGTACTTTGTATGAATATGAATACGAATTGTGGATGTTTTATTTGATGATGCAATGGGATTGTGGTTTGATTTTATAGGAAAATAGACTCTAATTGTTAGAGAAAGATGTAGAATCGTAGAACCAAAATTAGCACTATGTTCAGATACGGGTGTTTTATGTTAAACGTTAACTGAATCTCCTTTCTGTTATGGTAAATTGACCATTCATTTGCATACTATACCGTAAACATCAGTCTTATAGATTAAACAGGGGGCGGTGAGTTGTCTGATTCTTAATTTTTTAAGCATAGTTTTAAGATTTTTTTAGCAAAATGGTAAAGGTTATATACTAAAATACATATATTAAGCAGTATTCAGCAATTTTTTTTATTTAAAAATATTGAAAAAATGAGCCAGTGACTATACATTCAAATAGACGTCCCAAAAAAAGTAGTCATGAGAAACATACCTAATAGCTGGATCATCTGAAACCCAAAAAACCCAAAAAGATTCTATTAGTTAATGAGTTTCTTGAGGTACCGCTGCCGTGTTCCTTTTTCATTTATTTTATTTATTTAATTTTTGGTGTAATTTTGAAGTCAAAAACACGAAAAAAAAAGAAAAATTTATTTTCGGAATTGTGTTTTTAATCGGAAAAATTCTTATTTAAAAAAAAAACATAGTCTAAAAATGAACTATCTCAACAGAGTTACCTTGTAAAATGTTTACAAAATAAGTGTTAAAAACTTTAAAAGGATCGGCCCGTTATTTTTTGAGTTCCGTGTCTCGCCGACTTTTAAAATAAAAAGTCCCATAAAACGCGTTTGAATTTTTTTTTTGGAAAAAAGTGATTTTTTTCTCTCTACTCACACAGAATCGTCAATACCCGGTCCATAAAGTGTTAGGATATCAGCCAGGATGTCTAGAGCATCTTTTTGTTGTTGTCTTCCAAGGACTCGATCTTCTTTGCAATCTTTTGCAGCTTTTTGATCAGCTCTGCTAATACAAATGTTATCCTCTTCGCGTGCCCATTCATGAGAGCTTGTCCCTAAGCTCATGCCCATAACTTCATCAATTTTATTCGGATCTACTTCAAATTTTTTGGGGAACTCTTGAATAGATTGAAAATATAAAAACAATTGAAAATCAGGGGGGGGGGGTGGTTGGCCCAATTTTCGACTTAAGGGGAGAGTACCAGTTAAAATGCTAATAAACCGCCATATTTTCAGCATTTTTTCTCAGCTCCTTTATTGTATATAAATTTTAAAATTTGCATGGGTAAAATAAACATTTTGAAGATTACAAAAAAAATATTTTGTATTTTTTTTCATTTTTCTACTTATTTATGGAGGGCGCCAAAATTGATGTCTCGAAAAATACCTCGTCGCATTGCGGACAGAAAATCACAGGAATGAAGAATTTGAAGTAAAAAAAAACCAAACCAAATTTTAAAGAGGAAAGTTTTTTACGTGGTAATATACCACAATATTTTGAAAAAAATATCAAAAAAAGTAACGGTTGTCTGAATTTTTTTCGAAAAATCGCTTTTCTTCACTTTGTTTCGCTTGCCAATTTTTTTGGGATTAATTTTTGGCCTATATTGTGGTATATTACCAAATACTGTAATGAAGTAGCACACCAAATTTGACTTAAATCGGATCGGCCAATCCGGAGAATAAGTGTCCGAAAATATCGCTTACAAAGCGAACAAGGCGTGCGCGCTTAAACTGCCATAACTTCTTTATTTTTGGGAATATCTTAATAAAATTTTGGGACGTGATTTCATAAAGTAGAATCAATTGAAAAAAAAAATGATTTTTCAAACTTATAACCGCTACTACCCCCTTAAGGCGATTAAAATTATAAAAATCCAACACAGGAAATCGCGCTTTCAGAAAAACCCCCAACTTCATTCATCCAAGACCTCCAATAATCCGATCTCCTTTTGAAACGCATATCGATGTCTGCGATATAGTTCCATGTAACTCTCATCTAAAAAAATATATTCGATCAAAATATAGCTCCATAGTCGCGCGACTAATTCAAAGATTAATTTGCTTTCATATGGTGAATATATTTCATGCTTTAACATTCTATCCACTGTTGCTTACTTCTGAATTCAACAGCCACTGATACTACCTTCGTTTTTTTTTAAAAAACACATATTCAAGAATATGCTAGATGGGGTAGAGATGGTTCGTGAGAAAGTCCCCCATCGAGCAACGCCCTGATTAAAGTATCTCAGCTTGTTCGACGGGCAGCATATATGGTATGTATGTAGTTTTGACACCAATCGATCGTATCTTATTGGCCTCGCTACATTATGATGATTATAATAGATGAATATTGTTCACGAAAAATTTTCGATTTCTACGAAAATTTCCAATTAAAAGATTTGTTTCGCTCATTATTGTTCGCGCGGCAGGAAATGTAAAAGACGTTCAAATTTAACAAAAAAAACCATTTTCTTGAGAGGTTATCTTGTTTTATTTTTTATTGAAGACAATACGTGAAGAACGAGAATGTTGTTGGCTGGGTCAATATGATGAACGTTTTACACAGCAATAAATTATCGGATGTCTTAGAGATGATTAACTAAGCGTTTATTATCGTATGACAATTTGAAAAATTACGATCAGTTTCTCTTATGAAAGTTTTAGTATAATTCATTTATATATTTGAATTTTTTTTGTATGCATTCTAACCTAAAATAAAATTTCCTGTCGAAAACCAAACAAAACGTGTTAAATTGTAGACGATAATTTATTTGACTATTGCTTTCTTTGCCGCACATATTAACTTGTATCGCAGCTTGACGACAACTATTCAACACATAAAATGTTGTCTTCGTAAATTATTGTAGATTTCATCTTAATTTATTTTAATTCTTGGAATAGATTAATCAAAATGGATCAATGAAATGGAATTTTGTTAGTTTGTCTAATTAAATTGAAAACATATTAACATGAATTTATATTCAACTATTATAACATTTAAATAAAATACGGAAATTTTCTTATGTGACAAGTTTGATTGTGGCCCGAATTGAGAAAAGAGCAATATTTTATAAATTGAATGAAAGATCGTTTCTTCAATCAATCAACAAATATTTTATACGGATGAATATCAATAGATTTTTTGTTACAGTGTGTGAATTTAAATTTAATCGTCATCAATTTTAGTTCAGAGATGCATACGGCATAATTTGGTTGCCATTTGTCCCTTAAGTTTTTTCCGAAATACCCAATTCTTTCTGTTGTGAAAAATTTCAAAACATTCGTAACGAAAGATTAGATTGTTGCCAATAAGGTAAAAAAAACCGAACAGTTTTCCTGCAATTTTAACTTCAACTGATCAACGGAAACTCAAACTTTGTATTCATTGTGAACTCAACATTTCAATTCACTTCTTTGAAAATACATCACCAATTTTCGGAATTGTTTCTGAATTTTCGAACGTTTTCTGAACCTTTTTTCCCAAAAATTTCTTCGATAAATAATAATTCGATCATAACTGATGAACAAGACTGATCTAGTTTATTTAAATTAGAATATCAGTTTATCAGGAATATCAGGTTTACTTATGTAAAAAAAATTTAGAGTGGAATAGACAAGGACTACAATTAGAAATTAAGCTTCCTCTACGGAGGTTCGAACGAAAAGTGAACGAGAGGAATGAGCCCAGGAAAAGCGTACCGAACGAAAAAAGCGAACGGAGGTTTGTCTTAAAATTTAAAGTAAGCACAACGTATAGCAATGATGTGCAAATATAAGCGTAGAGCGGCTGGTTCAGTGAGCAGAGCGCCCGACTCTTGCTCTCGAGGTAGAGGGTTCAAATCCCCGCTCTCTGTTTTTTTACTTTAAGTTACTTTGTGTGAATTGAAGTAATAAAAAAATTACATATTTTGTCATATTATATGCATCCTAAATTTTTGAATTTGTCACATTAATTCCTGAATTTTTCCTGCATTTATCTATATACAAATTTTTAACCTTTACATAAAAATAAAATATCTCGACGTGGTTACCTCGTGATTCATCTACAAAATAAGTGTGCAAAATTTGAAAAGGATTGGATATGTAGATTTTTAGTTAGAGCGTTCACCTACTTTGAAAAAGCTAAGTGTTAGAAAAACGCTTCAAAGAAAGAGAAACAGCGGATTTACAGTTTATAGCGCGTCGAAGAGCATAATTTTAAAATCCTGTAGCTTCGTCAGTTTTGCTCCAATCGACCTGAAACTTTAACTAAATACTCTTGAAGAATTCTACTAATAATATAAAAAACCATACCATACCATACTATATAAAACCATACCTTAAGCTGTCGCCGTCATCACGTGATTATTTTTCAAACGAATTAGAACAGCATTTGCTGTGTTCCTCCTTTATTCCCGTTTAACTTGAACAACATACGGGAAACCAAGAAGTGTGAACTATTATTTCAGATAATAAAGTAGTCCAAAAACATCATCCAGATTAACATTAGGACTAGTTTGCCAACGTTAGCCCAATTTCATACAAAATAGTTATTCGAGGTGATTGCTTTCTGTGCACCACCAGACTGTAAATGTTTTTTTTTGTATTTTCTCTCTAACATTTTCAACCCTTACTCACTTACTTTTCACGGGGGATGATAATAGCGAATAACCACCATGCAAAATAGGATAATCTGCAGATCCAACTTGAAAACTGTTGCTAGATTTCTGAACGGTACATTGTAACAAGTGTTGCGTCCAACAACTAAAAGTTAATGGCTAAATGTTTGGAAATGCTAACAAAACAACCTAAATGGGTGATACAAATTTATTTATCTAGTTTTGATTGCGATTTGATGCGTTGTAATGATATGTTTTTATTCAGCGAATAATATCGCTACTAACTTTCAAGGCAATAAGCCTTTCGTTTCGTTGGCCTCAATGGACGGTAAGTCCCGTGGACGCGGCAACGAACTCTTTTGTCGTTCAGACTAATTCGAGTTCGACCTCTACTTAGCCAGAGGAGTGATGGCTGCTGGCAGGCCAGCTCAGTTCAGCGCGTAATATCATGAGTGCGTTCTTTAGCATCAGTCGCGCATCTCATTTCCAGAAATTTAGCCATCGATTTGTTCGATTACGTACTGACAAAAAAAAAATCTAAACAAAAAAAAGACAAACCATATTATCCTGTGAGACTATACCTCCTACGTTACTATACCAAAGAATTTCTCGCACGCATACCGGGATTATACCGCGTTCAATACTTAGCCGAGAGTTAAAAATTTCTTTACGTTACTTCAATCTACGTGTGAAATTCCGAAACTACTCAAAAAAGATAAAAAAACGAAAACGAAAGGATACTGCGTACCAAAAACAAAATTACGGGTGTCCGTGCTACTCCCGGTTAGAAAACGAGCCTCAGCGAAGCTCACCACGCTCAGATATCGCTGCCTGGGCCCGCCCTACCATGGCCTAGCACTTGCGTGGCCACATTTATTGTACGCGCTAAAAGTCTTGTTGCCTTGAAATTTCGTAGCTATATCGTTCGCTAAAACACTCGATTCCATTATATCGTTCACACAACTTCAAATTGTGATGAAGTTAGTCGTGCATGTTTTAATATTTTTGTCTTTCATCGCAAATATATCAGTGTTTTTTTTACTGCATCTAATCAGAAATATCCTTTCGAAGCGTATTGGCTTTCAAAAAAAATTACTGGTTATATGAATTTCTGAATTCAAATTGAATCTGGAAATATAAAACTTAACAATTCGACTTTCATATAGGCCAAAAAGATTATGAATCCTACATGAGGATTATTTGTCCTAGCTCATTGGGACCATTTTAATATAAGGGTCATTTTTGGACTCTTCTAAGAATAATGGATGCATAACAGAAGTTATGCCTCCATGATTCAATTGGTTTGTCCTACATTTACTGCCCACATTCGTGGGTCATTTGCATTTATTATCCTCCAAACATATCGAAGCCAGTTTTACAACAATTTAAGCACATACACACGTTGAAGAATACAAGCCTTTTCGAAAAACACACACCATTTTTCTGGACATACTTATATCTTCTCAAATTTTTTTTTGGGACGGAATAGAACCCCTCAACAAAATATAATAAACATTACGACACATCATTTCCACATCATAAAAATAAAATTTATTTGCTGTTAATAAAATATGTAAGTATTCATTTAACGGCTGTTTTGCTTCCATCATGCTGATTTTTTTTTCCTAATGCTTCTTCAACTTTTCTAGGGCCCAGGAAAACGGATGATCTTAAAAAGACATTAGAGTCAATCTATGCATGTATATATATATATATATATATATATATATATATATATATATATATATACTCGTATATGTATTTTCTGTTGTGGTTCAGAACCATATATAAAATGACCATCAAGCTCAATTTGAATTGACGACGACGACGAGTGGATTAGCTTGAGAACTAAAAATTTAATGATTTCTTGTTGAAGGGGAAGAGCGATTGTTGTTTGTGGGCACTTTTGGGTTAGGAAATAAATCCATTCAAAATTCAATTGATGATGTTTTGGAGGATTTTTTATGGGGGAGAGGGTTGTGCAAGATTTAGCGAAAAATCAGATTGGATTGGTGTTTTAGATATGAAGTGCTAGAATTCGCACTGAATTTTTGAGTTTTGGTCTGGTGTAGAATTGAAGCCGGATTTCATGATTTTATCTTCGGGTGAATGGACTGAAAATGTCTTATTTTGACTGCTGAATCAATTGATAGATTTATTTGGTATTTAATTAAAAAAATGTTTCGATTTAACATAATCAAATTTAACTTTAAAGCAAGCGTAATTTAAAACTAGTCACGAATTCCATAACTACCTCAAGTTATTTCAATCAAATCGTTGTTAGATGGTTAAAATTTTATTTTTAGTACAAGCACATATGTATCCGCTTCAATTATTGCTTATTATTCTTCATCTGTTTTAGCCAATTTCCATAATATTACAAAATTATGAAAATTTGCTGCAATATCTTCTCTTTGTTCAACTGAGCAGATCGTTATAATTTGCACTAATCATGATGGCTTTAGATGATTGTTTAAATTGTAGAAAAATAGCGAATATCAACTTTCTTTCCAAAAAGAATTAAATAAGCATAGAGCTTCAGCTCGGATAAAACAAAACTAGTAGCTGTTATAAGTTCACACTGAAAAGTATCGCAGAGTATCATAAGTAGACCAAGAAGTGCTGGCACTTATTAGGTCTCGCGTCTTCTCCAAATTCAACTCAAATTTCGTATCCATCTATTCATAATCTTCTACTCCTCGAAGCATAACATCATAACCACTTGGGCTGTTAACAGCTCCACCAGATCCAATCATCTCAGCTAATTTGTTTTGTCTTTGACTCAAGTTATTTTTCTTTTCTTTTCGCAACATAACACAGCACAGCACAGCACAAGACACGTACTATGGCCATGCCAATAATAAACATAAATTGGTTTAAGATGGGCACGCATAGGCTACGGATGTGTAGTAGCAGAAAATATACTTTGAATTAGTTATTTTTTTGATCCCCGAAGATCTTCTTGGATAGCACAATGGGTCTATTATAACAACTGCATGACTCCAGCGCGCAAGAGGGTAGCTATTGGCCCCTAAATGGACGCAGATATTGATGCTAACGAGATGATATCATCAAGCATATTTGCTAAATTAAAATAATGACAGAAAAAATCTTTAGTATGCTGTTACGATACAGTTAAAAGAGACAAGGGACTGACTTATCCAAGTCCCCCTTAGCTTAGATGAGAGATATTAAATACGATGATTCAGCAGGATTTTTTTTCGGGGATAGAGCGACTGGATAGTCCACGATCAGACCTTTTTTTTAATGAGAATCGGTAGTGTTAACAGTCTTCAAGAAAGTATCGGTTTATTCAATAAATTTCAAGTATAAAACAATTCGAACTGAGCGTGGACACTTCAATTTTGAATTTATATCTCCGAATTTATTTTAAAATTTTATGTAGTTTTTGATGCTGAAATCTTGGAACTATAGACCAAACATTTATCGTGAAAGGCAGCCCCAACACCAGAATTGACTTTACATCTCAATCTTCTCATCTTAGATACACGACATTTCAACTTTCATTCGCAGAGAATTCTTTTCATTTTGTCCTGGAGCAAAAAAAAATCGCATACACTTCACTTTCTCCCCATCATCCAAAAAAATACAAGTGTTGTTAATTGAATGATAAGGCTCAAGGCCGAGACATAATTAAGCCACCATTAAAGAAGCCTTGTTAAGGCCTCAACAGAATGTTGTCCTTTCCGATTTTCGTCATGTTACTCTCCTTATTTTTTAGCCTTGTCGTAGCGTTGAGGTATGTACATATATAAAATATTTGAAATGTCTGTTGAATGCAAATGATCTTTTTCCTTTACTTCGCTCGGTTTATATCCTCATCTCAGTTGTCGTCCTTTTGCAAATATATGTATTTACACAAGATTGAGACAACTCGTCCCGAAAGGCCTGGCGCCACCTATTTTTTCAAAAAAAAAATAAATCCAGAATATAGGCTTTTTCATTATGTTTTCATGTTTCCATCCACAGACAGAGGAACAGACAACATTTCTGATTCGGTTTACTGTCGGCTGTTGCTCATTTTCCCCAAGAAACTTTTAGTTTATTTTGTTTGTTTCGCTTTTCCACTTTTCAGGGACTTTTCCTTCTATCGATTTTAAATTTCTACGAAATTGCTTAAGGCTTTGATTTGATTCTGTTATGCGTAGTAGGCCAACAGCAAATTATTTTGTTGGCTTGTCACATTTTCCATCGAGACCCTCTACCAGAAAAAACATCTTATGAGAATCTTAGACGCGATTTTGTGCTGTGTTGTTGATTTAAACTAAATAGAAAATTTCGCTTGCAACTGATGGAAATAATAAATTCAAGGCTATGGCTCCTTCGTTATAAGGACCACAGGCTATTGCATGGGTGGATGGGCGGGCGAAATTAAGTTAAAGTTATTTTCAGTTGCTTGCGTTTCGTCGTATTTTCGCTTTGAGTTGATTTTTTTTTGCTTTCTTGATTTAGTTTACGTTTCAAGTGTAAGTATGCAAATAATTTCCGAGGTCATTTTGCAATGAGCTTGATGGTTTTTTTTGGTAAATTGATAGCATGTCCTTGAAAGTTTTAGGAATTATATTGAATTAGTTGTAATGAGGAGATTTCAATAAATACCAAATCTTCTTAAAATTCGTTATTAATTAGGAATAGTGTTATAATTCGTTATACAACCAACGCAAGCTGGATGATGACTTTGATGAGTTAGGAAAGATTTTAAGTAGATAAAGGATCGAAAGTTGGACGAAAATTTTCCGAAGTGTAGGATGGAAAGCTGGTAAGTCAACGCCGAAGAGAAAAACTCACATTTAAAAAAAATTCAAACAATTATTTTGTCCAAGATGGTACTCGCAAATTTTTATGCTACCCACCAAGAACTTCGTCAGAAAAATAGCTTCAGCGTTCAACCTGCTGCCACGGTGCCATATTTCGTATTTTAAATTGAAACAAAATTGCTGCATATTCCTGTAAAATATACCCTTAACATGATTTTTTGATTACGCTTGCCACGATCCAAATTTTAAGAAAAGAAAGCCTTGATTTCTTTTCACCCCACACAAGAATTACTCGGCAATGCGTAGCGGAGAAAAATAAATCGAAAAATTAGCCTTTTTTCCGATCCTCTGGATGTTGTAGCCTCTGTTGTGGGCGAGGGGTATGGGAGTATATTTTTTCATTTTATTGTATAGTCCTTCAAGAGTTCTCCAAAAAAAAATTGAAGTTGATCCGAATAAAATTGATGAAGTTATGGGCATGAGCTTAGGGACAAGCTCTCATGAATGGGCACGCGAAGAGGATAACATTCGTATCAGCAGAGCTGATCAAAAAGCTGCAAAAGAGTGCAAAGAAGGTCGAGTCCTTCGAAGACAACAACAAAAAGATGCTCTGGATATCGTTGCTCATAGCCTAACATTTTATGGACCCGGCATTGATGAAAATTCACTTTTTCTCCAAAAGAAATTTTCAAACGCCTTTTCTGAGACTTTTTATTTTTAAAGTCGGTGGGACACGAAACTCAAAAAATAACGGGCCGATCCTTTTGAAATTTTGAACACTTATTCTGTAAACAAGGTAACGCTGTCGGGATATTTTATTTTAGACATTTTGAATAAGAATTTTCTCGATTAAAAACCGTTTTTTGGCTTCAAAATTACACTAAAAACTAAATGAACAAAATAAATGGAAAAACTCATTAACTAACAGAAAGTCATTAGCTAACCGAAACTTTTTAGTTTTTGGGGAATTCAGATGATCCAGCTAAACCTTTTTTTGTGACGTCTTTATTTTAGTAGATTTGTTCAGCTAAAAATTTACCATATCGCTAAAAAAAATTCTTAAAGCTATGCTTAAAAAGTCAAGAATTAATCATAGACCCCATTAACTGATTTTAAGCTCAAAATACATTTAATTAATTTCATTTTATACATCTCTCTCCATGTCTTTCATTCAGCCAAAAATCCTACACATTAGCATGTACCATATGTATCTTAACAAACATCCTGTTCAAAGATTCTGTATCTAAACACATTTCGCAAAATAATATTAGCACTAGAAATATTAATGGACTTTTAGCAGCCGCAAAAGAAAATTCTTCTTCCGTTCCGTCGTCTTTCACAATTTTCCAGTCACTCATTTCGTATATTTTCTTTTCGTTTTGTCTTTTGCTTCACTTCTTTTGACGGCAAGTTCACAATCTTTTCCGGTATGGAAATTCATTCAACAAGCAAACAAACAAGCGTGCAGAAACGGAAAACATAAATATAATTGCTATCTAAAAGATACTTACATGTATGTATCTTCGGAAAATAACGCTTAGCGTGTCATCAATGAGAGAGTTAGAGTTTATACGATTTTTTTGGTTGAAATCAAAGGTCGGTGTTGCATTAAAGAACAGATAATTATAAAAATTACTAAGTGCCTAACGGTAAAATCAATTTTTCATTCATAAAAGCATCGAATTTACTTAAAATTGCTGACAAAAATACACACGTCGTCCAAGTTTTCCGCCCCTTCAATCTGAACCAAATAAATTTCCTATACGAGTTTGTGTGGTACATAGTGGGGTCGTCGTCGTTTGGAAAATGTATCTTTATAAATATTGAATTGCGATATAAATAGCATTTGAAAAATTCAATGAAATTTTACGCACTACATAAATTGCCATTAAGGCTTGTGTTGCTTGAATGAAAAAAATGCAGGAGGAGATCGAAGAGAAAGAAATTACATACACCATTCCTAGTTTTGGGGAAAAAACACAGTATGGAAACTTTTACGGTAGTTTATTTCGTGGGAGAGAGAGAGAAATGCTTTCGTTTGCTGTTTACTTGGAATTTGATATTGATTTTTTTTCTACTGGAGGATAAAGCCGATAGAAATGGAATATAAATAATATAAATACAGCAAATCATTTCGAACGATTGAAGGTGAAAAGTGGAAAAAATATTTGAGAAGACATTTTATGTGCCACTTTTTTAGTGCCTTATCATGAGTGCTACGTAAAATGATTAAGAATTCATAACACAGATTTATTTCAGGAGTGTTTTCACGAAATCCTCCACCAAATGCTGCTAAAGCAATCGTATCAATTAGTGAATATTTTCCACAGTAAGTTTTTTTGCGATTTTTTTTATGCGGTAAGAAAATTAAAAGGATAATTCTTTTTGAGGATGTTATTAGGCATGTTTTGAACTTTAAAAAAAATTTGTTTATTAAAAAATATTACAAAATGGCTGCCCAACAGACGGTTTTTTTGAAAGGGCTACGCGGCACGCGTCTTCTCTCAACATCAAAGGACGCTACGTATTTTGTGTTCAACATTCTTGAAAAATTTTCTAACAGCATCTAGTAGTGTATTAAAGCAGTTAGAAATCGAATGGTAAGACATAATGCTGTACCCGACGAGCAGGTGTCGTATTAGTATAGGTAGTCGTTTCGGAGCTGTCGGGACGGGTCGAGAAAGAGCTCGAAATTTCAATGAAAACAATTTCTGGCAAATATAAAACCATTTGTCTTTTATTCTAAACTTTAGAATCTAAAGGGTTCAAAGGATTTTTGAAGCCAATAAAAATAAAATCGACTTTTTTAAATTTCTACTGTAGAGTAACGCCTCGCCTCCCCTCTTTAAGCAGTGTAAAAACGGGTTATTTTCAATAATTTTTTGGATAGGTTTTAATTATAAATATTGATAAAGGAGGGGTTATACTCCAAAAATACACTCCCAAAGGCACAAAAAAATTATTTTCCATTCATTTATGTGAGTTTTTTTAATGAAAATGCTGGTTGAAAAAATGTCGAAAAAACGAGAGGAATGTGCGCTGTTGATGAAATTTTCGAGATGGTTGGTCTGAAACAAAAAAAAATCAAATAGTTTTAGGTTCAGTATGTTAATAGCTATAGCGCGAATATGGCGATTTTTGCAAAATTGACAAAACGGCGGACATTTTTCGAAAAAATACGAAAAAACATGCTTTATTTCACCGTTTGTGGCCAAAAAAAATATTTCAAATCAAAATGCGCTATAGCTGTAGTCATAAATAATGTCTGGTAAAAATTTGGTGAGAATCGGTTCGGTAGTTCCCGAGATATCATCAACGCTGCGTCAAAAAACGTTGTTTCGAGAAAAACGCGGTTAAAGTTTTTTTTAATGAATAATCGCATTCTGGTGACAAAGTGAAAGTTGTCCAAAAATACAGTTAGACTGCTCTGATGTTGTTTTTTTGTCAAAAAAATACCCCAGCTTCCGAATTCCGTCCAGCATCTCCGAAGAAAGCCTACACATATTTCGCTATTTTTGAGTGTCGCAAGACTTACAATTCAATACCTTTAATACGAAAAATTTCCAGTATGACTCCATATAATAATAAATACTGTTTCAAGATCCTCACCACTTCCACCCAACTTGCTTCATGATTTGTCGTCATCATTATATATGCGTGCAGTTCACCAAAGCGCTTAAGACCTTCCACTCAAAGACATATTTGCATATTTCCAGCGATATAGTCAATAAAATTTGTTAGAAAAAAAAAATTCAAGGCATGAAAATAATGAAAATCTATGTACTTTACAAGCGGATGTTAACATTTCCAGCAGAAGAGCGTCTATATAGAGATACGACAAGAGTGGTGCTATTTTTGTACTTGCTGTATAGAGTGCCTCTATGGAATAAAAGCAGGGAAAGATCGGTGCGGAACCATCACGCTTCGTCAATTGTATTGTTAATTAATGAAACATATTCATAGATACATAGATATTGTTAAATGTTAAGATACAGATTGTTTTTTTTTTCGAAAATCAATATCTGAAAGTGGGTAGGCCGTATTGGTGTTGGTAACAAAAGAAATGTTTCGTGAGTCACAACAACAAAAAACAGAAACTAGCTTTCGATAGACAATACAATATTTATTTGTTCTTTTTGATTCTTTTGCACGCACGTCATTGTCATGACGACGATGAATAAATTAAGAGGGCTGTATAACCACCACCCTTGGTGCTTTCTAACATTGTTCAAGTATTATGATTTGAATTCAATTTTTTCGTGTTTTTTTGATTTGTTTTTTCTTCTTATTACCCAGTTGAATGACAAAGCTAATAGGTCTTTTACTTGCTATGCTGGACGGCCTGGTCATGCAACCATTGCTCTAGGAGGTATGGTTTAATGTGGGTTCGTTTATTCTATAAATGATAATAACGATTGGAAATTTGATAAGCATTTTTGGAAACGAAGCATTAACAAATAAAGTTTTAAATTAGGAGCCAGTCTGTTGAAACAGATTCCAGTCAAACTTGATGCCATATCAATTACATACTTTGTCAGCGTAAATATCAGAACTATTTGCGGATTTCTCGTATCGCATCTCAAGTTAAACAATGCTCAACTCAAGTATATACATATGTGATTGACGACACTACAAATACACATTAGAAATACATAACAAAAGAATACAATGCTACCCACAATAATTTAAATTCTATCGATTGGATTTCCCTTGAACTCAAATTAATCTAATCTGCTTAATGTGTGCGATACGTCTTATTTGCTGACACTCAACATTTCGTTTTGTCTTACTTTATCATCCGCTGATCGTAAAAAAAACGCTTCGAAGAAAAATAGTTTTGCACTATTAGAATGTTGGAAGTATCTTTTGAATTGGATATTGTCGAGACCAGAGACAGATATTATTTGAAACAAATCATTTAGATTGGAAGATAGAGTCGGTTTGAACTCTTGTACTCAATCGCTTTTCATAAACCGAACTTTATTGACTTTCTCATCGATAATATATGAATATATTATAAATGCCCCCCACGCAAAACGTTCATTTGCATTTTAGACTTAAAACAAATTGTTTTAAGCCTCTTATAATCCACGAAATAACACCCGCCCAACCCATTTTTCGTACCACCGTATCGTTTTCACCTTTGTCGTCGTCCATGTGTGTGCGATGTATGGTAATTTAACAATGCTATATCGCAACGACATGGTGTAGTATGTAGTACATATATGGCTAGGAATTATGGGAGTCTTTTTCACCGCCTGACTCCTTAGATTTTATGAATTCTAAATCGATTTTGATCGTTTTCACTTTTCCGAATTATCGTTGTCGTTTTTTTTACACTTCTTCTGCTTCATCATCGTCGTCGTGTCGATGTTGCTTGCTTTTGATGGAAAAGACGGCAATGTGGTCGCCCTCGTTATTGCCATGCTCACATGTGTGGAAAATGAGTTTGGTTGATGAGAACCAATCATCACATCACTTAAATCACCTTATAATTCAATAAATAGACAAGTGAGCATGCATGCATGGTATGTAAAGTATTGTATGTGTATTGGAAAAGAAAATCCTCGTAAAAGACACTTTTGCTATTTTGTGTTGTGAATTATTTAAGAGTAATTTTTTGAAGTCATCTCACAATGAACGAGAAGCTTTAGAAATAAATATTATGTTAGACTATGGAGATTTCCATTAAAAGCATTTCTACTACCTTCCACTGCAACTCAAGCCAGGATAACAAAAGCAGCCTTAATTTTTTGGAATTCCAGCTACCTTCATGGAGGTTCTAAAGAAAAGTGAGCCCAGAAAAAGCGTACCGAACGAAAAAGCGAACGGAAGCTTGTCTTAAAATTCAAAGTGAGCACAATACACAGTAATGCTGTGCAATTATAAGCGTAGAACGGGTGGTTCAGTGAGAAGAGCGCCCGACTCTTGCTCTCGAAGTAGAGGGGTTCAAATCCAGGCTTCCTGTTTTTTTATACTTGAAGTTATATTATGTGAATAGAAGCAATATTTTTTTTCATATTTTGTCAAATCATATGCATCCTAGATTCACCAAATTTAGGGTCAAATGTTTCTATGTTTTAGAAGGATTTTCCTTAGTTACTTAGTAGAAGAAGTCTTCTAAATTTCATGCTGATTTTTAATTGTAGATTTAAGTTACCGTCAAAAATGTGAAATAGAGAAAATTTATGAAAATTGGATGCACTTGTCTTGGAAATGCACCACTTTCTTGGTATCATGTTACGGGTTTTAAATCACAAGTTTTTTGTCAACTTGGCAGGACATTTTTGATGGAAATTTTGTGTACAACATATTTCTCTTTTCTTTCATCGCTTTTTATCAAAACTTTTCCAGAATATTTTATTTTTAATTTGTTAGAAATATTTGTGTTGGTTTCTGGGAGACTTTTTCGACAAACATTACAACATTATGTCTTTTTTTATTTAATTTTTTATCCAAACCATTCAAATCTAATTCAAACTTAATTTCCGTGAATTATTAGAGTGTAGAAAATTTATTTAATATTTTGTCCTTGCCCTTTTAGAATAGAAAAATGATCTTTTTTGAATCCAGATGATTTACCGTTAGTTTTGGAAGTTTAGTCTCCTTTACGGAAGTTCTATTGAAAAGTGAGTGAGAGGAGTGAGCCCAAAAAAAACGTACCGAACGAAAAAACGAACGGAAGTTTGTCTTAAAATTCAAAGTGTGCAC
The DNA here is from genome assembly GCA_963942545.1 of Oxycera nigricornis. NCBI lineage: Eukaryota > Metazoa > Arthropoda > Insecta > Diptera > Stratiomyidae > Oxycera > Oxycera nigricornis. The sequence goes on from OZ012663.1 coordinate 99,450,458, forward strand.
AATACATAGCAATGATGTGCAAATATAAGAGTAGCGCGGTTGGTCCAGTGAGCAGAGCGCCCGACTCTTGCTCCCGAAATAGAGGGTTCAAATCCACGCTCCCTCAGTTGTTTTCATACTTTAAGTTACTTTGTGTGAATAGAAGCAATAAAAAAATCATAATTTGTCATATTATATGCATCCCAGATTTTTGAATTTTTCACACTAATTCCTGAATTTTTCCTGCATTTATCTATATACAACTTTTCAAGCTTTACATAATCATTTGCAAAACATAGCTGAACTTCCCATCAGACACTCCCAGAGTGCCTCACTACTTTTTTTATTTTAAAGGAAACAATGTTACATATATTTTTTGCTACGTAACACAAATAAATCGAAGTGTTGTAAGCAAAATTCAATCAGATTTTGTTTGAAATCCCAGCCTTTTCAAATTGCTTCATGTTATACTTTTGTATGTCTTTGATTTCTTAACCCAATTTTGGACCACTAAATAAATTCAACAATTGACACCATATGTACCATGCTGACTAGCTCAATAGTCCAATTTTAACTTGTGACTTCGAACAAATCGCCATTTGTTTACACATGCATTACTCGAGTTGATTGCCAAACCAAATTGTTACCATTTTCAAGAGTTCTCACATACAATACATGAAAGCCTAATTGACTCAACTATACGGATCAAATAATAGCCACACTCATCAAGCCAAGGTCAGATAGTATTCGTAGATATGTTGTCGTCAACGTCTTCAATTTTAGGTCAAACCCGACTCAATAAAAAAAATGTACATGTGTCGCTGGTCAATTAAAAAGCCCCAAATAAATCGAGTGCTTTCAAAGTCTGACCTCTTGAAATCTGTTCAACACACACATAGATCGAATCATAGCTAGCCTAGCCCCCCCTAGGCCGGAGGTCACAATCATTCACATGTTACTTACATATGTCGAAATCAATTTGTCCTCGTTAACATTCTCTCAACATAATAGATGTGTCCAAGTTGTATCTTTTCAATTTGACCGCGTTGATTTGAATTCTTCCTTTGAACATGATATATCTTACCAAAATTTTACCTCTTCACCTTGAACTTGTGTTGAAAGTTACACGATATTCGACAGATTTTAACACACATTTATTCCTTCATGTCTAAGAGGCAGATTTGATGAAGAGGGTGGACGAACGTTTGATATAATTACAAGTCATTTGAGTGATGCGTTGAATAAGAAAGAAGATAGAGAAAAAACCGCCCCGCCATATATGCTCAATTGCTAAATCATCGCACTATTGCCCGTGTCAAGTTCTTCGTTCGTTTTTATGTTATTAACAATTGGGTCGACAAACAATAACAACAAGAGCAACAGCAACAATGGTACGCGGACGTATAAAAAAAGAATTGGGGATGACAATAGCTAAAAGAGATCAAGACATTGATTGATGAAGTATGAAGGTTTTTTTTCTACACAGATTATGACGAACCATATCTTGCGTACATACGTTATGTCGGAATATATGCTGATGTCCCGGATTTCAAACTTATTCAATGGAAGTTAGATGTGTTTCAACTGGTATAGATACTTGAAATGTACATTGCTGAATATTCCAGCTAAAGTTGAAATAGTTCAACATTAAAAATTCGGTTAAAATCTTTCTTTTAGTTGCAAATTTTTGCTCTTTAAATTTTTATCTTGAATAGGAGAAGGACCGACGCAGTCTTAGCAAAGAAAAAATGAATCAATTTTTTTCGGAGCGTAAACTTTCAACAAAGTGAAAATTGTGTTATTCTCATCCAATTTTTTCTCTTTTCTTACCAATGAAATATTTTCGAAAATTATTGCAATTCGAAAAAAGGCTTAAAATTGAATCACATAAATTGGATACGTCTGATTTATCACGGAATCATTTGCGAATTTTTCGAAGATTTTTCGTTCAAAAATATTTCCAGAGAGAATAGCGTTTACAAATTAAAGTGTTACGAGTCGTGTTAAGAGATTACTCTGATTTTCCACTCTCAAAAATAGATATTTTTTTTAAAAAATGGACGCCATTTTGTTATTTTTTAATGAAAAAAAATCATTCCGCCGCCTGCCATAGGCAGAGAGTATATATAAACCTTTTCTCTCAAATTTATTGCGACTAAGTCATGTAAATTTCAATAGTCAAGAGTCAGTCCGATTGAAGTACCTAGGTATTTGCTAGGCCTAGCCGCGCTTGACATGCGACACCGCAAGCCTTACACCGTGGTAAGATAGGCATAGGTTGCAATATTCATGCCTGGCAAACTCTATTGATGTCCTTCATTCAGCGAGAAAGGTACGGCTTTCCCAGGAATAGTTTGCTCGTATTTCAAGTGTTCAGATAGTTTCAATCGGTTGTTTTGGAAATAGGTCCTGTTTAAAGTTATTGATCTGCGGTTGGTCATGATCCTGATCTTTAGGAAAATAGACAGATATTTTATTTGGTTTTCTTTGAGAGGTGTCTTTTTCGGATACTGTCGGTATTTCCTAATCGGCCATTACGGTAACTAACTCCCAGGTAATGAGATTCTGTATCGAAACTAGGAAAACGGTCCGTGGTATTGCAAGCTGACTTGAGTTCGCCTGCCAGCAGTGACTGCACCTCTTGGCATGAAGAGATTAGATCAAAGTATGTCTGCACGCTTTGGAATGGTTTGTGCTTATTTTAAAAGAAATACTATCGGACAATAATACTTATTGTTTGTGAATTACATGAAATAAGATAAGAAAGACGCGTTTTTGGATTAAGCGCAAAAAAGCAATGCCCATTTTAAAACCAGCTTGTTTTATGTGAATTTAGAGTAATAAGTTTTTTTCTGGTTACATAGATTAACAATATTTCAAAGTAAATAGGGTTTAATTATAACAACATCAAAAGATATTCTATTGAATTACATTTATTTCAAATATTCATAAACATAAGTGGCACTCGACAATATTTTTTTCTTCATTCGAATTATTTAATAATACAAAAACTTAGACAATTCTTATAAGTTTCGTCTTTATTCAACCGAAAAAAAATGTCATACTTACAAAACGACTGCTACATAAGGATCTAATTTCCTCTCGCAAAGATATATCCATTTTTACGCCTGCAAGAAAATAAAAATAGACATTGATGTAGTCAACTGTAATTGATGATTATTATCTTCTAAAATATCAAAATTCCTTACTTAAACATATGTATAAGATTTCATCATCTTTCTCCGTACTTTGTCTCAAAAATATAGCCCCAAAAACCAAACGAAGCATTGTCTGCCACCACCGAATCATTCATCCATTTATAATAAATGTTATTTTCCATTTTTCCCAGGATTCAAATTTCATATTTTACACCACCCTGCAAAATACGTACCTTGTGCTACCTTATCAATGCAATATCTTATTTTATTTTGACGATGGATGGACTTACACACAGTCATCATCTGTATCTTTTCGCATGCCCATTTTCCATTTCTATGTAGGCATGGAAATATCTTACTTACATTTTACTGATGAAAATTTAAACGTCTAGTTTTTTTGTGGAACGAGCAGGGTTTTCTTTTCGCGCTCCCTTCTGTTTTTAACCGACAAAATGGATCTTGGAAAAGTATTTTTGGTCGTATCGTTGCTTCTGTTAAAACAGGCTCGTGGTAAGGATATATATATATATATATATATATATATATATATATATATATATATATATATATATATATATATATATATATTTCACTTTGAAAGGCATCGAATCATATTCACGTCAATTCAATTGAATCAAAATGGCATTTATAACAAAAGGCTTCGAAACACCTCGGAATGGAATTGATATTGAAATATGTAACATGGCTTTTAAAAGGACGAATTCTGAGATATTTTTTTTTTTGAAAGACGGCATCGGAAGTAAGGAATTGTGGACCAGAGACAGGCTTGACGTATCAATGGCAGGCGAAACAATTCAATAGAGCTGAACAGTAACCGTTGATAACGAGACGTTTTGGATTGTTTCGTTTTGTTGATATATTCTACAGTTTTATCATTAGGGATGTCACGTGATGGTTTTTTTGATTTGAATGACGTGGGAGTGAGAATATGACTCGAAAAATTTTGTAGCTCTGCTACAGACAATACATAATAATAAGAGATAGTTTTCTTGGTTCATAAGATACTAGAAACTAAAAGAAGAATAAAAGAATAGAATAAAAAATGTCCTCTTATTTTTTGTATGCAAAGAGTGTGCAGAAAAGTATTAAAAATGTTTTCCCATTACAAAATCCCATCATTTTCAAGCTCCAACCGTTTAAGAAACCTCTCATCAAATTAACAGTCAGCTTCGGGCTGAAAAACTCACGACAACATACGACAAATCCTTGACTTCTTAGAATTCAAAAGGACGTCTTTCCATCTCTACATTCTGGCTAAAATAAACATCAACAGCATCCAACAGGACAAACAACACAACCGAGCCTCGGGTAGCATGAAATTTCACCTCAAAAGCTGCCTGGGATTTGATGTCGTCTTTCATACTAAAGGTGTCAAAGGATCGCATAACAAAAGAGCAAACCGCGCAAGCAACATCTTAAGATGCGTGTGTGTTTTTTTTACCTCTTCAGTTCCTCTCGGCATCTTTTTTTTTGGTCGCCATCACCTGAGGAGGTGACGTTCCAAGATTATACGATATACAGGGGTAACATTCGAAAAGATCTTGGATTGTCAACCGGTTTCTACGCGGACACCAAAAACCAGTCGTGTTGGTCTATTCTATATATGATTATCCTTACAATATCCGGCCAGCAGCGTAATTTTCTATCTTGGCAGCAATTTTCAGATTGAAGAAATATACGGACAGGTAAAAATGGATAGTGTGATTTCCAACACATTGCATTCGGGGATGGCTATTGTTTGAATTCAGCCGATTTTTTTATGCTTAGTCCTTTTCATGGTCAAATTAGAAAAGGTTCCCCCGGGAAGTGGTATGCTGCTGTGTAATTTATGGACGTTAGTTTCTTTTTGAAGAATATAGACTGCAGTGGTTTTTAAAAGTAAGATTTTTGGACATAAATGTAAGTAACATGTTCATTTTCATTGAACTCTTGTGGTAGAGCTGAGACAAAATTACTCGAGACCTCATCTGTGTGAAGTAACAACGGCAGCTGCTATTTTTGACATGTCTATTATCCTTATCAACCTTTTTGTTTCCTTGCATAACCATCAACCAGCTGTGAAAATGGCATCAAACATAAATTATGGTTTCTATTGATGATCGTAATTTAGTTGTACGAAAAGGGAGTTCGAGGATCGATCATACAGTTGAAGATTGCAATAGGATTTCAGTAAGTGAGTTTAGTCAAAAAAAGGAAGATACAAAGTAATTAATCAACAATCCTCAACGAGTCATATTCAATATAATTTCATACACACAAAATTGCATACGATTTAAGGACCAAATCATGTAAATCTGTGACAAAGATGACAAAGAAACTCTCTGTGGTAAATTAATCTGCTTTAGGAACTAGGACTGAGACAGTGGTTTTGAATTTTCGATTTGGAAATTTCTTATTGTCCGGACGACAACAACGACGGTGGTAGTGATGATGATGGTTGCTCTTTGAAAGTTAAAAGTCACCCAAAGCCTATGCGCAAATTGAATTTTAAAGCTGGGATGATTGGAGGAAAATCTGATTGATATCTGAATTGGATAAGGTCCTTTTGTTTGATGAGCAGAGCAGCATGCTGGGAAGTATGCAGCAAACATATTTGAATATAAGGAAAGATGATTTGTAACGGTATACAGGATGAAGATGAATGTGAAATATGTAGGTTAATTGAAAGCAGTTTGGTTGGAAGTTAAGTTGATTTGTTTTTAAGAGTCTTGAAAAATAGATAGATTGCTCGAAAGTAGGAAGATTGATTGCAAGGATCGTAATAATTAGCTGAATAAGCTGTCCGCCTCGTTTGCAGTACTGGCATGATCCTTGACCAGCGCCAATCCTACTGTTTTATGCATTTTATTGACTATCAGACGAACGTGTGAGGCATTTAAGCAGTTAAGCATTACAGAAACCGATTTTTGGACCTACAAAATATATAATAAAATAAATTTCGCTTGAAGGCATATTCCAATCATTTTTGATCTCAAATAAGAGACACATTTTAATCACTTTTCATCCCAAAATACATAAATGCTTTTCTTCAAATGGTCTCACCTTGTTTTAAATGAAAGAAGATTTAAGTTTCTTAATTGGCATTTCGAAGTGGTTACGATCATATCAGATCTGCGTTTGTGTGCTATTTCTTCCAGGAAGACAATATCATAAAACTTACATTTGCATCTATTTTAAAAAGTTCTAAAAGAAACATTATCCAAAACGCTATCTCTAGGAGTGCTACGCTTCTTGATAGCTTTGAAGGATTGATCAAAAATTATGAACTAGAAACCTACTCAAAGAACATACCATCAACAAATGCTACTATAAAAAAATTACACTTTTTTTAAGTTAATAGATTTTTTTCAAACAATCCCCCAAAAAATGTTTTTCCATAAATTCTTCATTCACCAAAACATTTTCGTAGTTCTTTCTCACCTATTATCTGGAATGTTTAAAGCGTGTCAAATAATACGACATTTTAATCAACATTTCTTATCTTGAAACCAAAGGAAATGAAAAGACAAAAATGAGCTCAAATTATTCTAGCAATTTGTTTTGACTGAGACGGGGCGGAATTATCGTATTTTTTTATGAAGAAAAAATTCTTTCAAGCGAAAAACGCATAGTCAAAATTAAATGCAGATAAAATAATCAAGTCAGTGTCAATCATTTCGGATGTATTCATGTACATGTATAAAAAGAAGACGACCATAACACTCCAAAAACAGATATGAAAAAAATAGTTAATTCCATCTAAAACAAAGGGGATCAACAAAAAAAATACAGAAGTGTTTTTATTTTCTTTTCAAAGCTAAAAAGAATGAAATAGAAAATACATTATTCAAAATTATGCGGCAGTGAGTGGAACTAAAGTGCGTTACATTGTAACCTCCAGTCAATTATATATTTAGATAATGAGAATTAAATGAGCAGAAATAAATAGCATGTCTGTTTCGATCAAGCTGAAGCAAATTAGTTCTCGAACAAATTGAGTTTTGGGCTACATATCTGGGACGAGAGTTTAGCGGAAATTGAGCATGTAAAAATGATGTGAGTGTGTGTTATTCGTAGTTCGGAAGGTTTCACTTTCGGACGAGGTTTTGTAGTTTATTTTTGTGTATACATGAGTCTATGAGATAAATTTGAAACAGTGTCTAGATATTATACGGATAGCTAAATAGGGAAAGCTAGCAGCACATATGGTTTGTAAGCCAAAAAATAGCCTTCCCGAAATTTTGGAGCAATCATATATACAACCGAGATGATATTTCCTTTTGCTGAGCTCATTCAAATCAACTCTTTTTTCTAAGAAATCGTTCAAGTGCATCTAAAGATACTACCCTTCAACTAGTTTGTCCAAATGCACGGTTCATTACCGCCAATAACGAGCATAATAACACCGAACAATGGCCCAGCTGACGGGGTCTGGTAAAGACAGTTGGTGGCAACAGGAAACTAGTAGGACTCCTTGAAATAGTTGTGTAATGCAATCAACCAATTTGTCAACGAAATTAACTGACATTAAACAAAAACATCCAAGTTGTAGCACCCGGCCGAACAGTTTTCTATCTAAGCGAAAAATACATAATTTGCCTTGACTGTCGCATTGAATTTTCCTTTCGCCTGGGCGACTCGTGGAAAACATCTACACGAAACACATTATAAACAATAGGGCTTGGGCTCACGAACACTGTTCGCGACAGGAAAAGAATCGAAGATAGATTTTCGGTAGCCTATTAAGATTTTTTCCTTTCTTTCGGCATTTGTTCTATTGTTGTTCACAGATAAAGCAAAAGATGGAAGACAAGAGAAGTGAAGTGAATATAGGCTCTATTGTTCTTCCGGTTGAGTTGAAACAAGGGAAAAGATGACACTGTTTAATTTTTCGTCACTTGAATAATTTGTTCGGGTGGACTTTGTTCTTCTGCTGATTGTTTCGAGGGGGGGGGGAGTTCAAAAATGTTTGTTGGAGCATAACAAATGTAAACCAACTGCCAATTGGAAAATCTTTTGATATAGTTATCTTGTTGAAGGAAAGATACTAGATAGTTCAGCTGCGACACCATGAATGAGTGTTTGAATCGACACCCAGAAGGGTGGAAAGAAATTATTTTGACTTACAAGGAGAGGCCACGGTCTCGACATCTCAGATTTCGACGAAATTTGGCACATAACTAGAAGACGTCAAGGATATTCGATGCTTAAAATATTAGACCGCAACACACCCCCGTTTTTGAGAAAATCGCCTCCAAAGTTTTTAGCGTCGCTTATGAATTAGTAAGTTTTCACATCTAACAGAAGGGGTGTAGGAAGCAACGCCACTAGCTCGCGATCACGAGATCGTGTGTTCGATCTCTTGTCGGTATTGTTTTTTAAATAATTGTGGATGTAATTAGTTTAAAGTAAATCAGCAATGTTCAACTACAAAAACATTTATTTATAGAAATCAGCAAATTGTTCGGTCATTTAAATATGTAAATTATACTAAAAACTCATTTTTGAACGTTTGGATGGTTAAAAACGGTTGTAATCGAAGCAATATTATAGTAGACGGTAGGATCATCCCCTCTTGCTAGAATCAACCCTGCGTCTTCTTCGTGTATCATAGCCAACTCAGCAAAAAGCAATAAATCAGGTTGGCGCCCAACGTGGGCAGTGAAGGCTTTGGTGTTGATTAATTGTGGCATATAGTAGATACCAGGAAAATTATGGATCTATTATTTTAAGGACCGAAGACCTTTGATGTCTTCTACTTATGGGCTTAAAGATTAATTTCGGGGAAAGCACGTTAAACTCAGGAACTATCCGTATGTATAATTGATTCAGTGAAGAGCATCGAAAGGTAGCTTCCAGAAATTTTGACAAAGCTGCCATATCACCTATTTATTTAAAAAAAAACGGCAACCAAGATTATACTCTCTAAACTGCCACTCTCATAAATGGAGTCATCTACCAAATGAACAGTTTTTCGAGTCCTTTTAGTGTCCGCTTACGATAAATTCTTTTGTACATCAGTGTTGATTATATGAAGCACAACTTTAAAATAAAAATTATCAACGATAATTCGAGGTGATTCAATGGATGTTCTATTTGTTTCATATTTTAGTTTGAATCCTTTTGATGTGTTAACGAATTTAAAGAATAAGAAACTCTAAACGATTCTGAAACCACTTTTTCATGTTTTTTACTTAATTCACAACAGTTTCAGCTTGAAATTACAAAATTAATCTCTGTACGACTTTAAAAATTAAAGCTATTTAACCATTACTGACTTTTTCACTCATAATCAATTGTCGTCCTTTTTCCTGGAAAAGCTTTTCAAGTAGATATTATTAGTGTCACACTCACTGATGATTTCATATGAATTTCATAATGATGTAAATATACATGCTCGGAATATGCGCATGACTTCTGAATCGTATATGTATGAAGGAGTCCACCTACAGTCATATGTAAATTGAAGAGGTTCAAAGATATCATATCATATACAGCCACTTTGTACAGGATGACATCAATTGTGTCTCGCTACACGGTGAGATCGCAAATAGAAAGTAGGAAGCTTTAAAAGAGCAATGACGTCACACATTCTGATTATGAATAAAGGAGATTCGCAGAAGCAAGTGGCGTTTGACTTTATTATTTTTATATTACTAGGAAATGTGTAGAGAGGTCGAGGCTAAATATGTTTCACTTGCAAATGGGTCTGAATTATCATCTTAACATTAAATATTTTCCGGGAATCACTCACCCAATCGCAATCATTACTTTGTATCGCTGGTAGGCTGGGTACGTATGCATGGTACGCATATCAGCCTCTGTACCCATCCTACACACTGATTAAATGGGTGGTGAGGTGACTCAGTCGTGTGTGCATAAAACAGCCCCATGAAAGTCAATGGGTACGCATTTTTCTTGGTATCCTGGGTGCACTGGTATGGTACGCATACCATCCGCCGTAATCCTCAGTCCATAAACTTTCATCAAATGCGTCTTGATTGGTGACTCAGGCTAGGCCGCGTGCTACGGGCGTACCCAGCCTATGAACGCCATTTACGTGCCTTGCTGGTTACAAATGTTTACGTTGCCCATGGTATGCATCCCATCCTCTGTAACCAGCCTATACATTCAAACACACTGTATAAAATGCAACCATTTGCTTATGGAGTAGTGAGATGGTGACTGCGGCTGTTACGTGTACGGTGGGTGCATACCCATCCTATGCACGATATTTTAGTAACTTGGTGGGTATGAATCTTTGCTGGGAAGTGTCTTCTATTAAATCTTCCATCTGCATACATAACATTTCAAATCCTACACGACACACCTCCGAACACACAACATGACTTGTCGCTGTATGTTCGTTAGATCCTTGTGACATGGAGGTTGAATTCTTAACCTGTATGACGATGGAACTATACGCCGCTTAAGCAACTAGCGCTTTAGGGATTTAAAGGCGAGACTAAAGAGTGGAAAAGGATTCCAAAAAAAATATCGATACTGATTAGAACTTTTCGTTGCATGACATTTGCTAATATATTTCGAGAGAATAAGACGTTATCAAAACGACACTACACACATGTGATAAAGAAGGAAAAGGGGGATGTCAATGCACCTCAGAGAATCTGATTGAGACTCTTATCGTTATTTATAGTTATCTTGACGTCTGCATGCACGAATTTCTTACTAATTTTTATGTCCCTTAATGCAACACCCTACTGAAGTCATATTGTTTAGCTTGTTATCTATAAATTAAACCCCTTTCATTCTCACATAATTGCAATCAAGATTTTTCTTTTGTTTTTTTAACCCCAAAGATCATTCAAACGTTCGCCCTAGCTTTGAAGTCTTCCCAGCCATGTTGCAAGCGACGAGACAACGTCTAGTTCCACTATCACTAGATTTCTATATTTCTCTCACAGGCAATGGGCAGTAGCCAAACATTCAGACAGAGGTTTATCCAAATGCTGAAATAAATGTTTGTCTTTTAGTCACGTCCTTTTGGTTGCTAGTAACATTTCACTGTCGTCACATTCAATGTTCCAGACGTGACTAATGGCCGAATGGAAATATCGTTAAGGCTTCATGATGTGCCTCTGCAGTACATATATGTTCGTGGTTTATGTCATTGCCGGTCAGCAGGCCAAGTTTCATTTAAAGTCATATGGGAACAATATTTTGTTTTTTGGTTGCATGTTACTAAGGACTCTGATATTATTCTATTTTTTCTTTCTTTTGACGGTAGCAAGGGGTTATGTTAGCTTTTGTAGTAGCAACATAAAGACTAACACACATGCTTTGTTTGGTCATCTATTTTTCATGGACGTGTGAGAGAAATGCTCTTAGCACTATACGTTGAAAAAGACTAATTTAATTTTTGAATGAGCGCGTGCTAGTTGTAATTTGTAGATTGTTGATTTTTGAAACGGAAGGACACAACTTAATGAGGTATAATTGTCTGCAATTTGATAATAAATATGATGTGTGTTTCTATAAAATTTTCTAATATCAATTCAATTAGAGAGACACCAATTCTTATTCAATTTTATTTAAGTGTCAATGGTAGCCCATCTCTTTTGGTAATTGCCTTCAGTTTCCACAAGAAACACCTAAGTCTTTCGAAAACACTAACTACTCGACTTCATGATTCAAATTACCATGGATCTTGTCGCCGCCAATTTCATTTTGCCATTTGACTGCTGACGGAGTAACAAATCCGTCGTAGGCCAGCACTGGGCCAGTGCTGCTGTTGGGTTTTGGCCCAGTACGCGTTTGCAACGTCCATCCGTAGTTATCATCCAGCGCTTATGTTACTGGGCCAGCACCGCTGAACGAGATTTGGCCAGCGCTATAAGGCGCTCAGCCAGCACTGGCAAAGTACAGGGTCAGTGCTGGCTGAGAGAATTGCAACCGTGTTCGGGATCATGCCATATTACACTGAAGAGTTTTGACGCCATGAACGAAGACTCTTAAGCGTATCATTACCGAAGCAGGAAAGTGCTCACTCATCACGTTCATCTTTGGAACAAACATTTCTTTGAGTGCCCTGGCATAAATTTTTTTGTTTTACTTACTTGCTGGGTTTCCAACACTAAAATTTTCGTCGCGTCGCGAGATAAAGAAGATTTTTATGGGAGTTTTCTGCGTTTAATTTTTCGAATCTTTTTTTTTCATTGAGATGTGTTACGTGCACTTTTTGCGGAAGCCAAATTTCGGCACAGTTGAAGTTTTCCCGTCCGGCCTTCATTCGCAAAGAGCGGTGTGGGTGTCCCTCGGTTTTTCAACTTGATTTGACATCATCAAAAGTTCTTATCCCGAAAGCAGCATCTTCTTTAGTCTTTAACTATAAAATAGAAATTTAATATGTACACTGAACAGTCAAGACAACCTCCATTCTCTAAATTTCAAAGACAACAAAGCGTTACTGTAAATGATTGCCCACTTATACATGATTAAGATAGATAATTGAAAGTGTGATTTGATATCCTGTCAAATCCATTGGTTAGTTCACGTTAGGAGAAGTAACCACGCATATATCGATTACTATAGTTTGATTCAAACAAAAGAGAGTTGTTATCGGTGAGATGATGTTGATGGCTAAGATGTTAGTGACAGATTGTGTCCAGGTAATACGTAAGGAGATCTTACTTGAAAGAAAAAGGAAATGGAACGTTAGGAGGCTGCTGTCAGGAAAAGCAAATTGAATAGGGCATATCAATTAAGGATTTCCGATGTTTGAGGATGCTGACTATATGAACAAGACAAGAACAAAGACTTCTAAACATTATTCTCGATAGAAAGTGTAACTAACTACTAACAAATAGTTGAAGTGCATCTTCTTAAAAGGTTCTAGCTAACGTTTTGATAACGTATCAGGAACAAAGAAAATGTTCTATAAATCAAGCTGAAAACATCACTTTTAAACTGGCTGACAACGTTGTGTCTTCAAAGAACCTTCTGATAATTTTAAAACAGATTAAAAGAAAATATCAGTAAACATACGTTGTGCGAAAGATCCTATTTATTTTGCAAAATTATTAGTTCAATTTTGAATATCGAACATTTTTAAAGAGATCCCTTAAATTGCTGCAAAACTTATTTTGTTAGAAAGTAGTAGAGGTTAACACATCCGAGAAATCTAGCATAGTGTTTCGACCTTCTTTTCTTTCAAAACGATGCATAACAATTGCCAAAGGACATAAGTACCTCTCTTTGAATCCAAACCCTCATTTCTAATTATTACACTCCAAGATAACACAGCCTTGTCACCATCAAGATTACTTCCAGTTTCAAGCATCCCAAACACAAACACAATATAACCAAATAGTCCTGGATATCAAAAAGTTCATTAATTGGCTCGTCCTACGCCCATAATCAATGCATCAATAATTTGGCACGTTTTCTATAAATGCCATTAGCCTCGACGTAATCACTCCTCATCAATATGATGATTATCATGACAGCGCCACCCATGATTTACTCCGGGAAAAAACGAGCTTTTTTGTCCTTTCCCGAGAAAACTTATCAAACTCAATAATAATGGCTGTCCATCCATGTCCCCGGCGAAAACAAAACACGAATCTCAATTCAAATTGTCCCTGAAAATATTTTGTCACCTTTTGCAAATCGTCACGTGGAATTAGTTTTTGTTTTTGACATTTCCCGTTGGCTATGCCGCACTAGGACAAAGGATTCAAAAGTTTTCTAACGAAACATTTCATACAGACGACCACACCGAACGTCCTTTTTCTCTGCTCACATCCACGTCTAGTTGTCGTTCTTGCTCCGTTTTAAAATCACATTTGGCTTTAGCTGTCCCCCGTTCGTCCTGTTCGTCGTCGTCGTCTGCGTTGTTTGAATCTTTGCAAAACCCTCCTTAAATCTACCGAGAGTTGTACGTGTGCCGAAAAGTTTTAAGGAGCTCCACAAAAACAAAAAGGGTCCAGGATTTAGCATCATACTAGAAAGAGAGATAGATGGAACGAGGAATCGTCGAGCAAATGAAATGGAGGAAGAAAGAAAGAACGATTGCCAGGACATTTAGTGGATTTCAGATGGGTGAAAGTCTTTCTCCTGGATATTAGGCAAGCTAGGGAAACGGCAGGGACGAGCATGTAAGCGACCGACCGACCGAGAAAGCAATTGAGCCGACAAGCAAGCAAACAGGCTGACTGGGTGACTAACACCAAAGGTACCCCCATTTTCGCCAGGATAAACTTGCCTAGGATTTACGTATATTGAGTTTATTGCAAGCACAATGCTTTCGTTGCTTGTAGATGTGATGTGCCATTAGTAGGTTCTTTTTGCAGGGTGAGCCGCACTTAGCATCGAGCAAGGATCTTTCAACAGCATCATTTACTGGAAGTGACACACACACCTGCACACATACTTATCACTTTTGTTGAATGGAGGTTCAACTATATAAAGTGCACAACTAGGACAGGACAATCGTCATCTCGTGGAATGCGTTTAGGTTAACTGGGAAAGGGGAAAATCGGTTTGTGTTTATATACATATTCTGGTTTAAAACCATCTAACGAACATCAACTCGAGAAAAGTCGAGGGTTAGTTTTCCGTTTATATTGGGGCAAAATAAAATTTTATAAGCAAAACCGTGAGTGGAGCGTAATGATGTCAAGTTGAATCTTTCTTAGCTTTGGGATATAGTTAAGGACTCACATCAGTTCATATCCAAAAAATACGATAGTCAAGATTACATTCGAATTTATGGTTGAACAGTTACTCCAGATTTTTTACATCAAATTAAGGGTTAAATATTTCTATGTTTAAGAAAATTTTTCCTTCGTTACTTAGTAAAAGAAGTCTCCTTATTTGAATGCTGGTTTTTAGTTGTAGACTTAAGTTAACACCAGAAATGTGGAATAGAGAAAATTTATGAAAATCGGATGCACTTATCTTGGAAATGCACCACTTTCTTGGTATCATGTTAAGAGTTTTCAATCACAAGTTTTTCTGCCAACTTGGCAAGCCCCTTTGATGGAAATTTCATGTACAACATGATATTATTTTTATCAAAATTCCGCCCAGAATATTTTATTCTTAATTTGTTAGAAATATTTGTGTTGGTTGATGGACGACTTAGCTTTAACTTTTTTGAATCTAGATAATTTACCGTTAGTTTTTGGAATTTTAGTCTCCTATACGGAAGTTCTATCGCAAATCGAGCGGAGTGAGCCTAGAAAAAGCGTACCGAACGAAAAAGCGAACGGAAGTTTGTTTTAAAATTCAAAGTGAGCACAATACATAGCAATGATGTGCAAATATAAGAGCAGAGCGGCTGGTTCAGTGAGCAGAGCGCCCGACTCTTGCTCTCGAGGTAGAGGGTTCAAATCCTCGCTCGCTGTTTTTTATACTTTTAAGTTACTTTGTGCGAATAAAAGCAATAAATAAATCATATTTTGTCATATTATATGCATCCTTGATTTTTGAATTTGTCACATTAATTCCTGAATATTTCCTGCATTTATCTATATACAACTTTTTAACATTTACAGAGTGCCTCACTGCTTTTTTTTTAAATATAATTTTTCATAATTTTGAAGAGATTAATCATGAAATTTTGTCAAAAATTTTCTCAAACAAATTGTCATACGCTTTTTGGTTGAATTTTGATAGTCACAAAACCTATCTCTTTCTAAATCTTGTGCAAATATCCCTCATTTTTTTTGGTGAATGACTTCAAATCGCATTCGGTCGGCCGCACAACTCTTGAATGGGATGATGCATTCACATCTCGTCAGAATGCACAGCTTTATTCCCAATGCTCTCCATGTCGTATTTCGTGCATATTACCAGCAACAATGAATCTCAGCAAACGAGCTTGCTTCCATCGACATGATCCCAACAGTAGTTATCTATGTACGTAATATGAAAGACCTATACCATCCGCGCTAGACACCAAGAAGAGCCTCCAAGAAGCATGGCCAAATGGAAGCAGAGGAATATTGAAGCAACGATATTTTCCAGCGACATTGTATAGATTTGAGAGTGGCGATAACAACGTGTCACGTTTTGCAATTTACACATTCAATGCACCCATTGTTTTATAATACATTCGTGAATTCTTATATGATTTATAAGATGCTTGCAGTTTTGCGTTGTTGTTGTCTCTCCGCCACAGGAAAATGTCTAGGACAATCTCTGTCGCATTGAACCATGGAAGAAGCTGCTTTACGTGGTATTTATGCTAGTATATCGTTGTGGAAACCACGTCATGTAGGGGCTCATGCCTGAAATGGTATTTGACGCTATACGTGATGACGACAACACAAGGATATTAAGCCTTATGGCCCCACGAATAAATTGTGGAAATCATACGCTAGAAGCGAAAATTCTTGAACTCTCAATGTAACTATATTCGCACAAAAACGTTGCAGAAGATGCTGCAATTGAGTTGAAAGTATTGAAATATTTTCATGGTAATATCTGATGATATATTTCTTGCAGTGGTGAACTGTAGGATCTGAAGAGATATTAATAGATATTTTCTGATGGATTATTCCAGGAATCTATAATAAATTTATTGTTCCGAATTGGAAAACCATCATGAACTATGATCTTCCAGTTGATGATAATCCAAAAATGTAAAAATCGTACTGCTTCTAGTTGTCATAAAAAACCATTATCACTTGAAGCTTACAACTAAGTCATTTAATTCTTTAAGGAAACATCTGGAAGCAATCGAGAAAAAAGGGTTTCTCCACCAAATGATGCTGCTTTACCTATTGAAACCGCATCTAAACATCGTAATCCTATTCAGTCTCGAAAGGAAAAAACGAAAATCCGCAACAAAATGAAAAAGCCTCGAGATAAGATGATTTACATAGTCTTGAAATATTTTTTTTCAGTACAGAAAGCTTACCCTCACCACAAATCTAATCGAATTCAATCCAATCATAAGGGGTCATCCACCTCCTCTCTTTACTTTTTATTCAAATATAAATTTATATATATATATATATATATATATATATATATATATAAGGTCCTTGTTATTACTACACATGCCTGATGTCCTTTACAATATGAAGAATATGTATTTCGCTAATAATAAAAGAAAAGGGTGTAGGCAAGAAAACAGGACGAAAGCTCTCAATGGAATTGATTGTGGGGTAGTGGTGACGACGACGATGATGATGATGATGAGGACACTAACTCACTCATTTTCCTCAAAAATGCAGAATCTTTCAAGATGGTAACATCTTATACACTTCTTCATCGTTCCCTTTTGAAAAGAATCCTTTGGGTAAATTTATTCGAAACTTTGTTTGTTGCATGTGGGCTTCTGAGATACTATATGTTTATATGTATATACATATAGGTAGCTTTGCGAGAAGGATTGGCTTTCGGGATTTAGTGTTTGAAACAGGTTAGGTTTTCTTTTGCGGCGGAGGTTACTAACCCTTGTTATGGTTCGGATAAAAGATGTACAGACAGAATGGAATCCCTTTTCTTTGGAAAATGAAGTTTAAGGATGATTTTTTTTGATGTTGTTCACAATAAGACTTTGTGCATAATGCCGGGGATCTTGTTCGATATTTTTCTATGAATGTCAAAATTTGAAGTGAGAAATTTGACGAAAATAAAAGAATTTTTTTTTAGAGAAAATGATAATTTTTTTTGTCCGATTATGTATTTATGTATATAGATATCAGAAAAACCCTAATGTTCACAATATAAATAGATCTCCTTTTCATTGTATTTTTTTGTGGGCTTTATTCAAATTTATTTCTATTTGTTGATGAGCAAATAAAAATTCTAGACAGCTCTCTTTCCAGGATGATTGTTTTGAATAAGTTTTTTTTTAGATACTTATTCTTTATTTTCTCGACCAGGAAATTTTATTTGCTTGAATTTTTATCTTATTTTAGGCCTAAAATATCAAGTTCTTGCTGGAAATATCTTTAGCCTGTGTTTTAAACAAAATAAGTCTGAAGAACTCATATACTGCTTAAATTTGTTAGTTGCTTAGTAGATCAGTGCAGATCTGTAAAAAGAGGACTACATTTGACCGTTGAGGGGGTAGGTGGGAGGCACAATGATTTTTCCAGGAAAAGTTGTGGAATAACTCGTATGACAATAATTCACTTATCCTCCCTCTCCAAAAAAAAGTCGGAAACATTAAAACAAATCGAAATGTTCATTTTTTTTAAAAAAAACATCGTTTTTCTCCTACTTTTCTCACTCTTAACTTTACAACGGTTCATTTTAGAGCAAAGTTGTGTGCCAATAAAAGTTATGTAATAAAATTTTCGTTTAAATTTCGTTAAAAATTTTAAAACATTCAACCCTTGCCGCAAAGTAGCAATAAGTATTAAAAAAAGAAGAAAAACAGCTCCTTTTTATTCAATTGTTTTTTGACCACTTAGAATGCACTTAGGACCTTCTAAGAAATCTTTACAATATAATAAAATAGCACAAAAATTTTCATTAAAATGGAATCGGTAGATTGCCCATAATAATTGTGCAATCTAAATTTATTTAAAAATATTCAAAAAATATTCAACTGAATTCGCCGCCGCCCAGCACTGTTTTAGAGTTTATTACCATGTTTAGCAAAAAATCCTGAGACTGCCTTAATAACCCAAATTTAATAAAGTGAATTTGATAGGTGAAGTGCTCTTTTATACGTAAAAAAAATGTCAAACTTTTGTAAGCTTAAGTTTTTGACTTGCAAGCTTTCAAAAATTTTGAATTTTTTTGAAATAAATTTAGACTGCACAGTTATTATGGGCAATCTACTGATTCGATTTTGATGAAAATTTGTGTGCTATTTTATTATATTGTTAAGATTTTTTAAGGCGAACTTAGAAAGTCTTAAGTGCATTCTAAGTGGTCAAAAAAACATTAAATAAAAAAAGGCTTTTTGCCCTGTTTTTTTTAAATATTTCTTGCTATTTTGCGGCAAAGGTTAAAAGTTTTAAAAAATTTAACCAACTCTATCTTATAGAAAATTTTATTACACAGCTGCTATTCCCACACAACTTTGCTCTAACATGAACTGTTTTAAAGTTAGGAGCGAGAAAAGTAGGAAAAATAATTTTTTTTAAAATTTTTAAACATGTCGATTTTTTTAATGTTCCCGACTTTTTTGAGAGGAAGTACAAGTCAATTATTTTTATACGAGTTATTCCACAATTTTTTCTGTAAAAATCAGTTTGCCACCCCTCAACGGCCAACTGATAACACGTCCGACCTTGGTCTATAGGTTGACAATATTAAAGAAAATTCATTGAAAAATACATGCTATTCGGAAGGTTCCTGGTATCATCTCTTTTACGTACATATGTATCTAGCTATCGACACTCAATTATTTGATTTATTCAGACTTGCATATTTTGTAAGGGAGTAATCGGGGGATCGGTTAATCCTGAGCCTGGTTTTCAAAATTTTCAAATGTAAATTTCTAGACGTTTTTTTTATTAATTGTTTTTATTACTGAAATTCTGTGGTTAATTCAATTAATCGATCGAAGATTATAAATAATTAAACGCTTACTTTGATATATATTATTTGTCTAGTGCTGGCTTTCCACGGCATGTGAGACCTATCGGTTTGAAAATTGATGAGGAGATCGGAAGACATACTTATATGAGAGAATGACAATATCGCTGAAATTTTTTTCAAGTCAAAGTAGTCGTCCATCTTCGAAACTATTTAAATAATAATTTTAAACCGTTGAATATATTCCTTAAAATTAAATACAGTCCTGAGTCAACACAAAAATTGTCTCCTTTGCTACCATCGATCCGTAGCAATCGAACGAAAAAGGGACCACCAAAAACTGGAAAGAATTTCAACATCTTGACTATTTATTGACTTTATGCGATTGATAGCATTCTCATCCCATCATATATACATATGGTATGTATGTATATATAAGTGGGAAAAAATTCTATAGCGAAATTTTCACTCATCCAAAAATATCCCTACAAATAGAACTGACCAAGAGTCCATACCAATTTGTCCATCATGAGAGGCTCGAAATTGGACACCATTGTAAACACTTCAATTTTATCCGTCCCATATCTTTTACCCGGGGTTTTATAGATATTTCCAGCAATCTCACGATGATAGGTATCATCAATTTTCGGTGGTCAATTTTATTGAGTATATCCACACATCGTTGGGTGATTTTTTAATGTCCTCCACTAGTATCCTCGAGGCCAACAGTTAAATTCGGGCCCATTTTTTTTCTTGTGCCCTGTTCTCTCGCGTGACGTGACGCTTAGCATCATTCATTTATTATTCGGAAATGTCTTGTGAATCGTTTAAGGTTGGGTCAATAAATCGATAGAGATAATTGTCTTTGTTGAGGTTTAACTTGCGTGTCATTTGAGACACAGGCACCAGTCAAGGTGATGCATTGTTCAGCTGTAATTTTGGATACAGGTAAGTAAGCTCAACAGATGAAATTTTATCGGAATTGTGATGTGTGATTAGTTTCGACTTCTTTCTCCCCATCCCGTTCTTTTTGTTTGTACTATAGATAGAAGCATAGGTTTTTTTTGATGCTATGTAGAAGACCCGTGTCTAACGAGATAGATACGCAAACCGTCTCAGACGCAGCTAACTATCTAAAACCACTCTTGCAGCGCCGTCAATCCACCACTTAGTTGGATCAACTTGCTCGCACTTTGCGGTTGATAAATTGAATACCATTTAGCATTAAGTTTTTGAATAATTGTTTTAATGGATTTTGGTGAGGAGGCCACAATCGAACACTTGACTATGCCATCAACTACTACTGCAGAGCTAACCAACGTATAAATTGGTTTCTGATAAAATTAATCTATCATGGTTGGCCGTTTTTTTAACTAAAGAGCTCACCAAATTGCCATTTATATGTACATATGTACTTTCCCAGTTGTTGAATTGGACGATGATATTTTATCGATTGGTGCTTGTTAAAAGACCACATCATGACTGTTTTATGTTGGTTTAGAAGCAGCTATTTATTTTTCCCGCCTATTGTTTGTTCGTCAAAATTGGAAGGTTATCGCCCAGAGGGGAGCAATTTTGTGGTGATCATAATACATAGTTGTTTGGCTTTTGCATTCAATGGCTTTTTAGTTGGTTAATTTTGTTTGGTGGATTTGCAGTCGTAAAATGTTGTCAACCACGATCAATTTGTTTGTTTGAAAATGAGAAGGTGAATTGGAGTTTATTCAATGCCAAATTTTGACTTTATTAGTTACAAATTGAGATGAATTGCGATTTGATGGTAGGTAATTTAAAATAGATCACGGAAATTTCAATGTAAGTGGTTAAGCTTCAAAAATTTCATATACAAGCCATGGAAATTTGTGAATGGGCACAGTATGCACAGAAAAATCCTTGGATATAATCAGATTACTGAAGTTTTGATGATATTTTGGATATACGTAGGTGTTCAAAGATATTCCCTCAATTAACACGGCACTCCATCCCTCAATTAACACGGCACTCCATTAACACGACTCAGATTCAGTTTAACACAGTATAAAAATTTAAATATGTATGTACATAATCATCGAATTCGCGCTGTGTAATACATATTAATTAATACTACTACAAAGCAAGCGAAAATCTTGCTTGTTGGTAACATAATTTCCATCTATCGAAAGAAATATAAGGTTTTCTTCTTGTATGGATATCGTCATAGTACATAAACTGCAATAAAAAAGGATCCGACGCTGTAAAGACAATTTAAATGAGTGGTGACCATCTGTGTTAACAAAAAAGGACTGAGTGGAAATACCAGTTACAGTAGGAAATTGGGCTACAGGCCTCCGATTGCATACGTTTATTGCAGAAAAATGGTAATGTGTGAAATGCGCATGGATATGGAGGTAGAAGATAAAGGATATTTACTGCTTTCTGGATCAACAAAGATGATGGAAGCAGATTAGTTTTGTTGCTACAGAAGGCGAAACAAGGAGTTAAGGCATACTCCCAGAGTGCCTTACTGATTTTTTTTTAATTTAGAAATTACGTATGTACATACAAACATATCGAAAAATGATAGGGAAAAGAAAGACCATTATGCTTTTGCAAAAAAATAAAAATCTTGGACAGTCTTGCAAGTGGTAAAAGTTCATCTTCAGTTGCCAAGATTTTTGGATTAAACGCAGCCACAATTAGGACAATAAGGAAAAATGAAAACAATATAAGAGCAACTGTTTCCGCTAGGTCTTCTACTAGTTCGACTAAGACTTCTAATACTCGTCATGTTTTAAGGGGGTACAAGGGTCTTAAATGACTAAACTTTGGACACATTTTTTAATGGTGCAATAAATACAATTATATTGAAATTATTGTTTATTGAGAAAAAGCAATACTTGAACAATATTTTGTGAAATTTTTGTTTGAAAATTTTAAAAATTTACCCTCTAGTGGCTATTTTTCGAAAACTTAGTGAAAATGCAGTAGGCATGATATCTTGCTTTAGATTTATCTGAAACAAACAAATTTTTTTTTCTTGTAGTATACGTGCATAGCTCGGGGGCGAACGAAGGATTTGTTAAAAAATCAAAATTTGAATTTTTGGCGTTGCGCACTAAAAAATCATTTTTCGGTATAAAAAATCAATATATTTTGTCACAGAAGTAAAGTTGTAATGCACCAAAAAGAAAATTCTACGTTTACTCCCTAGAGAATACTATAAAGAGGAACTGTGCAAAGTTTCGGCAAAATCGGTTGATTCGTTCTCGAGAAATCGTGCCTATCGCACGGAAAATCAAAGTTTCGAGAAAAACGCATTTAAAGTTTTTTTACCGCGATTTAATGAATTAAAGTTATTTTTAAGCGACTAACATCGTCGTCGATTCCAGGTCCATACAGTAATTAGTTTGCCTCATTCGCGATGTTCAGAGCATCCTTTTGATGTTGTGATGTTTCATGAAGAAGGAGCTGATTTTAGGCGGTAGAACCGCGCCGCATGCGTATAATACGCTAGGTAAGCCAGAGCTTCCGCGCGGTATGCAAATCTCTATAACTTTGTTAATATTGCTCCAATTTATTTCAAATTTGGTGTGAATACTCTTGAAGTACTATACTTTCATATGGAGTGAAAAAAACAATCGATTAATTGAAAATACAAGACCCATGTACCCCCTTAATGGAATCCATGGAAAAATTGTTAATGTTTTGGATTGAAGACAATTTTCAGAATCGGATACCGTCAACATTATCATGAAAAAAACCATACGAATTTTTTAAGAACTGAAGGAAAAACTCCTTCGACTTCTAGTCAAATAATTCTCCAATTTGTGGCGAGTAAAGGATGGTTCCAGCGTTTTAAAACACGAAAATCGTTACGGAATGTCACGATTCAGGGAGAAAATGCATCGGGTGATACAGAAATGATGATGAACTACGGCAAATCATTAACGAGCAGGGTTACACCTCAGACCAAATTTTCAATACTGACGAAACTTGATTGTATTAGAAAAAATGCCTCATCGTACATTTATATCCAAAAATGAGAAAACGGCACCAGGATTTAAAGTTGCAAAGGATCGTATAAATATATTGCTTTGCAGCAATGCCTCAGGTGATTTCGTTAGGAAGCCAATGTTGGTTCACAGGTCATTGAATTCACGAGCTTTGAAAGGATTTGATAAATCAAACCTACCTGTTCACTGATGGGCAAACCCAAAAGCATGGATGACCTCAAATTTATCCAGAGACAGAGACTGTTTTGCTCAGGAAGGTGAACAATATTTAAGGAGAAAAAATTTACCATTCAATGTTTTGTTACTTGTCGACAATTCTTCAGGGCAGCCTCAAAATTTAAATCACCCGAACATCAGAGTAGAATTTCTTTCGCCTAATATCGCGGCTTTAATTCAACCACTGGATCAAGGCATAATATCCACACTTAAGAGGCTTTTGGAGAAACTGGAAATGAAAGCAGACCCTCCTATATCCTTGAGTATGGCCTGGAAAAGCTTCAATTTGTTAGATTGCATACAAAAAGTATCAATGGCAGTTATAGAGTTGCGCACATCAACATTAAACGGATGTTGGATCACTCCTTTGACCAGAAGCAGTTCATAATGACAATATGAATCTCACAGCAAATACTTTACTCTACACAGATATTTTGAACATAGCTCATTCTATGGGAGGTGAAGGGTTAGAAGATATGACCATTGCAGAAGTTGAGGAACTGTTTCAAGATGAAGGTCTGAACGAAGAAGAATTAGTAGCTGCTCTTCACTATGGTATTGTCACCTCGGAAACTTTCGAAAGTGATTCCGCAGCCATACCTCCTATGACGCTAAGTACTTTGAGGGAAGGATTCAATCTAGCTGATAAGTTAAGAGAATTTTTCGATAAAAATGATCCCTGTATTTCAGATATTTGTTGAACATACACAATGAAAATAATTTTATTAAAATTAAATTCATAGCAACAAAACATGCTTTATGATTTACTTTTCACTATTTCCTACCTTATTACTTCGCTCTCCAAAAATCTAAGCTTATCTTCAAAATCCTTTAACGACAATCTCGTTTTCTGTTTTTTTCCATTAACTAAATTCCTCGATCCAATTACTTATCGACAAATAACTATTACGTAAATCTAATTATCGACAAATGATAGGATTTTCGTTCAGATAGAATTTATCCGTAGAAGAAAACAGCCACAACCAAACACACACACACACCGCAAACAAAATACAATTCTAATTCCTCAATCACACTCTGAATGTGTTCATCGAAAAACTTGATCCTTTACGAAATTAAATCCGGGTAGGTAAATATAAGTGAATATATACATATATATATATGTACAACCATATACTTCCTAAAACGGAAAAACGAAATCCTATCTCTATTTCTCATATATTTAAGTATAAGTAAGGACTACGAAGAAGGATCTTCAATGAAAGATTCATAACAGGAGTGTTGTAAGATTGCAAGTCGTCTATTTGGGTAAAGGTAAGGACGAGTTTACCCTCAATCTTAATGTTGAGGTCAAATTAAGCAATCGATATTAACGTTAGAATCAGACTCAAATGTTACGTGGATATTTGTATGACTGTATATGTGTATGTGTGTATTTAGAACAGATACCGATGCATAGATTCCTTAAATTCTAGATACTAAGGAGGTTATTGAGGAAACTTCAATAGGTGGTGGCCTACCTTGCTTAGATGAAAGACGCAACCCTACTGATGACTGTAATTAATATAGTCCTGAGGACCTACGGGGGTTTCTGAAAGCGCCCAGGACGAATATTTTAGACTTCAATCAGTTGATTTGATCAATGTCCTGGAGTGAATTTAATGAACAGCATGACCGTGCAATGTACAGACAGTATGTGACATCCTTCCTTGGGTCTAGGGAGATTTTGCAAGAAATCTAAGGAACGTATTTCAAATGTTGTCCTTCGAAGTTTTGATAGTACATACTTGTCCCGAATTTTCATTAAGACTCCTATTAAATTTTCAAAAACAAAATTGAAGCTACCACTCATATTTGTAGTTCATTTTCAATCCATTTGCATACCATGTTGTATATAATTTTTCTCTCATCATTTTCTAGAAATCAAGCAACCGCAGCTGTGGTCTCTTTTCAATTTCAAACCTCATTAAAATCCGTAAAAACAACAAAAAATTTCATCTCAAGAAAACGAAGTCAACAGTTTAGATATTCTCAATTTATCTTTTTCTGTTCGGAATAAAGGTCATATATTTATTTTGTCAAATCAGCATTTTCTACCGAAAAGTGCAATTAAGGACTGTTATTTAATGTGTCCTGGACACAATCTTGAGGAAGGTCAAAGGTTAGTCTAAAAAGTAAATCTACCGAATAGCAATGTAAATCTATTAATATATTTAAAGGTCACGGATGTTGATCTTTTTGAAGGTTAAGGATGTGTTTGTATTAATTTATAAAGAATGTTTGCTTAAATGCAAGGAGTTGTTTGTTTAACATTTATGTAAAGAGAGGCGTTTTGTTATGTTTAATTTTATTTTAATGTAACTCTCCTCTTCGTTTTGTTGAACATTAATTTAGCATAAAAGATGGGTGAAAGTATCTTAGTTGAGCCGCTTTTAGTTAGACTTCGTTTATAATTGTGAAAAATTATTTAAAACTCAACTAATATTGTTTCATCAGTAGTTTGATCCGAAAGGATGCCATCTTTTTTCTAAAAATATGAATTAAAAATGGAAAATTGAAAAAAACTGCCACCACAAGTTCAAGATTTATTTAAGAGGTCTTTTAGGTTACAATTTTTCAAAAAATCAGAACAACTCGCAAAGATGCACAATTAGCTAGTCAGGAGCTGTATGCAAAAGAGGGAGGAATTTTGTACGGCCCAGGCATAGCAGAGTAGAGGTATATAGTTTTTTAAACAAAAATCGTAGAAAAAGTAATCGCGATTTTCTCGAATTCATGTTTTTTAAGCTGGCAGACACATTTAAAAAAAATAATCAACCGATCACTCTGATTTTTTAATATGATGTTGTACACATATATGGATATAGCTGGTAGCGGAATCATTATGATCGGTATCGAATTTTCCGATTTTCATTCGATTTTCCACCCCCGAAAATTGGTTTAAAAAAATGGCCGCCATTTTGTTATTTTTCAATGAAAAAAAGTCATTCCGGTACATGCCATAGGCACTTAAACAAGGAGTAATTTGGCGTTTCGTTTTTTCCTCTCCAAGATGATCCAGTCACCTAAAATCAAGACCGCCGTCATTTTTTGATGTTTTTTTTTAAAAATTGTTATGGGTAAAAAAAACAATAAAAAACCTAAACAAAAAATATTTGTACATCCCAAAGTACCAATTAACATATACATATACAAAATTTCAACATGACATCTCTTTTCTTTCTTTTAAAAAAATTGGTTATTTTTTTGAAAACTTAAAAGACCGCTTAAGAACGTAACGATAAAATAAATGTTTATAATTGGAAATAAAATGGTTAAATTTTTTTTGAAAACGGTAACCTAAAAAACCTCTTAAAACTCAATTTCAATATTGTTTTATCAGTAGCTTGAACCAAACAATGCCACCCTCTTTCTAAAAATGTGAATTAAAAATGAAAAAAAAAGAAATATGCGGTTAAAAAACGGCACCACAAGTTTCGGATTTATTTAAATCAATACTAAACAGAAAAAAATGATTTGAAAATATTTAAAAAAAATTATCATAATTTCCATAGCCTTCACATTGTTTTAATCATAACTTATTATATCATTGCACTTTGTATGTAAAATCAAAAAGAAAAGTGTCGGCTTATAAAAAATAAATTGTCAAAAGCGTCAGAAAAAATATTAGCGACGTTCCAAAAAATATGTCTAAGATGCCAAACGATACAGGACATTCTGGGTCATCTTCACTTTCCACTTATTCTGCACAAGGATTTGATAACTTCCTCCATCTTTAAAATTATTACGGAATTAATTAACAATTTTTTGAAATAATATTCTGCAAGAATCGTGGAAATACGTAACACTTGCCATGGCTCTGATTGTTATATAAAATATTTTTGGTGTAATAATTTTCGTGATGAGCCGTTGATAAATCTTTTGACAAAAAAATCTATTCGTTTCCATAAAACTTTTTTGAAAATGTTTTGGTAAAAACTGAATTTCTGATTTTTTTTCTCTCGATTAAACTTACAAAACTGTGTTTTTATCAGAAGAAAATAAATGAGATAAATTCTACTTCAAAATTTTATCAGGTGGCTGCTTAAAAAAAGGATTAAAAATAATTTTGAATAGCTTTGTTCACTTTCATGAACAAATTGTCGAATTTTATTTTGCAAATTTTCCTGCAAAATCTAATTGTTATGTATGTTTTCAATGCATAAGATTTTTCTGCACGAATATATTTTTCCTCTAAAATCTGATCAGAACTTATTTAATTTTTCGCTACCTTCCAATATTTTGCCACAATTTTTTGTGATTAACCAATAATTTCACAAAAATTTCACGAAACTTCTAAGAACTAATAAATATTTTATTCCTGTATAAAACAAGTATGTATTACTTTTTGAACTGTTAATTTTCCATAAAATTCATTACAAAAACTTTTCGTGAATTTTTTTGTATTTTTTTTTTAATTTGATTCAATCAAAAAAATTTAACAGTTGAACATCCTTTAAAAAATTAACATAAATTTCACTACAAAAATAATTTATTTTTTCGATTAGGGATGGTTTAATCAATCCGTGGGATACTCACTCCGGAAAATGTCATTTTTATTGTTAGCTGAAGCTCGTCGAAATTTTATTTTTTTGTGCAAATTTACAGTTACTGTTGGTATCACCCGAAAATAAATCATTAATAATCAAACACAAGGTAATGTAACATTTGTACTCTTAGAAATCACACCAAAAGTTTCGAAAAATATTAACTTCAATTTAAATTTCTAATTGGATTTCAAAAATACTAGTCCGTTGATTTTTCATAACTCTATTCCGAAAAATATTTTTTTTAATAACCAATAATTCAACAATTTTTTTTTGAAAAATGTTTAAAAAAACTTTGAATATTTTTTTAAATTCCACCAAAAAACCGCCAAAAACCGTTCAATACTCTCGATTTAACCACGCAATTGAAACAATTAGTATTATTCACATTGATCACAACGACACACAACCGGCACGTTTGGCAGTTCGATTTGAAATGATGATGGTAGACGCGGATGAGGATACCAAGAAGTTAGGTGCCATGTCAAAATACGCACTGTTGAATGGATGGTGTTTTTTTCTTCAAAAAAGATAACTAAAAAATACATGCTTGAAATCCGGAAGCCTCTAAATGTTATTACTACTGTTTTTTTATATTTTTTTGTATTTTTTAATTGAGAAAATTTTTAGGAGTTGTCTAAAATGTGTTCTGCGAATTCAAAATGCTTAAAATCTGGAAGTCTCGAAAAGTTTTTAATACTGTTTTAATTATTTTTGCAGTTTTTAATGGAGCATATTTTTAAGGAATTTTTTAAAAATTGTTCTGCGAATTAACTGACTGCTATCACCATTTTTACTGCACTTGATAAACGGTTTAATTTTATTAGACGAAATCTCAAATATGTTTTCAATAAAATTCATAAATTTTGACCGGGTTTTGAACTGTTTTTATTTTGTCATCATTGCTTTCATGAATTGCTAATTTATTTCGGTCACCGATAATTAATTTATTGTTGCTGCATTTTGAGTATTTTCGAAAAAAATTGTAATTATTTCTGCGCGTTTTTAATGAACTTTAAATGGGTTATAGTTTTCTCGGATAGTAAATCAATGAATTATCTGAATTTTCAATTGAATCTTGTGTATAAAATTAATTAACAAAACATAGTATCTAAAATTTTAAACACGACTTTATTTACTACAACAAAAAAACATATTTGTGAACGCAAACAGTTAATAAAATCGCGTATAAGGTTTGAAACAAATATTTTGTTAAATATTACCGAAAAAATAATATATTTCGTGTGTCAACATGGCAAAAAATCTGTTCTGACATAATTTGCGGAAGCTGAAAGAGATTCCTAACATGTCCAATTGTCGGAAGCATGAACAACAACTCAGAAAATCGTTATCAAATGTTAAACTTTCCAACTGTGACGTCAATACGTCGTCTCCTTGTTATGTGAACAAACCACGCGCTCTTTAATGCAAAACTCTTACCACGTAACATACATTTCCGCAAGTTCTACTCATCTTTCTGTCCTTCAACGTCATTGCAAATTGCGTAAACTCTGATTAAAAACTAAATTTTTTTCTTCCGTTTTCTTCCTCAAAAGAAAAAAATACAGGATGATACCAATCGTATACATAACATATCGTGTGTCCTTGAAACTTACAATAATGAGACCACATTCACTTCCTACATCCGAATACATTTTCTGTTTACATCGCATCCTACCACAAATCTATGGATGCATGTGTGTGTGTCCTAGTGTCTCGTCCTTTCTACTGATTTATTGATAGGCGAGAAAATCGATAAGGAAAAACTTTTCTTGCAGTCTAAACTAGCACCCCCCCTTCCTCGGAACAGTCTACAACGATGGAAGGATCAATTTAAGTGGACGACATTTCTGGCGGGTTTTTTTTTGGTCACTGGTTAGTGTTTTTTTCGGCGTCTTTCTCTTTCGGTTTTCAAGCAATTTTTTTTTGGCCAAGTATTGCAGTTGCTGCTACTGGTCAATTTAATGGTTTGGCAATGATAGGATTGTGAAGAAACGGATATAGCAGGACTATATGTGAAAGTGGAAATTATATATTGGCCATTGAATGAATGATGATGATATACACAATGAAAGAGAGGGTAAGGGATTCGTCCTTTATTTGAATGTGCGTTAGTTTCAAATGAAAGTGTATTTTATGTATTTTTCCTCTTTTTTTTTGGTATTTTGGTTGCTGTTTCAAGTAACGGTTTCTTTTGTTCGTAGTGGTGCATTTTCCAGGAAACTAAAGGAAATACTGCTTTTCTTGCCAATTTAAAAAAATATATTTCATTAAAAATTTCTTATTTTCCAAACAAAAAATTGCACCGCTTTTTTGCAAAAATCTACTTTGAAAAAAAAAGAAGGCATATTCTCCTTCGCAAAAGATGAGTTGATGTTCGTTGGTTGGGAAACGTGGAAGTAGCATTTTTGATACTTCCACGTTTCCCGATTAAGTAATGTCCGTTTTAATGCCTATCTCGACTTATAACTATATGAAGAATCGTGGATTTGTGTGCATGGTCCATCTACCGAGGAAGCAATTGAAAAAAAATCTGATCCACTGGTGTTAAAGCCAACTTATGGGGGGGGGGGGGCTGCAGTTTGCTATTCTCGCCTCTTAATCCCTGAGTACATATTTTATCACAAATTCGTTGTGCAAGTAATGATAAAGATACTAAGTAGTATTTCCGCATCAAAATCTATATTACTTCCCCCGAGGGATTCAGATAGAGCCGCCACTACTTGTAACTAGAATTTTATTGAGTCAAAGTTCTTAGCTTTTATGAAAATGAATAATATTGTCGCCAAAAATCGGGCATTTTTCGAATGTCTTGGATTAAGGTCTCTCGATTTTTCAGAGGTTTCTTTACAGACATCCTAGACCTTAAAGGGATTTCAACATCAACCAAAGTGGTGACCTTTTTGATGGACTTGAATTGCAGGCTCCTTATAAATTTCGTTCGTGTATTTTTGATCAGGAAATCTAAGTGAAAATTCGAAAAATTAATTAATTATTCAATATTTTCGACACATCAGTGAAAATTTGATACTGACTTTTATCACATCAATGTAATATCGATCAAATTGTATACAGACAACATGGAAACTACTGTAGAAAGTTGTCGTGAAGTCCACGAAGAGGAAGTGTATATTAGAGTTACCTATGTCCTTATCGCCGCTTCAGAACTTTTAAAAAAAATAAAATACGGAAAATTGTGATGCAAAATTGAACATTTTTTAAAATTTGGTTTGAATAATTTCAAAATAATGTTTCTCAGTATTCCGCAGTATCAAAAAAATTGTAAACCTTACAATTTAATTTGGTCCAAAATAGTTTTTATCATAATTTTCGATCGCTTTGTAGCGTGAATCCATTTCCACGTTCTTAATCCAATTTTTTTGGGGGGCATTTAAACCATTGTCAAATATTTTGTGCTGGGTCGAATTTTTTGACATTGATAATATAATTTGTATATCATCTCCGGATGTTATTATTATTTTCAAGCTTGAAGACTTTCCAAAAAAAATAGATAACACGCAAAGACAAAGCTGGAGATTGTTTTAAAACGATGCGATGACCGGAAGAAATTTGGCATATTTTTTAACAAAAGAAACCACAAAATTAAAGCTGACTCAGTCATATTTCTCATCTACTTAATTAATTATGTATTGCCTTGCTGAAAAATGTGTGTGAAATCCAGAAAACCGCAAAATAATCCAAGATCTGATTCATGTTTTGAGTCATTTTCTTTTGGATGGCTTTGTGATGAGTGTATCATGGAATGTTTTCATGGAATCATGAAATGTCGTTTTAATAAAAATATATTTTAATTTTTATTGTCGGAATTCAAATAACTAGAAAATATACAATTTAAAAATCATAAAAATGTTTTTGGTTGGACAAAAAATAACCGAAAATCGTACATATTTGTTTGCAGTAAATCTAGGAAATATATTTTCATGATTTTTCCTTTTCTGAAATTTGTGCAGACAAAAAAATATTTGCATTTTTTTCGATGAAACCAAGAAAATGGCTTAAAATTAAAGAGAGGGTTTCGTCAACTCCAGGGGGTGACGAGCTATGAAAAAGAACTATGAATTGTGTAATATAATTATGAAGCACATAAAATAAAGCAAAAAGAGTTTTGAATTAACCATAATTCAAGCTACAAATCAGTGATCAAAAACTGATGACTATGTGAAATATGAGTCATAGAATTTTTGAGTAACGAATGTTTTTTTTAAATAGAGAGAATTTTTAATTGAAACTAAGAATGCGAATATTAATTAAAACCTATTTTATTGAACGATTTTAAACTTAAATAACCGTAAATTTGGATAAAAAATTGAAATAAAATGCTAGCAAGATTAGAAACCAAATAAAAATGTTTAGCAAATTAAAAAGTTTAATAATAGCCGAAAAAGTAGATATTTTAAAAGACAATTTGGATAAAAAAAATTAAAATAAAATACTAGCAAGGTTAGAAACCAATTAAAAATGTTTAGCAAATAAAAAAAGTTCAATAATTCGTCTAAATCTTACAGGTAGAATTAAGGTGTCCTGCTGCAAATTCAAGTGTACTTGGTTTGGATCACAGCAAAGTAAAAAAATCATATTCGTCGGAAGTGTTTTCAATACGTATTACAAATTTTGAGTGACCTACATTTCTTTCAGAAACACTTTGAATTGTCGTGGATTAGAAATCAATAATAAAAAGAGGGTTAGGTTGGCACCAGATCTTTAAGGGAGGAGTATGGTATTTTTTTATTTTTTTGCATTTGTTTTATAATTTTATTCGATAGAAGAACTCTTCAAGAGTATTCAGTTAAATTCTTTGAGGTCGATTGGAGCAAAACTGATGAAGCTACAGGATTTCAAAGCTCAGCTTTTCGATGCGCTATAAACTGAAAATCGGCTGTTTCCCTTTTTTCAAACCCCCTTTTCAACACTTTTTCAAAGTCGCTGAACGCTCTAACTCAAAATCTATTTATCCTATCCTTTTCGAATTTTGGACACTTATTTTGTACATAAATCATATAGATATTTCATTTTTAATGATAAGAATTTGTTTGTTTGTTTTGTTTTATCGATTTTTTAATATTTTTTTAAAAAAAATTGTTTTTTTTTTACTTAGGATTGATACTAAAAAAAAAAAAATACAACTTAACGTGGGTATTTCGGAAAATTCATAAATTAACAAAATATTTTTGGGTTTTTGTCATCAGATGATTGAGTGATGAGTTATGCTGATCATCGCAAAACTACTTTTTTTAAGTGTACGAAAATTTGCTGTCAGTGGCTCAATAATCGATATTTTTGGACCAAAAATTTTAAAGAATACTCTTGAATAATTATATTATTATTTATTTTCTTCGGAAACAAATTTATATCTACAGTATCAAAAAAAAAATCTTAAAAAAATGCTTAAAATATGTAAAATTAACCATACTCCCCCCTTAATGTTGACGAGTGACTGTTTTGTTTTTGGAACAGTCATTTCATTTTAAGCGAGATTTTTAGCAGCATTTTTGTAGTATTTTGATAATATTTTGGATAATATATTTGGTAGTATTTTGGCAGTATTTTTCATAGCATTTTCGGCATCTTGTAAGACGATGATTGGAATGTACCATTAAGATCTTGGAACAAGCAAGTAATTCTTGCCACACCTGATTTTATTTTTGACGGTATTTCAGGTAGTAGTTTTGACAATATTTTTAGAAGTATTTTTGACAATATTTTTGGTATGAATTCTGGCAGTATTCTGTGACTTCGCAAAGTTATCTTCTTTTGTTGTAAGGTGATCAAATACGGGGTTTTCTTGAGTCTGATTCCGGCCTAAAATAAAAGTCGAACTTTATTTTGAACAAGCATTCGTTGAAACTGAAAATCTGAACTAGCTTTTAAATGTCTTACACTGAGGAAGGCACTACATGAGACTTCAGTCTCAGATCGAAACAAACCTTGGCATATTAGTGGTAGACGATAATGGTATTCATCCCCCAAAATATTAGAGCGCAATGTCCAGCCAATTCTGAGAAAAGAGCTTCTAGGGATTTGAACGTCTCCTCGTATCAATTTCTAGTAAGTTATTGATGCACTTAGTAGTTGCACCCCTACAAGCATATATATGAACTGATGTTGAGTTATTGTGGTGCATAGTAAATATAATATAAATATTGATAGAAACCACTAAAAATTTAACATTTCTTTTCTCAGAATTGGCTGGATCTTGCAGTTCTAATATTTTAAAAGCTTAATACCTTTACCGCTTATTACTTACATGCTATGTTACATCTCGATCTGAGGTCCTGAAGACGTGCCGTCCTGTTGTGAATACGACAATGCTCTTTACGTCTTACCAAATATAGTTAAGGACACTTTATGATAACTTTGAGCTACAGATTTCAATGAAATTCTTCGAATAAGTCATGTAAAAATAGGAAATTTGTAGTAGTTTTGTTCTTAGTGCTGAAGAATCCTATTTCCATTTAAAAAATTTCGAAGACTTTCTTGCAAAATACCTTTTAAGATCGATGCATTCATGCAGAAGTACCAACAGTGCCAGAAGGAGTGGAAAATTCAGCTGGGGTATTATTAAAATCCCATCATATTCTAGGCAAGCTATCAAAAAACAGTTTGCTATTTTAGCAAGGATTATTCAAATGCAAATATTAAGTGCAAATTAATTTGAGAAACTAAAAATATTGCCGGAATTTTACCATTACCAACCGGGGCGGAAAGGATGATGCTCTATGTAAGGAAACACTAAATTTCCTATATTTTACTATGCGCCTTTTATTGCTGTATCAATATTTTAAAAACCATAGAGCGAAAAACTTTAGTACATATTTGTTTTAAGGAAATGAGTATGATTCAATCCTTTTCTTTCCTGTGGGAAAACAGCCTGATTTCATACTGAATAACCGTTAAAACCAAATCGGTATCTTAAGTTTAATTTTGATTGCGTAGAAATCAGATGAGAAAGTAAGGCTACCCCTCCCCTCCCCATTAAACCTCTCCAACAATTGGTGGGAAATATATTCCTTATACCCCGAAAAGGGTTAATTGATACCTGAAATGGGGACGTTTAATTAAGAAGGCGGTCTGACTCATTTAATCGTAATTTTTTTCAAATTTTTTGGTGTATTATTTTCATTTTCTTGATTTTATTTTAATTATTTTATTCAGACCATTTTTTTATAATACCGTATTAGCTTTTCGCTATTAAATTTAAATGAAAAAAATGGATATTATTTCAATTGTTTCAGGGTTTAATATTCTGTTTACTTACCATCTATCCAATCAGCTGTTATTATTGAATACAGGACACGTTGTGTTCACCCGAAATTCTCGTGGATTTATTTATTTTAATTACAAAAATAAGAAATTTCGAAGCAATCCAAAAAACAAAATGGACTTTTCCTTCGAATAGGACTATTATTATCTTCAAAAATAAGGTGTACCCAAATGGACTTCCACATCCAGAATATTTGAATCGACACTTTTGTAAATTGTCCGAGCAAATTTTCTAGTGCACTCCGAAGGATAATTTATCTATTTTTTTTTTAATTAAACATAATCACTTACACTTCTTTGCAATCTCTTCCATTAAATCAAAAACAGGATTTCTTAGGTGGCATTTATTATTTTTTATTTGATTATTTGATTTGAATCAAGGAAATTCGAAACTATTTCTAGCTTTTCAAGTAACAGCAACACTTTAACTCTTGTGTATCGTTCCGATACAATTCGATATTGCTTTAAGGATAGTAACAACCTAATTTTCCCGTTACAGCATCGTAGCCCGATTGGAAATGAGTCAAGGATACGCGCGGAGCCTTGCAAGATATCGAACAAAAAAGTTTATTTGATGTGACCGACGCAAAAAAAAACTACATTTTCATGTAACCGATGTAAAACATATTTTTTTTAAATTCGCAATAACTTCGTTCGGTTCATCCGTTACATCGCGGCAACCCTCTTTTACATTTTTTCACGTATAACATAATTTTCCAAGAAATTTCCGGAGTTCTGTTCACCCTGCAACCGAGCGAAAAAAAACACGAACTAGCCCCAAAAAATCGTCGACCAAAACACAACAGACACGACCGCAACACTTCTTTTGCGAGAGCTGTGCATCTAAACCGTTCGAGTAGCGCGACGACACTGAAAAGATCTCCCCCAGAAAAGATAGATACAATAATTTTCAATGCTCTCAACACACAACCGCACAATGAATTCTCTGCCTCTCTGTTGTGTTTTGTCCGCGTCCTCCGTGTCCCGTTTTCGATCCACTCCACGAGCGTGCGTTCATGTAAAATTACATGTTGTAATTTCCAGGGTGATATCTTTTTCGTGTTGAAAGATACTTCTCAGTATTTTGCTTGGGGAAATCCGTTTTTCCCCGGGTTCATTTTGATATGTAATCGATGACGTCACAAATGATCCGAAGAAAGTATTTTTTTCGCCTGGATTTTTGAATTAGTGATGCCAATTTTGGAGTATTTTTAAAAATATTAATATATTTTGTTCGAAGACAATCAATTCGAACGCAGCTGGCAGCCCTTTATTGTCCCTCACCCAAAGTGAACACCTGAGCAAATGACCTTTGGGAGCATTTCCTATCATGCGCTGTTCCTGGAAATTGTGCTTCTTTAGAATGGCGGAGAGCGGGGAAAGAAGTGCATTCCAGCCGCAGGTCAACTAAGTAAGAATATGAACACTAATAGAGAGAAAAATCCAGGGAACACTTCCCTCTCTCGAATTCTGACCGGAAATTTACTTCACTCTGTAATGGGAAGGATTCGTATGGGAATGAATTGCCCAGCTCACTGCTGGAAAGTGTTCATTCTGAGAAACGAACGCACGTACGCTCTCACACCTGGCTGAGTGCGAAACGTGTGGAAACGGACCGCTTGCTGGAGATGTGTTTGGATTCTGGTCCAGATTGCTTCCTTGACGCGGGACGGAACGCGACCTTGCCGCCACACGTTGCCGGCGAGTACGTCTCCAGCTGGAAAATTCCAGTATG
The DNA here is from genome assembly GCA_963942545.1 of Oxycera nigricornis. Classification (NCBI taxonomy): domain Eukaryota; kingdom Metazoa; phylum Arthropoda; class Insecta; order Diptera; family Stratiomyidae; genus Oxycera; species Oxycera nigricornis. Next base: position 99,487,833 of record OZ012663.1, read on the forward strand.
GCTTGCATGGAATGTCGCCGCGATGGTCATTGAGAGAAATTTAGCCGGAGCGTCATGTCGTGATCGGAAGTAGTGTGGTGATTTTTTTTCGTCTACCGTCCGTTTCGTGGTAATTTAATTGAATGCTGTTGCGGCGTTGCTGGTTGCAGAGTTATGAACGCACAGGTAGATCGACAAGACCCGATCTAATTAGTCATCTCACACCTGAAATGTATGGCCGGCGAGATGAGCCGCCGCCGTGGCCGTCCAACATGTGAGAAAAAAATGCGCTTGTTTTTTTTCTTTGGATGGCGGCCGCGCAGACAAAACGATCGACGCGCCGGGCGAAGGCTTCATGCTGTGACACATGGCAAATTGGGGTTTTGTCGCGGCCGCTGCAAAAGATGCCGATGATGTGTGAGGATTTAATTTGGCGTCAATTGAAAAGTTGGTCCTCCATCGGGGAAGCTGTATGCAAAATGGCGTTGTGGGCCGGAAGCTGTCTTCAGATGCCGAAGGGATGTCGTGTGGCATTGGAAAGTTGTACCGCGACGATCGACGAATCTCAATGATGTTTGCATATTGGCAAGGAGAATGCGAAATTGTCTTTTGATGGCCGATGCGTATGCGGCGTGTGGATTCTTCCTTCAAGAAAGAATGATTTTGAGGTACAATAAAAAATGCATATTGACTAAATAAACTTTAAGGTGATCAGATCCTTTGGATAAGGAGACGATGCCATTGATATAATTTGATGCCTGTCGTTAGAGATCAGGTGTTATGTTGGTGCAGGCGGACAGGACAAAGGACCACTTCATAGATACGCATATTATTTTTTGATGTACATATGTTTGCAGGACTTAATAATTGGTTCATTGCAATGTATATCCTCTTGGGAACCAGAGTATAAATTATTAAATTTAAGCCGCATTTTTCTAATTTCGGAGCTATTTGGCGTTAGTTTAAAAGAAATTGATCAATGAAATGTTACAAAAACATCCATTTCATGATACTTTGGGACACATAAAAAACCATGCCATTTCAATATTATTTATTTATTTTAATTTAGTGCTCGTGCATAGTTTTATAGCAGTTCCTAGTGGAATTGAAACATAAATAAATGTCACATTCCTGACATTTTACATATGTTAATGATTTGCAACCCGGTAGTCTGCACCTAGATCGGTTTTTATCGATCTTTGTCATATCTACTGGCATATGAGAAGCCCGTTTCTTTTTTTCTTCGTGTGGTAAGGCTGTGACGATGCGTCTTTTCAGAGACCTGGTGGATGAAAGTGAAGGACTAAGCCTTGGACTTTGCCTTTCAGAATGAGGGTTTTGAGGATTCTTATTTTGGGAGACGTAAATCAACGTTTTTGCCAGCTCCATTTTGAAATCAATGTACTGACACGGAGTTTCACCTTTGGCGTTAGCCTCTCGACGATACTCTATCCAAGAAGCAGCAGCTGCAAACTCTACAAATTGAAAAATGACCCTCACGGTCCATTTTCCTGTCTCTCATCGCGTATGTGCCGAGGACCCTGTCTAGCAAGTCAATTCCTCCCATGTAGGAATTTTAAAGTGTTATTGACGCTGGCCTTGTGACATCAATATGTTTTTTTCGTGTTTACTCCAACGCCTACAGGTATCTGTGGGATGTATGGCAATTTCTGTTGACGCAATAAAGATTGGTTTGTTATCAAACCACTTTGTAACTGTCAATTTTTCATCCTTACAAACAATACAGTCATAAGACCCATGCCCCAGTTTTCTTATGGCGGTATCAGATTTCAAATAGTCTGTTCTTTCCTTCTTTGATACCATATTCTTCATTAAAATCCCCGTCCCATTACATCGTCTTTGCCTTACAACATCCAAAAGTGGTATAGAGGTGAAATAACGATCCGTGAAAATCGAAGTACCTACTGGTAGAGTATCCTGCAACTTCAGAACCATTCTTCCACCAACATCTAACTTTTCGGGTGTCGGGTACAAAGCAGACTCCACTGAATATCCTTTGCCTTCATACAAGTACAAAATCCAGAGGTAATCCGTGTAGAATGAAGAGAATGGAGTATGATGAAATAAACACTGAGATCAAGTGGAACGATTGTGCATGCTTACAGTGATGCATGCAAGTAAATAAACACTTTATTCCCTTATAAAACTGAAGTGTTAGACATTTTTAGAACATATTTGGAAAGGGAAGCCGATGTAAATCGGCTTATATGAACGCCTCGCCACTGATATCTTCTCGCGATTTTTCTTATTTCTTTCTGGGAATGTCTGATTTGATGTTATTCATGGGTGTACGAAGCTTAGCCTATTATATCCCAGACAGGAATGAGTTTTCCTATTCAGGATTTGCATATGTCCAATTAAGAAAATTCTGGTGAAATTTTTTTCAAAAAAAAAATCAGGGAAGTTCAGAGGCCACTGTTGGATGATATACAGTAGAACCTCGATAATCCGAACTAATTGGGACCGGGGGTGGTTCGGACTATCAAATCATTCGGATTACCAAACAGGCATAGTATGTAGCATGCAAAAAATTAACACTGATATACTAGTTCCCATAAAATAAGAAGCACGTTGTATTGTTAAAGGTAAATAGTTTGTTTTATGAAATACTACTGTGCTACAGTAAGGTCACTATATTTTATGTAATGTATTGCACATGAATTTCGTAATATTTTACATAGTATACAATCTTATACACACACAGAAAGTACAGTACTGTACACACACAAAAATTATACTGTACAGAAAAATAAAAAAATTAAAGAAAGCAAAAAACTAAACATTTGGAAAATAGTCACTCATTTTTTTCTGAACTAAGGTTGAAGAACGTTTTTTGGCTGCTAAATCACGGATTTTCTTTAGCGTGATCAACAGAGGTAAACAGCATTCAGGTTGTTTTTCGTACCAGTTCATTGCCGTTTCAAGAGCACTGAACGCATCGGCATGGGATGGGACCGAATCAATAGCGTCTTTATCATCACTGCCATCTTCTGATTCGTTGACATCCGTCACAAGAGACAGGATCTCATTGTAGATTTGGTAACCATGCTCATTAATATCACTGTTGAGCCACTCTGTTGCATCAGCCAGGTCACATTTTTCAAAGCCAGGAATTACATTGCAAATATCGGCGATTTCTTCAAGAAGCTCAGGTTCAGGTCCCTCGTTATTTTCGTCCTCATTGGTAGCTGGCCTCGGCCAAAGTTTGTTCCAAGCTTTCATTAGATTTCCCTCAGTTAGACTTTTCCAGGAATCCTCCAACATGTAGCAGCAGTCTTTAAGATTTAATTTTTTTTGTAAACTCAATCACACTTTCTTCATTTCGACCATGCTAGAAGTAGCCGCCGAAGCACTTCTTTCCTGTAAATCTTTTTCATTTTGGCAATTACGCCCTGATCCATTGGCTGGAGGAGGGCTGTCACATTTGGTGCGAGAAACAGGACAGTGAAGTTGTTGTCAATGCTGTTCAAACGGTCAATATCAGGATGTGTGGGGGCATTGTCAATAATCAACATAAATTTTCCAGTTTCCCCTGGCTTTCTCTGAATTTCTTAACCTCTGGTATGAAAGTGTTAGATTACCAATCAAGAAAAAAAAATCGGGTCATCCATGAACTCTTTTGTGCCCTATAAATGACAGGAAGGCATGTCACATTCTTAAAGCAACGAGGTTTTTTGCTTTTACCAATCACCAGTACAGGAAGAGAATAAGTGCCGCTTGCATTGGCACAAACCATAGTTGTCACCCTGTCTTTGCTCACTTTGTAGCCAGAAGCAAGAGCTTCATTACGTGATGCAAGAGATTTTCGCGGCAAGGAGCGCCAATTTATCCCAATTTCGTCAGCGTTATAAAAATCATCCCGTGGCAATTGCTTATCAAGGGTAATGTTTTCAAAAGTTTTTAGAAACGATTCTGCAGCAGCAGAATCACCAGATAGCATTTCCCCTTGAACATTAAGATGTCTTATTGTTATTGAACGTCTTTTAATTTGACTGTATTTATATCAGAAAGAAAATCTGTCATCGTATTTTTACCTTTCAACAAAAATAAAATTCAAAAATTTAGTAAAATCGTCCCTATTTGATTTTATCCTCGTTTTTTCTTTCTTTCAATTTTGCATCATTGTATTATGTTCTCTGCACACCGATTGGTATCTCTAAAATGGAAAAAATACGCATTTTTATGTTTATTACTTACTAATAAATACATTGGCTAATCTCCTCTTTCTTCAATCTTCCTTACAGTTGAATTCTGGACGTCTATTGCCGTGTACATGGCCCGTTCAGCATGACTCTGAAATAGTTCGCCGAATATCAACAACGAATCCTCTTTTTGGTTCGTTAGCGTCAACTGCTGCTCCACAACATTCCACGGAGATCGAACCTCAAACTCGTCAATTTTTTTTATCAAAATTGATCAGCAAAGATCCTGCTATCATCCATCGGAAACAGTCATCAAGACTTAAATTTTAACAACAATCTCAACATGTCCTACCAACATCATCATCACAGCTCCCCGATATTTAATGGACGAACGATTGTATCCTGCATAAGTGTAAGTAATCAAATTTTAATTGTAGAACTTAATAGAGTACAACGTGAGAAAATAGGAGGCATGAAAATACATACAAAATTGTGGGTATTTCATTCCTTCATTATTTCCCCGTTTCCAGCTTCTCGGATTCTCCCTTTTCAGCTTCTCGGATTTCGTATAGGTTTGAATACATTTGCCTACGTGCATTTGGCTGATACTTTTTGAAACGTCGTCCTGTTTTTTACTCAAAGATCAACTGAATATCTTTGTTTTTGTGTGCATTGTATTATAAGCAACGCATGTACCTTGTCAGCAGCTAGAAGTCCACTCTCAGGACATTGTTTAGTCGTAACACTTGAGAAAATGAAGCTCCTATTTTTCCTTCTTCTTCTATTCTTCATTCTTCTTCTATTCTCCCTTCTTCTTCTATTCTTCATTCTTCTTCTATTCTCCCTTCTTCTTGTATCCTATTTCCTAGATGGCTATGTTTAAGTATAAAGCTGATCTCTATCTTTGTTTTTGTGCTCCTGTTTGATTGTTTTATTTTACTATGAAAGCGAAAAGAATGTTATACTTCATATAAAGTGTACACAAAAAGGATCCTCATAAACTCCAAGTGTTTTAAACTTCTTTTATTTTGGTCTAGCTTCTTAAAAGTTTGTTGGCCCATTTAATTTGCCTCGCATGTTCTTAGAAACCAGTCTAGTTTTAGAGGTAAATCAAAAAGACCAAGGCACTATGGCTTGGAAAAGGAAAACAAGCCCAATTTTTTCTATTAATTATTTGTACGTATTTCCTGATTTTTTTTCTAGAGTTTTGAACGAGTTTTTTTTGGCTTTTGTATCATATCACCTTTCACAGTATGATTTGTAAGCTGCTAAGTTCATTTATTTTCAAGATTTACGACGCGCCAATTATCCTTCTGCGATTTTTCACCCTGGACATGGAAGACTTCTCAACATTTAACGTCCTTGCTAGGGCCTATATGCACAGAAGTTGGAAAATCATCAACATTTTAGGATTTTTGAATGATTGTCTTTAAAATTCAGCCCTCTTTTTGATAGGACCACAAGGAAATTCAACCATTGCTATCTGTAGAAGATAGTTTCTTCAGCCGTAATGTCCTGACTATGGTTTTTATTTTATTGTATAATTGCATCTGAAAAGGCTGTTCGTTTCTCGAAGCTTCTGGTTATGCGCCATATATGTACAACTGAATGTTCATAGTGATTTTGAAGAGTGTCTATGTCTCCTTATTTTTTTCTGCTGTCTTCGCAAATCGCCCATGCAATATACTTGAGCATTTACAGATGCGCCATCCCTTTAAAATGTTATATGCTTCTCATTCCCGAACTATACATATTTCTGATTCATTAATTTTCTCTTCAAAGTAAAAAAACTGTTCACTGTCGACCAACAGACAAGAAGTGTAACATATCCAATTACGTTGACCTTGCAACAAACAGAAGAAGAAAAACTACCAACCCATAAAAATTTGCAATCCTTTCAACAACAATTAGGCGTAGCTAAAAAGTGACTACGTTCAGCATTGACTACGTGAACAAACACACACCCATTGTTTGTTGTAGAACGTACGTACGTTACACAATAGTGACACCAGCACGAGTGTTGAGGATTTATGATGCGGTAAATTTAATTGTACTTAAGGGCATAATTGGGTTTGGCTAAAAAAACACCATCAACGCGGATGTGAATGCAAAGAAGTCATAAAATTCGGATTCATTGTCGTTAACTATCCTTGGCTCATATTTTGATAGGACCGGGGGTGGGTGAGGTCCCGGTAGATTAAGCTCATTACTAATTGTGTTGTTGCCGGGCGACATGATCACGAAAATGTAAAGAACCCAACCCTTAGTCGTTATGCTTCCTTTCGTTCCTTTTTGGAAATGATGATGGTGCTCAAGTTTTTATGTAATTAATCAGTGTTGTTGGACATGCTGTAATGTTGGGAAGCATCAATTGTTTGAAGTGAAGTTACGATAAAGTCCTTGTTTCCCGGTGAAACATTCACACCTCAGCATAGTTCCATGAAAATTGAATTATCGCAGCTATCGACACGAAACCAATAAAAGCCATTATCACCTGCACTCAATCGCACCTGCTCGACCGATAAATTTACAACTTCAAGAGAAATCCTATTCAAAAATTCACGCCTTAGCTGCGCCACGTTCCATTCTACCGCCTCCACATCATAATAATCTTTTCTTACAAAACTCCGCCGAGCCACCATTTAATTCGGTCTACTATATTTTTTGTGTGTGAATGTTCGTCCTTCGTCCGCCGAAAAGGATTAACCGACGAAGCATTGCGGTCATAATTCATTCGAAAGCAATTAATTCACACTTTTATAGCTTAAACGCGCGGATTCGTTCGTCTTGACTTTCGTGAAGTATTTAACACGAGTACAATCCAAAGAATCTTATGAAACCGAGCCGTTTTATATAAAATCAAGTCAAGAAGTCCTCTCGGAATCTTCCCGGCTTAGCCACGTCCCGAAGGTATGTAGGCAACCACTATAAATCTTCTGACTTGTCTTTGATAAGAAAGTTAAAACCTCAGCGGCGCGCGAATGAGAACCCGGGTTTTTCTTTTTTTCTTTTCTTTTTGGTGTAAGTGAGTGACGACTTTAATGTCGCTTTTGAAGAAAGTGGAAAGTACAGGATTTAAGGACAGTAGGATACTTTAGTTGAATATGAACAGCGAGAGAGATAGTACAGGAAGGAATTATTTCGACTTGAAGCAGATCCTTTGTTTGTACTTTAAGTGAGCTGTATGTCCGTCCGTTTGTGTTGTTGATGTCGGGCCAGGATATGACGACGAGTCCGCTTCAATATTACATGGATTTCAGCATTGTTAACTAAAGGACTCCGCTCCGCATTTTTGTGGAAAGCTTGTAAATTGAAAACTTTGTGCTGGCCTTGTTTATTCATTCATCAGATAAGAAGTAGCAATGGGAGGACTGGGGTGATGCTCCATAAAGTCAAGGACAATTGAAATTGGGTTGTAAATTTTCATGGACTAGGCAATGGGATGTTTGGTTGAAGAAGTCTACGATCGAGATTTCCTGTATTTATGTTTTGTTTTTCAGTTTTTGTGGTAGATAACAGGTTTTTTTAGGAATTGTATCCAATCGTTTTTGTTTTATGTGAAAGCCCGGAAAATAAGGGAGCGAAATTCTAGTAAATAAATATCCTTACAGGATGTTATACGACAAAATCTTTGAAGAAACAATAATCTAAGGTGAAAATTTGCGGTTTTCATCGAGAACACAATCATAAACTGAACTTTTGAAGAATTTTTTTTCAATTTTTGTTGGTTTATTCTGAGAAATTTATCCTGTAACTGATTCTGCTGAAATTTCCAGCAAACTGTCTTCGAAAATGAAATAAATATTGAAGAAAATTATAAACAGTTTCAACGAAAACTGTTCATAATTTACTGCGATGTGCATCGTTTTTCATAGCCTCATTTTCGAGGTTTTTAAAAATCATCGTGGCTCTATTTTTCAGGTGTTTCCTTCATAAAAAATTGTGTTCGAGAAGCTTTTGATAAACTTACGTCTCATTTTTGCGACTTAAAATATTTATTACATCCTTAATAGCTAAATTTTGTGCTTGTATTATCTCACGAATTTATCTAACCCTCTGCCAGTCTCCAAAATATTTATTGGACATCTTCAAATCCCTCGTCAAATGCCCTTCTGCGATTTGCAAATGTATCTTCACCGAACGTGAAACTATTTCGTCGATTAGCTAATGTGTGCTTCGCTCACTATCTTCCTCGAGGTTCTGTCCTTTCAACAATGTCTATCCTGTGTCTTGCTGCTGACTCTAATCTTAACAGATCGAGCATCTCACTAACATGTTTTTATAAGGAATATATCTCACACGTATACTTTCACCCGGAAACTATATAGAAACAACACTACACATGACCAGCAGCAGTGCCGCAAAAACCTGCGCTTCCTTTTTCTTTCACTACAACAGTAGCGCTAGCCAGCCAGCCAGGAATAGGGCGAATGGCCAAAAAAAAAACTGAAAAACTTCTGTCAATATAATTCAGGGCAATTTTTCACCATGATTTATGACTTTATTGGTTGCTCCTTTCTTGTCCTTTTTTTGTTACGTTAGACATGCTTAGAAGCTTGAGCGCATTCGAATGAGTAGTATAGATGTGAAAGCGGAAAGGACACGCTGGCTAGATATGGAGACCGACCGACCGACCGACTTTGCCTAAACGAATGTGTTATGTTATCCTGCGCTCAGTAGATACGAACTGAAAGAATTCCTGATCGCTATATGTCGTGCCGTATTGTAACAAAGGACTAAACTCGTGCCAAACGAGAGGTGAGGGACAGGAAAGGGATATGTTTAGCTGGTTTGCGACTAGATGGCTATACTATACTGATCTACCTTAGTCCCGGCGTCCCTTGACTTGGACATAAGCCTCAATAGCCGTGTCCTGCCCATGTACATACGGTTCGGTTGGATTTTGCTGATGATTGGAAGCATATTAAATTTCAGGGAGTAACGGAATTTCACTATTGTTTTGGTGATTTATGTTTCGTAATTTTTTTTTGGGACTCTATTTCCGTAGCTGCGATTTTAATGCTTCGATCTGTAACCCTATTTTTCCAAATTCACATATGAACAGAAAACAAGTGAATGGATTTTCTTCATTAAAGCTTCAAAAAAACTTCTCGAGCAAAATATAAATATGCGGATTATAAGTCCGCAGAGATACAAGCTAAATCCTTGCTTGGATTTCCCTTCGGATTCACAAAATCAATAGATATATGCATCTGAAAATAGTTGGTCGGTTGTTTAAGTTTTGTGTTGGCATTAATAAAGTTCTAGCAAAGCAGGTTGGAAAAATTTATAGCGATTGGTAAATCCATGTAGTATGTAAAGGACCGATAGTATATGTAGTGGATTAAAGGATTTTTTGTGTAAAGTGATTTATGGAAAATGGATAGGGATGTGAAAGCAAGTGTTTTATTTCAAAATAGGGTCTATTTTTTATAGAACAAATTTTGATTAAGTCTAAATAATGAATTGTTGGTTAGACATGAAGAATTGACTTCGACTCATTCTGTCTCAGTGTCCACTATTTTTTTTAAAATTTTCCCGCTTGTGGAAAGAGCATCAAAATTTTTTAAATGGCAGTTCGCATAGTCTAAAGTGTATTTAATTTATTTATTCTAGCAAAATAGCTTGAGAGCAGAACATAATACCGTGCAAAAGAAAATTTCATTATCAGTAGTTTTCGAAATGACTTACTAAAAATATAAGGAAGAAAAGAAAACTGGGAACTATTCACACCATATTATGTACGAACTACAGCAAAAATTATTGAGAGAAAATTTTTGACACATTTTATACTTGGCAAGACTCCAACATTTCTAAGCAAAGTTTACTTAAAAAAGATTGTAAACTAATAACAAATCCTTTTCGATTAAAATATTTCCGTAGACTTCACGAAATTTCTGTAGATAAAAGCATTTGACCATTTTGAAACTCGGAACTATGCTTTTCATCGAAAAATGCTGCTGAGAAAACTATATTAAGTCCGGAAAAAATTGTTATAAATTTTATATTGATATCTAATTTTTCTAAAATATTAATTTGAAGAAAAAACATCAACAATAAATTATTTTTTTCGCTTGCAGGTGAAAGTGGCACCAGCAAGTGTTCATAATTAAATCATGTTTCGGTAAGTCAAACCATTTTTTTTAAATAATCTAAATTGAATTTAACTATTTCACAAATCAAATTATTTAAATTTTTGAAATTGCTCAAAATATTATAAACATGCTCGAAATTATTCTAAAAAAATGATTTAAGCTTATTTAAAAAAAACAGGATGAAATCAAGTTCGAACTATTTTTGCACAAAATTTCGAAATAAAAGGTGATTAAAACTATATTTTTCTCAACAAAATATCATCAAAATGGACCAATTTATTCTTCTTATATGAAAAACATTATTTCAAATTGAAAGCCCTTCTATTTTTTACTTTAAGTTCTGTGAAGGTAAACCTCCAATATGTACCATCATCGCCAATAACGCAACAACCCTGATTGTGTCTTGATCTAATTTTTTCGGGAAGTTAAAAACCTATAAAGCCAAAGCTGTTACGTAATAAAGTCCTCACGACAACAGGATCTTTTTTAGTAGTGTGTAGGATGGGGCCCATGGCTAGAGTTTGTAAAAATAAAGTTATGCAGGGAAGGGTTGCTAGCCTGCTGCTGGTATGCTAGAATAAGTTGTCCTTTGATCGCCATCGGTTCGCAGATACACTAACCCAATTCTTGAGAGATTTCGCTGGCAACGGTAGCAGGATTTAAAGGTTTGACTTATTATAAGAATGATTCAAGGTGAAGACACCGCATACGAATCAGGAATTTCAATATCTGGTTCCGTATGTAGTCCTTTTAACTTTGACGGAGCTGTTTTTAGTAAAATAATTTTTATTTCTAATGCTACAATTTCAATGCAAGCTTTCCCCATTCCTTTTCTTTTAAATGATGGACAAGTTTTGAATAAGAATAAGAAAAGATTACACTCCGATTGAGGTGAATGTGTCAAAATAGCTATAAATAAGTACAGTTAACGTTCCTAGGTTTAACGTGGTGACCTGACAGGTACCCGAACATGGTTGCACAACTGGCCCAGTGCTGGCTGAGTGCCTTATACCGCTGGCCGAGTCTCGTTCGCCAGTGCTGGCCCAGTAACATATAAGCGCTGGATGATAACTACGGGCGGACGTTGTATGCCAGTATTGGGCCAAGACCCAAAAGCCAGTCTGGTTTGGATTGCTAATTTCCTTTTTCGGCATCGTGTTGAGGAGATTATCTTGTGTTCGTTCTAAGAACAATGGATGGTGTCGCCTTCGTCTGCAACACATTTCTTGAAAATATCGACGACTACGAAAGGAAATAGGTACAGTTCATCTTACACCTGCAACAGGAAAGTTTTTGCGTTCACGCAATATGCACTATGAGGTGAAAAAGAAATTCAAATCATGCAATGATTTTCAACATGTTTTCTTTGCCATTCACTTCACATTTCAATAATAATGCAATACTATACATTCACGCATTGTTACTATGTAATACTTATTGATGTAATGAACTTGCACTGAAGCTCACTATTGAACTTCCTGCGAATCTTTTAACATTCTGCTTGTTTCCTGAGTTGTTATATTTCAGTAATGGCTCGAAGCATTGGGCCAGTGCTGGGGATTGGCACTGGGCCAGCACTCGAATACAGTACTGGGCCAATACTCATCCAGCACTCGCCCAGCACTGGCAGCTGACCGTTGGCCGTTCATTGTACGTCGAGGCTTGGCCGACGCTTGGCTTTGTTTCCACTGTTGGCAAACCCTGTTCAGGAATCCTGTTGAAGAGGTGTTGATCTGAGGATCGGTTAGAATCTCTCCTCATTGACACTGGCTTGTGACAGTTCTCCTGGCTGTTTAGGATGGGTACTAAACATCTTCTGGTCGACACTCCCGGACACTTTTTTTGCAAGGTTCGTTTGGCTATACAACTTTTCTCAAGCATACTCGAGGCCGGTTGTGCCTTCCCCAGTTCCTCCCCGATCACAGCGTTGAAAAGCGTAGTTTAACCACGCAAATTAAAACTAGTAATCACAAAATAAACCCACCTAATCATAATCATAATTCGCTAGTTCGCCAGACCACAACTTTAAGCCAATAATGTTGAGCGTTAAGCTGCAGCTCTTTAACCATCCCTTCCGCCATTCGTTTTGGTTCAATTTTCTGCACCAAGCTTATACGTTGGCATCGTTAATGATGTTGTGATGTCAGCACAATATGCGTATGGAATATGTATGACGATGATGAGGATGATGAGATGTGGAACCTTTTCCATTCATTTAAGCTGCTTACAAATGTATATAAAGCATTCTTCTATGAACAACACTAATTACAAAAATGACTTTGCAACAATACCATATCCATTGTGGAGGAGCGTGACACCACACGAGAGGGTGAGAAATGTATGAACATAGGTAGGTACCTTCAACAGCAGATAGCGAAATAACAAAAGTAAAGTAAAGAAGGAAGATGAAAAAATATATATATATATATATATATATATTGCCTGGCTTCATCCATTATTATTGGGCAGTAGGTATTATACAATATATATTTGTTACTGTGTGTTTTTGTTGTCCATTCTCTTTTCAAAAAAACCTGAAAAATGACTTTTGCATAAGCATGACTTGTACAAAATCGACTGGTAACATATTACTGTATGTTTGTTCTTTTACATGTTGTATGTGTGTATTTCGTAACGAACATTTAATTATTCGTGTTAGCATGTGAAATTAACCTGCCATGAAATTGTTTAATGTTGGGTAAAAGATTTTGTATGAATTTATTTACCACTTTTTTTCTGATGCAATCTAAACTTTATTGCTCGGGAGTCTGCAGTCCGAACATCATCAGCTCGGGAATCAATTGTGATCCTCTAGAAACAACAAAATTGTGAGATTTTTCTAGCGTAAATTGATTTCCTGATAGTTTGCCCTTCGGTTTTGGTCTTGGTTTTTGTGCTAGATCACAACCAAGTCTGCAAAATGCAAAACAAATTCGGCTTATCATAAAATGCTGAATATTTTTAACAAAAAAATGCTCACGAAAAATTGCATCAACACGAGAAAATTTTGTTTTAAGAAAATCGAACGAAAAAGGATCCAAATTTGTGAGAAGTATCTTGCATAATATCTTGGTTGGTTGTAGTGGCAGCTCCTTTATCTAAAGGTGGCTCATTTAGCCCACGATCGGCCCATTGTGATACCACAAAGAGAAAGGGGACGCCACTAGAACCTGTAGGATGACGAGAGCCATCCAGATTCTCGTATGAAGCCAATGTCTAAATCAGGTACCTCCGTGAGCTTGTCCAGGAAGACCGAGCCCAAGGTTTGCATGCGCTTCCTGGACAGTGCTGGGCATTCGCACAGAAAGTGTTGGATTGTTTCTTCCTCGTCCTCTGATCTGCAACTTCGGCAGAAATCATTGAAGGGGACACCCAATCTTTCTGCGTGTCTGCCGATCAGACAGTGTCCCGTCAGTACGGAAAGATCGAACTCAACATTTCACGGCTTGTGTTGAGCTGCTTAGTGCGTTAGGAGCACAGTGCGTGCCAAGTTTGCCTGGTTGTGTTACAGGTTTCATCAAGCAGCCAGGTTCTATTCGCAGCCTCAACTAAGTACTGCTTGAATCCTAGCTTTATGGAGGCTAGAGGTTGGCCGACTTGGGAGTTAAGTGTATACTCCTGAAGGTCAGTGCCAGCTCTCACTAGGGCATCTGCTTCGCAGTTTCCCGGTATATCACTATCTCCCGGTACCCAGCAAAGGATCACTTCACAGTAAAGCGACATTACGTTCAGTTGTGAGCGGCATTCCATTGCAATTTTAGATGTGGTATCCACGCTGGATAGTGATTGGATAGCAGGTTGACTGCACAGATAAATTTCTTATGGAAATTTTCTGATTTCTCAGCCAGTCTACTGCCTTGTACATCGCAATGTCCTCTGCCTGAAAGACGCTGCAGTGGTCTGGTAATCGGAAGGATAGTTTCAGGTCTAGCTGTTCTGAGAAAACGCCACAGCCAACTCTTCTATCCATTTTTGATTTGATTCCTGCACAATATCTTGCCAAGAGAATAATTGTGGACGCATCAAATAACCATTTATCTATTTATTTTATTTTGAGAACTTATGCAAATCAAATCAAACTGAATGGTACCAATGACGTTTCTTTGGAATAAATATTCTATTGAACACATTAAAGTTCACTATATTTATCCAATGCTTCCCACCAAAAAAAGGACACATCATCGATGCCATCTACTATATGTCTTCAATCAATTTCTTTGACGACAGTCATGTTTAATAATTTGTCATGTCCTTGAGAGTAGCTCGCTAAATAGATTTCAGCTTGCCAAGTTGAAAGAGAGGCAAAAAAAATGTACTTCCCTACATTTTGATTGGTAGTCCTAACTTTCAAAGGACTATCTCATATACAGGGGCTTCTGGAAAATCACATATGTAATTTATCATGTGATCATGATAAGCAAATTTTATTTTGCATTTTCGCTAAGAACTACCGCCGGCAATGACGAAAAAATTGAAAAATTTGTCGTGGCTACTGGCAGTTTTTTTTTGTATGCAAGAACTAGACGGTGATTTATGGAATATGAAATCCAGGATGCTAATGCATGCATGACATTTTTCAATCCAAAAACGACTTACTGTTTTTTTAAATTGAAAATCAAGAGGATAAAAAGGAACGATTACGCTTGAACTGTTTTGAAACTGGGGACATAATCGTGTCCTGTTCAGTGTAAGAGGTGCTCTCAAAATCGTCGCTTCCCATCAGTAATTCCATATTTGAATTGTGCATTTATTTCTTACTCAATAGAATATATTATTGATACCTTATGAAATATTCCATTCAGAGTAGCATCAATTTTCGCATTTCCCACCTACTAGCGACTATCTACAATCGCGACCAAATGAAATATTCAAAAGATTCGAAAATGGCACGTTCAACAATTCACACCTCAAACTCTAGATCCTTGTTGTGTTGCACCATTATTTCAGAGTATCATCTGAAATGATGCTTTGAAGAACACACAGTAGCATATCACAACAATACGTACTTCATTTAAATTGTTTGCAAATCTAAAAGTCACTACTTCAGTCCCCCCTCCATATTGAGTTTCGCAAGCGCATATGCTAGTTTGCTAGGCTGCTTACAGCAGACTAACAATAGCAGATGCAGATACAGAATAATACCATGCTCATGTATGGATATCGCTTCTACATATATACCGTTCTGCTGCTTGTTCACTCGTTGAAATGGTGCAACAGATTATTATGGCACCTACAAAGCGTACCGTGATTTAGTTAAGACCCGGTCCTGCTTGCAACGATCGTTCTCAAGAACAATAAAGCACACTTTAAAATCTCTTCCAGTTCCTCCGCCACAACGAGGTTGGGTGTTGTTACAAAAGACTTAAGCGACTAACAAGATCGCATGGTTAAAGATCTGTTGCAGTTCAGTTGTTGTTGGTGATCGTGATGGGCACCGACAACAACGTGTTCTTCTTCACCAAGAGCCATTGTTGTGCATCTTGCCGAGTATGCAATTTAAAATTTATGGAAATGATTTTGAGATGGCGTGAAGAGATTTTTTCGCGAAAGATGAGTGGACTTCGGCCAAGAGTACGTTTTGCAAGGAAATGCGACGATGATCCACTCGCCGATGGTGATGATGGTGTTGATGGGCCCCTTGGCGTATGAGGAAGGTATAGGGCAATTGTGCTTTGCAACCGACGAGGAAGAATCTTGATCTTAAATCCAATAACGCAAAACCTACGTATATTTGCATTTGAAGAGCTGTACTAGTTCCGTTGCTTTACAGTGTGCATTGTTTATGACAATAACCGTGGCTATGGTCAGAGATCAACAGTTTTTAACATAGCTACAAAGAGATGAAGATAAGAAATGTGTCACGACTTGGTCATGTTTAAGGGATTGCTTCTGCTATGGTCGCTGCATAGGTTTGGAGTAAGGGTCTCATATATCATATGCAAAAGTTATCAGTTTTTGGGATAAGTAGGGTTGATTTGTATTTAGGGCGTTTGGCTCACTTCCTGATAATTGAAATATAAAGTCTTTCAATTTAAACTAGTTTCCGATTTGCAGGCATAAAGAAGCGAGCCATGTGGATGAGCTTTTCTGAACCTCTTCACACACTATTTAATATCGCCTTTGAGGCATGCAACTAAAATTATCTGTTGCAATACTTGTTTCTGTCAAGATACACTGGTCACTTCTGAAGACTTCTTGACCCTTAGATACTGCAACTAATTTAAGTTCAGTAAGAGGCACGTCTTTCCTTCCAACAGCAGCATAAGTTCCCATTTTGCTAGCATCTATTTTATGATTCAAACAATCAACATTCATATTCTCATGGCTTATGCATAATGGCATATTTATATAATCTGGTGTTAATCTCATCGTTTTTTTTTTGGTCGAGAATTCTCCGTTAAAATGGCTTTCAATATTTGCATAAATAATACTTTGGAACACGGTGCTGATCTCGCTACTGATTGTTCCATTTTCAGAACGCCTTTATTCTGCCTCTTGCATTTATCCAGATCCTATTGACACCTCAATGTTCGACGAAAACTCGAAAAATGCATACATACATCATAATACGACGATTGCACCCGAATTTTGAAAAGCATAGGTGAAATACTCTCTGACAAAGGACATATTATAGCATGGCAAAAAGGCTAAAAATTTAGGTAACTAAATTGTATGCGGATTTAAAGTGTACAAGACTGTTCCGAAAAGGACATCTGGCTTAGTGCAAGTCAAATCGTCGTGACATATTCACATGACGATGAAATGTATTGATCCTTGTTGATCAAAAAACAACAACAACAGCATTACAAAGCAAGGGATGAGGGGATGATACTCTCTAGCTAGGATAGTTTTGTAGATAATAGATGGTGCAAATTGAATTGAGCAAATGGAATTCGCAAGGATAACAGTCTAGTGAATGCCAATGCACTTTTGTTAAAAGTGCCAGAAAAAGGGACTTGTGTTTGTAATGGATGATTTTTAGATGCGATTGTCAAAAGCAAATGTGTAAATTTTGTGGATATTTGTCTTTTGATGATGTTGTCTCAAGGATGTCTTGTTTCGATTATAAGAGAAAAATATGTTTGAAGTCTTTAAAAACATTATGATTATTGACTCCTAAAAGTGGCTGAAGAAAATAAAAATCCTATGTTGCTAACGAACATTTTTCTGTGATGAAAGCAAGTCGAACATTTTTTGGACTTTTGGAATTCACAAATGAAAAAAAACAGCGAGGAAAATTTTTTGCAGTAAAAATTTCTGTCGACTTTTTTCGCACCCGGATAATTTTTTTTCGATACTTAGATGTGTCCGAAAAGTACCGATTTGATTAAAAAAAAATTATTGGCCAGATCCTTCTACAACATGGAAAGTTTTCAAAATACTCTCCTTCCGCATTGATACAGCGCCTCCAGCGACATTTCCAGGCATTGAAAGCGTCACGGAAGGCCTCTTTCGGAATCTCCTTGAGAGCCTTAGTGCAAGTCCTTTTGACCTTCTCAACTGTCCCGAAACGATGACCTTTTAAAGGAGTTTTCAAGCAAAACTTGATAGCAATCCTTTGCTCCGGCGAGCGCTGCAGTTTGATTTGCACGGTATACAAAAACGAGTTCCACGTAAAAGCGTGTCCTTACTTTCCGAATGGTTGGAAAACACTGAGCGACCGCTTGTTAGAAAGCTGTTTTTCCGCTCTATTGAAACATTTATCACGTTACGGCGTAAAGCCGCTTTACAATCAAGTCAGCGACATTACTTTTCGGACAGACCCTGTATTTTTTGCTAAGTATTAAAAAGTACTGTTTCTGGTCACGTTCTTGTTCATAAAATTCATTCTCAACTATCTTTTCTGAATAAAATTTTCCAATTCTTCCTTAAAATCTTTTCCCCCGAAGCGTTCCAATAAATCTCCTTTACATACTTTTTTCCCATTCATTTTTCTGTTACATGTTAATCCGTTTTCACTCGCCTCATAGAAACCGCTCAACACATAAGGAGCTTTTCATCCCACATAGACAAAAAACAAATCCAACCAAAAACGACAATTTTCCGATCCAATAACATAAATTTAACGTTTTGTTGTCATTCATTCACTCCCTGTCGAAATCGTACTCAAATAAAAGGATCTTAGCGTACAAAAGTGCTACAATTTCGATTATATATCATGTGCCCTCAAGACATGTAACAAAACTTCATTGGGGAAAAATTGAAAAGCTAGAACCCCAATCAATTTTCACAATAAAAATAAAATACGATTGACTACTTACAAGGACAACTATATATAACTATCCACATTTGAAAGAGTTCAATGTGGAGTTCGGATGGGATAAAGGTGACAAACAAGTGTTTTCCTAATAAAAAAACCTTTGAAAAGGTCTCTCTTTTCCAACAAGGATAATCTGCTTTTCTAGATTTTCGCACATCGAAAACCTGAAAGAGAAAATTCACCACAAACGAATCGGATTTGAAACATCTTAATTTTCCTGTAGCGATTCAATCGTTGTGACAGTATTGAAAATGTGACGAAAAACGACAAAGAGAGACTAGCGTGAAAATAGATGAAAAGCCTGAACTGGAAACAACTAACAGTTTTTAGTCCTATTTGGTTGTGACACAGATTTTTGGTCCTGAACCAGGTTGTGGGATATGGCAGGCGACAAAAAGTATCTAAGTGTAAACGTCGCTCCAAAGAAACGACGGCAATCGGCTCAGGTTTTACAGTCCTTTTTTTCTGTCGTCATTGAAGCCTATTGTTGTCACCCATTTCAGGATGAAATATAGTTTGGTGTACCATTGAAATTCGAAACTAACAAGCATCCATTTCATCCGTTTACCCGAGTTTTTGCTGAAAATTGGTGCTCGTACCCTTGCAGGTATCACGAACATGTCAAGATGTGTGTTAGTGTACAGTTTTTCTATATCGACATCTTGATGCAAACAATAGCACCTCTATGAATAGATACATGGTTCAACATCAAAAAGGTATCCTGGATGTTTGGAATTGATACCCTAAACGTAGAAATACAATCAGAATCGCCAAGTGCAGACGGAGATATCTTAAAGTGATAAGTTATTATAGGACCCACGAAAAGTGCCAGGAATCCTGTTTGCTTGCCATCTATAACATTTACTATGTTAGTTGGGTGGCTTTTTGTTGTTGTTGCTGTTGCTTGCGTTCGAAAATAAATGGGAATTGTTGCCGAAAAAAAGATCAAATCGTTAATGGAATTTTACCTGGACCAGGTGAAATCGCATTCGGCGACGACGACGTCATCCAGGTGACAATGAAGGCAACAACAGGGACAAATATTGAAAACTATCCAATGCCATTAGAGATTAGGTGTGAAATTTTTCCGGGGACATCTATTGATGCAATGAATGGATTCACTGACCGTATAAGACGGATATTGATAGCAGTTGTGAATGGTGTCGCTACCATTTGGCAGTTTTATTTGATTGTCTGTTTTTGGAACGTAATTGAGATGTTCTAAGACATGCGATTTTGTTGGAATTGATAGTATTTCTAATGGGATTCATATTCTGTAATGAAATGAATGATTTAGCGAACGGTAACGCTACGAAATTTCAAGCCAACAAGACTTAAAGCAATATACTACTACCATAGATTAATAATAATTATTCGTGGCGAATTTATTGTATCCCTAGCTACTGTTTTTCGTGGATTGTAGATGAATATGAAATCCAACTAGACAAGTGGCACTAATTACAATAATGGGGCTTTGTAAAGTGGCGCGGGTAGTTACACATGGCTTCCGCAAACTTGGAACTCACAAGCAGCTCCGCGTTATCATCAACTGTTTGACGGTCTGGCTGCCCGAAGGTGTTCACGCGCAATTGTAAATTTGACGAGCTAATCACTAACATTCAAAATTAGCAGATAATGGTGACACACAGTAATCGTGAGCCCACACCAACAGTAAATTTTGTGATAAGATTTCGTGTTTGCAACTGAACTATCACAACACAAAGATCTAGACAAGATCATTCCTTAGATTTCTCTTGCACAGAAGATTTCTCGAATTTACAGCACCACTTCTTTGTCTGTGAAGAAAGACCCAAAACAATATAAGATCACTTCAAAAATATTCGACGACCAAATTCCCGACGCAGGACCTCGCTCGTTTTCTTCCAAAATCCGACTCCTTTTATTTCTTCAGCGACCCAACTCCCGATCCGATAACGGTTCTCTACTACCGATCGGGTAGCTGTCACTGTTCGAGCGGTGTGCACTGGTTTTTAGATCGACTGGAATGGGATGCGGCGTTGCCGCTTCTGAGCGAACCATGCCGAGCGCCATTACAATTTAAAGCCACGAAGCACTTGGATTTCATACGCAATGAAACAAATGTGATATCTCGCTTGAAAAAGACTTCAGCGGAAGCTAAATCAAACAAAGTTCTCTCTCTGAATCTAAAATAGAGCTTAGTCAAATCATGGTAATAATCAGAGTGGAGGATGTTGCTAGCCACTCCTGGTGTTCCATAGTGTTTCAGTACTATTTATTTATCATCATAGTTTACTTCTCCAAATCAAGCCACGTTTCGCTTTTTTTTAATTATAGTAAAAGCAAGCTCTAACTTCAAATGACTTGCTGGCAAATAAATCTACACCTTACTGCTATTTGAATCGATTTGGGGTTTACACACATGAAGCTGATAGTGGAATGAGATACACATATCTGCAAAATACTTTGCCATCCAACGTTTCGAGCATTCTCCACAAGCATTTAACGCTTTCATTCCTATTTTGCCTAAAGTTCATTTTCGTGATTGAATTCGTTACGCCGTGGAGGCTATGCGATTGCGCAAGTACTTTTTTACCATACATATATGTGTACCGACATTTAAATCAAAGTGAGAAAAAATCTTAAAGATTCTGTGATGAAGATACAACGAAAAGATATAAAGGGGTCCTCGGATGAGGGTTATTAAAAATTCAGGTGGGCGTGATAAGTATTTGGGTCATTTGATTATCGTCACACATCAAACAAGGTTGACTATATTTTTAAATGTTCAGATTTAAACATTCATAGCTACATTGGAATTAGCTTTTGAATTTCATCAATAGTTGGAAAAGACGGTGATCATTTTTTTATAACGATGAAAGAATCTTCTCAATTTAACCCCAGAAAAAACAGAATAAATGAGCAAAACTTGATACATTGATTTACCAGCAGACTTTTAAAAATCTTTTTCGTAGATATTCAAACAAACATTTGTTCGGTTGCATATCATATTTAAGTCGAATAAAGAATGTATTTAAAAATTAGTATCCAATCAACAATGGTATTTACTATCTGGACGTTCATCAAAATACCCACACTCGACTAAGCTATGAAATAAATAAATTCTACGGTATCAAACCCCTTTTTATGATAAATCTTCAGCTTATGACGTCCAATGTTAAAGAATCAAAGCTTTAAAAAAATGACTAGCAATATTACAAGATAGAATTACAGAACTTTTCGTCCACAAAACGTCTAAGACATATTTATGTTCAACATGAAAAGGCTTAACATATTTTTGCCTGGATTATACAAGAAAAATCAACTCTTTAATGACCGTCTATGCGATGGCATTTCACAAACTGTGTATCTTAGATATACTCGAATCTGCAAAGTAGCAATCACAATAATGATTTCTACTTATTCATCGCTCGATTCAAGAAGATTTTATCGTAAAAGAACACTCACACGTACTTTATCTTCAAGCATAACACAAAAATAGTTAGTTTAACAGTTTTTGATAAATTTTTCTTCGAGCCCAGTCGTATTAAAGAAAAATTAATTCCCATTCGTTTTAATGTTAGAAGCCCTTTTGTAACTTTCGGAACGTCGCGTCGCACGGCTAGAAATAATGGTGGATAATTATACGAATTGGAAATCTTATGATTGTGTTCAAAGAAGAAATCAAATTGCAAGACGAATTGATCGAAAGGTTCGTGGTAAGGTGTTTGGTGGTTTATCGGATACCACGTCAACTTTGAAGATATTAAAAAATTACCAGATAAATTTCACCCAAACAGGAAGTAAAATGTGTGTTTTGAGATTAAGTTCTTCTGTTGTATATGATAAGGAGAAAATTTTAAAAAATATGTCTCCGGAATAAAATAGAAGAGTTAAAATATGTCCTCAAGTTTCCCATTATTTTTCTATAAAAAGAAAAAAAATCATGATCAGCTAAACTGACATCGTCAGACCTCTTGCACCATCATCGTCATCAGCATCACATGTTTAAGGATACTACTACCATGCTTCGCAACATCCGAAGCACTTATGTATGTCTTTCACATCAAAATCATAAACTTAAAAGGCATCCGAGGACCAAGAATCAATACCGTCGCAAAACATGACGATGCACTTGCACAACTTGAAGAACGAACTTGCATGGCACCTGGCAATTTGTTTGTTTTTGTTATGGTCATCGCTTAAGAACTAATCGCAACGAAAATTACCTTTTGCAAAATGATACAGCAGAAATTTTAATGGTCACAAACATTACATACGTGAGATGGGCTTTCAAGTATAAATTGTTCTTGGACGAACATGAAGTGCTGTGCTGCGCTGCACCGTGCTGGACATCCTCTTCTCTAGGTCTTTTGGTGGTAGGTACGTTTGGTAGATATGTTTCTTGGTGACCAATAATTGGTCTTCAGCGTCGTCGTAAGCGGTGATACAGACATGGACAGGAACATAATGATCGTGATAGGCTTGGGTTACACCATCATCGTGGATACCCTGTCCGGTCGTAAAATGCATCGTTCGAAGGGAATGTGGAGAATACGAGAGGAATCGCGACATGACGGGGTCGATGATATAGGAAGGAATTCCTTTGAGTTATCTTCCGACCGGTATGGGGATAATTGCAATGTTAATCAAAATACGAAATTTTTTATTAGCATACGAGTGTGCAATCAGAGGAGGGCAGGCACACATCATGACTTCCCGGAGGAAGTCAACATTCAGCAGCGCAGCATGGCACATATGTATGTCTGATATCTTCCTTTTGCTGGGGATGCATGCATCCTGCTGCATATTGGCGGACGACAACGATGATGAGCGCTTGCGATGATAATGTTGATTACGGGGAGATGCTGCAAGATTATTGCCCCCCGGCGATAGGTGGTTGAATCAAGTGGTCATTTTCATTGGTATCAAAGCCTGGAGGTGTTTTGGGCAAAACGGGTTGGGAGTCAAGTGTGCAGCACCACGGACTGACTCGGAGCGGACGCACGGAAGTCGCATCCAAGCTAAATTATAGTGTGTGGATGTTGCCAAACAGGACACTCGGCGTTGTCATGTGGTACGACAATGATACGGATGATTCGCAAAGAAAACGACAGCTTGCAGGAGCTATTACAAAATAGTCTAGTTAATCTGCTGAAATTGCAGCCTGCAGACAAATCAATTTGGCTAAGCAGTCGAACTGGATCGAGTTGTTCGCTATTCGCCCATCCACATGGTGGTGGTTTGCAAATGCTATTCAACCGCGCTTCGAGGAGTCATTCATCCGTAAATTGATTTTGTAACAGCAATACTCAGCTTCCCGTCAATTACCATGTGTGAGTCTAGTCTACAGTAGCTCAATAGTTTGGATTTGGGAAGAAGATGAAGGTAAAAAAAAAAACTAATTCGCCTGATGATGTGATGAGCTCCGTGCACGGATGTAGTGAATTCGAAATAGTATTCAACGAATTTGTGTGTATCACGCAACCTATTTGAAACAGTTACCTTAAATCTGTATGGCATCCGTTTCGTAGGTACATAGAATGGGTGCTAACGTTTACCAATTTACACCAAAGATTCGAACGTTTTGGACGGTTTTTTTTCAAGGGGGGCTGTTTACGGTCTAATAAGCAGCACGAAATCCACTAATTGAGTTATCAAAGGTTCATTCATCATTAGAGTCATATTCTTTGGGGCAAACGCCTCAAAGTTCGTTTTTATTTGAACGGCTGGGGCGAGGTGAAGGTTTTGCCTGATCTTTTAGCATGCGAATGACCTGGTCAATTTTCATTTTTTTAGGAACGATTATTGAGTAGAAAATTCCGAAGAGATGCTTTCCAGGTTATTGATTTTTTTTTGGATGGAACAAATTGGGCATCTTGTTAGAATACACACTCATTTATAAACGGTTGTATTGTTTAAAGAAAACTGCACATAATTATCTATTGTTTGTAGATAGTTTTATGATTCCTATTCAACTGTTTCATACAGTCTGCTACGTAAGAGCGTAAGTGGTCACTGTTACATGAAGATAAAAAATCGTAGCGATCTATTTCTTTTTCTATGATATAGAGGGCACCTCAGCTGGTAGTTGAATTCAGTCGTTTTTCGAATGGTTTTTCGAAATGAGTGCTGCTTACGCCTCGCGCTTCGAGGCAATTTTTTTTATTTTAATGGGAAGCGTGGTTTCAGGGTGTCAGATGGCATCCTCTTCAGGTGCTGTCATTTACCATCCGCCATCAGACAGCACGACCACGGTTAGGCTTATCGATGGATTAAGCTCGTTGTACTTCAACTGGTTTGTATAATTATTTCTATCCGCGAAGTATAACGACTGTCAATTTGTTTTTTCGTATATCTGCTCACTAGAAGGCGAAGTTGTCAACTAGACTAGGAGGTTCTAACTTATGCTAAATAACTAATTTGATATGTTCGCATGATAAAGCACCTAAATAAACGCATGCATCTGCTGCGAAATACATGGGGACGTGGAATAAGTTCGTAAGCAAAGGGGTGAACCGCTATAAAAAGGTCGGTAATGTCGATGACTTTCCTAATCGCGGGAGTGCAAGCAAAGTGGCAAAAAAAAAGATTCTCGCAATGTTTTCGAAGGATCCAACTTTGACTCTACGTGAAGGTGCTGTGAAATTTAAAGCACAAGGTGTCGACATATCATACGGAACGATTTGTAGGCATTTGCTTGCAAATAAAGTGAAATATCGGAGTACTTTGCAAAAGCCAATGTTAAGTGAAAAACACGTTGGAAAACGTGTGACATTGGCGAAGGAAAACTTGGACCGCGATTTGAGCAACGTAATCTTTTACGATGAATCTTCCTTTTGGCCATTTCCGAGCATCAAACATACCTGGACAACCTCCACTAGTAGACTGCTTCAACGGACTGTTAAACATTCCTTCAACGTCCATGTTTGGGGGTGCATCTCAAAAAAGGGTTTCGGAACTTTGTTCTTATTTACAGACAATTTGAATGCCGAAAAAATGAAAAAATTCTATCAAAAGGCTTTGGTATCATCTGCCAAGCAAAGGTTCATCAGAAAAAATGAGAGCTGGATCTTTCAAAAGGACAACGGCCCAAAGCATCGGAGTCGATGATGCCATCTCAGTCACCGGGTGCAAATCCAAAAGAAAATGTGTGGGCTCTAATAAAAATGCAACTTCGCAAACGCAAGCCATGTAGTTTAGATCAACTTTCTCGACAAATTCGGAAAATTTGGAGGTCTCTTCCAGAAGAATATTCCGAAAACCTCGTGGAAAGGATGCCCCAACGGTGTCAGGCCATAATTGATGCTGGAGCAGATTGGACTTGCTACTAAGGTATTTGCATTGAGTATTGACAATAAATTAAACAATAAATGCGCGAACTTTTTAAAAAAAACTATTGTTGTTAGAATTTAACAGTGACCACGCGCTTATGTAACAGAATGTAGTAAAATTTTCGACATACCCTATTTGCTACAATTCCTGTTTCGCTATTCATTCTTTCGACCGGCACCCAACTACATAGTTAGCTCATCATAAATCCAACCCCAATTCGGATTACTTTCATCAAAAACCCATTTAATGTTAACAAAGCCGCTACACCAAGGGATCATAATGAATATTATTCATTCCAACTAGATTGGATTTGAGTAATAAATTCATACGAAAAACTGTTCAGTCATATTTGTTTAATAACATTTTTTTCTTCTTCAAATGATGATATTTTCTTGCACTATCATCGTCCAATCATTAAAACGTTGACTCCCTTCTTATTTGTTCGTTGGACAATGTCATGCCGCATATGTGCTCATATCATATCATCAATATTAAACAACTACGAGCAAATATTTCGTATACAGGCAAGACAATAATCCTTAACACCATCCATTTGTACAACATACATACTCATCATCGTCATCGGCAAAGAAAAATTTTTCATTTGCGATCATGAACTTTTATTGTTCTAAACCACCTTGACTTCTTCCTTGTTTTCTTGGACCCAATGCAAAGCGTCTTGTCACCATTCTTATAGAGAACACCGCCTTCTTGATATCACTCCCCAAGTAAAGGTGAAATTTTTGTTGGAATGTAGAAACGTAGAGTAATTAAAAAAAACATGGTTGAGCAAAAAACTGCAGTTCTTCTTTTCTCAAGGCAAAGATGGCAGGCAACGAGGGTTTTGAAGTCAATGGTAAAACAATGAGACCATTGTTTTTCTTTCCGGTTTTATGGTAATTGAATGAGGCGGTTACTAATAATAATGACCAAGTTAATGTGTTATGCTCGTCACTGTAATCGACCTTTGGCTGTTTTTTTTGCTGATTTGCCGCGCTATGACGCGCAACGGCACCAGGTGAATTAATGAGTTCTTTAATGGTTGGATGGAGTAGTACGAGTGGGGTTACCAATTGAATTTTGAACTGTTCATGGTCTGTGACAATCATATATCGTATGGTATTTGAAATTCCATTCGAATAGCATGAAATAAGAACACTCTTCTTGGTGGGGGGAAAATTGCGCCAAAAAGGAATATAAAATAAGTATTTTTAGTAATCCCGAATAGCGAAGCAACAAAAATGAAAGTTCAGCCTGCTGAAAACATCTTCCACCTTTCATTTTATGCGTACCCAACCCTTTCTTTATATCATTTCTTGATTTCCTTTCAGCCAAGGTTGAATTTTGGCACCATCATAGAAACATGTCCGAGTCTTCAAATCATGAAAATCTTATAAGCAATTTGCTGCAAACATACATGCAAAATAGGTTCACTAATCATTACGTTTATTTATTCCTAAAACTTTAAAAGAATATGTAAGAAATTTAGTGTTTTTGTACGAATTTCCTTAAGAACTATTTTCATCACAAACTCACATTCCTGCCGAAAATGGCATCACTGTTTTATCTTCATCCGAAAAATTCATTATGCATATTCATATCACACTCAGCGCAAAT
The DNA here is from genome assembly GCA_963942545.1 of Oxycera nigricornis. NCBI lineage: Eukaryota > Metazoa > Arthropoda > Insecta > Diptera > Stratiomyidae > Oxycera > Oxycera nigricornis. Next base: position 99,515,261 of record OZ012663.1, read on the forward strand.
AAAAATAACGATAAGTATTTCGTCCGATTCGTCGTCCACTTCTTCTGGAAGAGGAGCTGGAATGCATTAATGATATCAAAGACAGACAACAGCAGAAGCACAACCAACAAAAACAAAACAGTAATTCTTCACCATCCATTAAGAGAAACTCATTAGTTTTTTGATTTTGCAGATAGCACTTTCAATTTTTAATGACCAAGTTGATTTTTTTCCGGGAGACAAAAGCTCATAGAGGGTTATATATATATAAATGTAAAAAGTCGAAATCGGGTTAAATCCTTTTCCCTTTACATTTAATGCCGAAACGATGACAAAGAAATTGTATTCAAAAAAAATTTCTGCTTGAAAGAAATCTTAAATAATAATATTTCACAGTCATTTTCATCTGATGGATAGGCAAATGCCATCAGTAATTTGTTTTAAATAATTTTATCTCGGTTTTAACTATATTCAGTGGAAGATTCATTGATACAGATATTAGAAAGATTGAATATAAAATAATGGTTTCGTTCAGAAAAAAAATATAGTCGTGAGTATCGACTTTCAGATTTGTTAACAGTCAAATCCAAAGTCACGAATTATATTTTTAAAACGTGCGATAAATATTACAAAATCAATTTTTCGGCTTTAAGAAGAAGTTATGGAATTGGTTAGGATAATACAAATAAAAACAAGAAATGTGGAAAGATTTTGTGGCGGCTGAACACGAAAGGTCTTTCAAGAAAATATGACTCACTGAAGATAAGACAAATCAGCAGGTTTAAGTGGTATCTATACTTTAAGGCTCAGGCTCCACGTCCGATTCCAAATCGGTTTCGGTTTGTTTGTTTTTAAGAATGAACGTCATTGCGGCGCGACCTTTTCTTATTTTGCATGTTAGCTATCGGAGAACCGGGCGACCCTGCGTCCACGTCCGATTCGATCAAGAACGCCGGTTTTACGACCCGTCCGGTTCAGAGTGACTCGGGTCGTCGTTCCGATTCATAATCAGAGCGAAGGCGCTCCATTCTCGCTCATTTACACGCTTTCGCCATAAGATCGGATGGCACCCGGCTCCACGGCCGGTTTTCTGAAACCGATTTGTGACCGAGTTGTGTTCATTCGTTAAAAGGCAGTGAACGGAGAAGGCCATGGAGCAGGTGATAACGGCAGTACCTTGCACGTTCTTATTTCAGATTTGGAATCGGACGTGGACGCAGACGCCCGTCGTTCTTATTGTTTACGCATTCCCAAATAATAATCGGTTTGGAATCGGACGTGGAGCCCGGGCCTAAGGAATACTTAAGAGATATCCTTCTCTTGTATCTGATCGCCATATTTACTTTTTGTAGCAATTTCGCGTTGGATTTTCATTTTTCCACAGCACAACCGGAAAATACATTTATGCTATGGATGCGAGAGTCACTTTTCAATGATATTTAAGGATCATTTTTTATAAGGAAGATCACACATTGTCACCTGAAGCAGTTTCCAAAAAAACTGCTGCTTCCGAAGACTCTCATCATTTCAATCACTGTCTCTCCATCATTCTGAATTTTATCCAAACGATGAGTCAGAGAAATACCGATGATTCCTTTCTCTAAAATCAAACCAGTATTTCATACGGAAATATATCAGTCATATTCACAGAACCTATCAAAATATTTCTAGTATCGCTAGCTAGCTAATGACCAGTAGCTCCAACATGCTCGTACGATAGTTATCCCCAACCATTTTTTTTTCAAGTGGCCAACCATCAATAATATCATATATGCGATATAAAACCAATTGATGCCCTCATGTGAAGATCGTGATGATGACAATGAGATGAGGACCATCACTTCTGCTGCCTTCATTGGCTGTGGCTACCAACTGAATAACCAATTCCTAACCATTTCAAAGATGATCGCTTAACCAAACATGCATTGCAATGTCAACAGCAACGTTAGCTAAGGAAAATATTAGAAGCAGCCGCCTAAAGCAGTGCGAAAGAATAACACACTGTTAAAGTACAAGGAGGCTAGAATTGTGGTCCTCTTAGCCGATCGCGTTGCTATCCACTGCCGCCGGTCGGTTTTCAAACGCAACAACAACACAGATGATAATTCAAATCTGTTAGAGCTACCACATCACTTTAATTGTGGTGAGGAGGAGGACGATGATGATGATGAAACGAAGCTTCTCATCGAATCGGATCTTCCGTTCGAGATCCCCCTAAGTAGCACTTAGCCAAGCACTTAAGACGATGGTACTTGAAAATGGCCAATACTCGCGATCCTCTTCCATGTAGTATTTGAGTTTCGGTAAAAAGTGTAAACAAACAAAAGAACACTGCTACTACCTGGAGCCAGCTTACTTTCTGATATTTTCTTGCCCGCTATAAGAATAATAAGCTACTGAAGATCAAGTGAAGGCATTCGGCGCACTCGACCGCCAATTTCTTGGCATCCGAGATCGTTTCCAGGGGTCGTCCATGGATAAGACGTTGGCTGCTGCTGCTGCTGCTGCTGCTGCTGCTGCTGATGATGATCAAAGTATCCGCAATGTCAATTTGTGTCGAAGAAATAAAAGTTATTACGAATCGTGCATTGTGCTCTGTCAGCCAAGAACCCTGATTTCATAATAAATATAAAAAAATCAAGCAAACCTCCAAGAAAGTGAATGAGTGGCTTTTGCAGAAGAAGAAGAGGTAGAAGCACCAGCCGCAGCAGCATTATCACAGAAATAACAACTAACATTCATTCGATCGATCGAGCGAGCGATATGTGGCTATTGAAAGACAAACATGATCACCCGGAGATTTCAACCGGGGCTCTCTCTCCATCGAGATCCATCGTCTTCGGCGTGGTATGGAGATGTAAGAGGTAGCTTCATACCACTTTACGATATCGGCGAACGCTAATAGTGACTAATTGCATCTGTCCAGCCTGTCATTGGATATGTTGTTACTACATGAAAGTACCGGTGCAAACGATCGAAATGAGAAATCGGTAGCGTTGTAATTCGTTACAAAGTACACCGAGCTCTTGTCGATTTGGTGAGCTTTAACTGTTGAACTTTGTGTTAAGAAGCCCAGAGATATATTTTACAAAAGACAGGACGTAGCCATGCTGATTGCTTTCTGTTGAATGTGGCAACTTCATATATATGACTGCTTATCTATGTACTTATATTGAAAACATGGTCTCTGTTTCGCGATAAACGGACCATCCCATGATCAGGTCTTGTCTTATCATATCAGCTCTAATATCTTTGATAGTTGCAATCAAACAAACATTTGCATAATTGTAAGAAATTTGGTAAAGGTTGAGATTATGACCACCACTCCCGAAGTGGGTGGGAGTAGGGGCATCGAAAGAGGGGGGGGTCCCTACTACCTACTATGGCATAAAAAGTTTGCGGCGGTCACGGTCCCATGAGAAGTTGCGGGGGGTTCTCCCACTAAAAATATGATTATTTTGCCTATTTTCTGAGATCATATGAAACCGTAAAATTAATTCTGGGAAGTGATTTTTTAGACTTTTTTGGAAGTCGAAAAAATTAAAAAAATTAAAAAAATATTTTTTTGTGAAAAATAAAAATAATAAAAAACAAATAAAAAATATGAAAAAATTAAAATATCATTAAAAAAAATTGACGAATGTCATTTTTACCGTAAATGTGATATAAATAGGGGTAACACTTTGGAGACATTTATTGCACCCCCTCCAACCCGCCTCTTCGGTGGTGGGAGCCATAATCTTAACCTATCCCAAAAAAATTATAAACACGACTCATATTGGCGTGATCTTAATCGCGTATCTCAGACTCTTGCGAATTTTACATTGAAAAGATACTAGGAAGAATTTTTCCTACCGCTCTGCTAAGAAAACTCACGTTATTAAACAGCTTTTTTCGTTATTTTCACAGCCGCTTCATTATCAAAAGTTGAATTCTTTAATTAATTATATTGTTACCAACAAAATCAACTAAATTTCAACGAAACAACCTTCAACGAACGGATAAGCAAATGATGGCAATTTATAATCATTAAATAGAACAAAGATATTCATCAGCCACCAACAAAAGTGTATCTTTCGAGATGTTTCCCTGAACAAATTTTTACCTGGTATATTAATCTTTTTGTTAAAAAAAATTGGTCTGTGAATATTATATTGAAATGGGCTGCTGTTTTTTAACACCCCGTCCTAATCATGAAACTTACAAACGACATCACGAAATAATATCTTTTCTTCTCATCGCACAAACATTCAATTTTTTTTATTTGAAATCTTTATGTCACGATCCATCTATGCTTTTGTCTATATCAAAAATATAGTTGTGAGCTTTGTTCGCTTCCGACGAACATAAAAATGAAATGAAAATCAGACGAAAAAAACATTCAAACAGAAATCTTTTTAAAATATCTCTTCAAAAATGTTAGTCTGTATATTTTGTGCATAAAATGATCGTCGTCATCATCGACATCAACATCAGAAACAGCATATCATCACAAACGAAAAAAATATTTGCTAACAGATCTTGAGATCCATTGCAGAATAACGTCGTGGTCCACGATATATTTACCATTGAAAACAAGTTGCAGATACATATCTGGTGGTCAGTAGTTTGGATGGCATCAATCGTCCAAAACGATATCAATTCGAATAACTCTTTTTTTGGGCAACGTCAATATCATTCTTAAGATGGAATTCGGAATTTGAAATGGAGAGTAGTCGCAACGATGGATGAAGCTGAAAGTGTACAACGCTGCTATCCATGCCGTCGTCCAGCACAGTCGACTAAATACTTTTGGTGTTAGCGACTGCTGTTTTTCGATCATTTTTTGGGCGATTTAACACAGCAAACCAATATCAAAGAATTTGGTGTTATCTTATAAAATAATTGTTATACAGAAAGGACTTCAATCTTTTACGGAGACCAAAAAATTTGAAATATATTCAAGACGGTCTCTTGCATTTAAATGAAATTTTAATTTAAGATTTAGTGCACATGTGCCATGAGAATGATGCTGTCGAAGCTAAATGTAGACTCTTAAAGCATGTCAAAATGAGAAGACATGTTAGTCAGCATGTCCGCACCTTCAAACCGAAACAACCTTTCGCCCAAAAAAAAAATGTATATTTCGATGGGCCATAAAACGATGACAAGATGTTCACACAAATACTTGGATGTTTAAATTTTGCCAAGATTTCAGCAGCGTTGTAGTTCTTGCAACCAGAAATTTGCTACCATCATTCTCAACCAATATTACCTTGAATTGTATCTTAAATGAGTGTCCATTTTCAAAGTGGATTTTTCATACGAAGATGATTTCTAAGTAGAAGGACAACTCATCCGCAACATCCATTATCGCTTCATTATAATGAAGGCAATTTGTTAAAATGCTTTAAGTTGCGAACACAACATGTACGTAAGACGTTTTAGTGCTTCGCGCGGAAACTTTGACGACCTGGTCTTGGTCGGTTGGGATGTGGAAACGCAAAAGGTTCTGCATGGATTTTATTATGCCCAATTGGATGAAATTGTTGATGGCCAACAGACATAGGTACACTAATGCGTTTTTTAATGGCGTCAAATTATATCGAATCTGGGCTATTGTATTTTTATTTGGTGTAAAAGAGCATGTGTAATAATCATAAATTCATTAATTTCTATGTTCGCTATCCGAATTGTACGTGAACTGATCATCGATTTACCATCGATTTTTTTTGTGAAATCGATAAATTCGGTCTCGAGACCCTAAAAATTGAATTAAAAAAAGGATCTACAATTTCTTAGTAAGTTTATTAAAAAAATAACACAAATGTCCGTACATACAGTCTAGCATATTAATCAGTCCGTCTCATTTTTGGTTATGGAGCGTGAAAGAACATGTCCAATGTCGATTGTTTTCCTCTGTTTTACAGGATTTTTCGGAAATGAATAATGGCATAGTCGTCGTAAAGATCCCCAACCCTATTGACATCAGCTTGGTTTGGCTGCCATTCTAAGACCATTGCTCTGACATCCTCCCAATATTCTTCAAAAGATCTTTAATTGCAGATGTCGGCATTGATCGTCTTTCGTCTTCCTCTTGTTCAGAAGGAGACACATTTCGCTGTGTTTCTTGGTGTTCCTCATTCAAGATTTTTTGGAGTTCTTCTGTCGTGAGTTCATCTTCTATGTCATCCTCGTTCACCTCCAGCTCCAGATCTCTAGAAGTTGTCAAAATTTCACCCATAATTTCAGGGATCACCCCCGTCTCTTTGAACGAAGGAGCATGGACACAGCTTTCGCCAAGCAGAAATCAACTGTCGCTGCGTGACTTCTGACCACGCCTTTTGAATCATACAAATGTCTTAAAGAATGTGAAATTTTTGGAAGTTTAGCTTCCTTTACGGAGGTTCCAATGAAAAGTGAGCGAGCCCCAAAAAAGCGTACCGAACGAAAAAGCGAACGGAAGTTTGTCTTAAAAATCAAAGTGAGCACAATACATAGCAATTATGTGCAAAAATATAAGAGTAGAGCGGCTGGTTCAGTGAGCAGAGCGCCCGACTCTTGCTCTCGAGGTAGGGGGTTCAAATCCCCGCTTCCTCAGTTTTTTTACTTTAAGTTACTTTTTCTGAATAAAAGCAATAAAAAAATTTCATTTCATCCTAAATTTTTGAATTTGTCACATTAACTCCTGAATTTTTCAGTATGCAACTTTTTAACATCTACATAATCATTTACAAAACGAAGCCAAACTTCCCACCGGACACTCCCAAAGTGCCTCTCTGCCTTTATCTTCCCAAAACGTTTTTAAAGTCATTATTGAGGAGAATCGGCATGCTTCAAAACACCGACGAAACAGCTGGCGAGTGTACGATTTATTGAAACCCGTAATAAACTTCTGATCCTTCGGTTGAATCAGCGAAGTCCTACTCAGAGGTAGAAACTGAACTGTCAGCCAAGGAAATCTTGGTGCAATGCTTTCAATTGCAAGTCATCGGTCTCAAAGTAGTCCTTGATGCTCGGGGCACAAATTTCAAACAGCCATTCTTTGAAAAGAGCCTGCTTGACCCAGATGCCCTTTGATTCGATCTCCACATTACTGGCAGTCTTCTCTTGATTATGGATTTTTTGTGAATGCTCTAGGATTCTCAAACTGGTGAAGGAAAAGTGGTTTTCTTGATGATATCTTTTTTAGCTAAGATTGTGCATACTGTAGATCTGTTCAAGCCATACTGTCTCGCAACATCAGCTATCATCCACTCTCTACTTTGGCTATAATCTCCTGCTTGGTTTTATGATGAGCACAGTTCTTGGCACTCCACTCTTTTTGAGACCCACAATATTGTCTGATTTTCAGTTTTTTTTATAAAGGGTTCAGAATACACATACGAAAATTCAGAGGAACCGAAACCAACTAGGATCTTTTTTTTCTTCTTCATAATATCAAACAGTTAAGCTACCCATTGCATTTTCTACATGCACCTATCATCCCCACATCCCCATCCATCTATTCTGATAACAAAACTGTTATTCTTCTCTTCAAAATTCCATGCACGCTTTATAGTGGGCAAGCATACTTACTTTGCTCACCTCTAACACTATGTGTGTAATCAACACTGTTTGCAGATTTCGAACAACGTAAAGCCCAGCATAAATATTCATGGTAAGTAGTGTTCAGTTTGCTTTCTGATTTTCTGGGTCCTCGGAAGAAGGTTAGCCCCGGGTAAATGATAAGCCAACGCCGCCAACGCCATCCATGTACGAGATTGTTGTTGTTGAGTGAGCGACGAAAGAGTGTACTATGCTAACATGGTTATTGAGTCCTGCCCAGCAGCAGCACTACTATATTCTTTTCGGCAAATACCTTTCGTTTTCGTCGTCCTTTCGACACCAGGCATGGGCTCCATTGGAGTTGTCGTCGTCGTTGCCCAGGACTCAATTCATAATCCAGGGGGTTCTGGGCAAAGTGCATAAACGACCGTCATCGTCTTGTCTTGTATAGTGAAAAATGCAAAGGATTTTTTTATGTTTTGTTTTAGTTACCTTTAAGAAAGCAAACCACTTGGTTGCACTTGTTCATAGAACGGCAACGAATAGGGACGATCTCTTGATATAACGCGAGTTGTTGTAAAGCAAACGATGGAACGTGACGCAAGCGTTCTTTTGTCGGCACCTTTCTAATCGATTTCAAATTCCCGCGCAATCTTTTTTATAAATATGCTATGTGATTCATTTCCAGGAAAAGATGATGTTGAAGTACCTGAAGAAAATCAAGATATTGATGTAGCTAATAGGATTAAATGAAATAAAAAAACTGGGCCTTCCTTTTAGGCAATAAATATTAGTTCTTCACATCAGCATTTTCTGAACTCCTTATGTTTTGGTTATAATTTAAATGTTGACTTCAACCTCTTTATATAAGTATCTCCTCCGGTACTGTAAAATGTGAAGCTATCCAAGACGTTGCATCCCGCCAAAGCTTAACCAAAGCCGATTCCTTTTCCTTGCCGATCTAATACGATAGACAGTAAGTGCTCTGCACCTGAGTATAATGCAATTATGATGGCAAACTAAGAATGTATCTGGTAAATAAAGATGAGGTCGATCTACGTTGACGATGATTGCATAGAAGATGATTGAAGACAATGACGGTAACGATGGACACTTTGAAGTCACGGCTGCCTTGATTCGATTTATACACATACCTCTCTATACAGGATGTGCTATATAGTTCAGGTAGTGTCTCTTCTTTCCATCAGACTGTTCGTAATATCCTGTCGCGTAGAGTGTTGAGAAATAAAGGCGATTTTCATCGAACAGAAGATTTCGTTATGCCCTTTTTCATAGAAGCATTAACACAAAATGCAAATGATGACATTCCGTTCGCAATCATCAAAGCCGCACTGCACAGTCTCATAGTTGTTGGAGTCCGTTTCAGGCATTTTTCCTTGTTTTTTTTTTCTTGGCCTACCTTTCCTCCGCATGCAAGACGCTGTTGTCTTGGAGGTGGTAACGTATGCTTTGATCATAGCTGATGATTATTGTTCAATTCAACATTGATTCCCTGGAGAAAAGGTTGCTTTGCTACTCACCCAAGTACATCCAACAGGGTGTGAATATTAAGGCAGATACTTAAGGGGCGTGTACTCTATACGATTGGATTTTGATATTCTTTTGGATCGAGCCGCATAAGAATCAATGTACATATATTGAAAGGATGTATATTTATTCCCAGATAAATATAAAAAAACAGAACAATATGTAATATTCAGTTAAAGGAAGGAACCAAGTCTGTGTGTTCGGCGACGCGCGAAAAGTCTTGAGGCGAAGATAAGATATGTAGGCGGGATATCTTTCATTGGGATTTTTTCTTGCAATGATCCCAACGGTACCATCTTGAATTGATTATTTTATTCGAGACAGGTAGATTGCATTACTCATCCTTTCGGGAACTATTTGACTCCTGCTGCAATCTGGTTCAACTTTTCAACATTCACAAAGATCTTTAGGATCAATAAAATTTAACTATGCGTAATTTCCTGAAAATTACACACATTATATTCGAAAGCGAACTGACTCGAACCATACTGTCAATATGCTTCGAAACTTTCTCTTCATTTCTGCGGCCAAGGATTATGACCCGCCGTCGCTGCCACATTGGATAAGTATCGCCACTAACGCTCCTCACTATAAACTATGTGGCACATAGTGTTGATGATTGTGCTGCTGCATCCTTGCGACGGCGGGCGAATGTCATTGTACCTAGAGAAATTGTGGACAGATTGTGTGTGAGAGTATGTTAACGATTCGCCCGTTTTATTTCTATGGGTCGTGAGAGTGCACTTCTTGGTTGCTTGGTCGAGGAGTTTGTTCCTAGTTTTGAAGATTTCCCCGTAAGCTAACGTACATTGAATGCCATAAGAATAAAATTATTCTGAAATTGCAACGATTACTCACTTGAAGTGTGCGTCCGTAAAGTGTATGAAGAAAAATTGCCGAGAAGCATAGTTAAGGGAGCTGCTGCCTGCGAAAAGCGGATCCGTGAATGAAGTAAATTACTCTACCATTTGATTTAAATATTCTTCTAGCATCCTGGCTAGCCTGGAGGGATATAAAAATATATGATTAATGTTAAGACCGTGATACAGAGTTCAAGAAATATGAACCATCTCTGTCACTATCTATTTCGTAAAAGAAACAAGCAAACTTGTCAAACTTTTAAGAATGAAAAACAAATGCTTCTAAATGAAAAAGTCCTTTGAGAAGATTAAATTAAATTAAAAATCCTTATTTTTCAACGGATTCTCCATCCACCCCTATCAATTATGGCACACAAAAATTGTAACATCAAAACTACTGCCAGCATCATTTCATCTGCGACAGTTATATACTTAACCCTCAAGAACTCATTGAGACGTAGAAAATTACAGGCAGGACAATTTTTTTCCTGTTTGACTCTACTTTAAGATAATGCTGCTGGTGGTGGTGGTTTACCAGCAGAGTATAGACTGTACTTCGTTTGCTTGGTTAAACACGGAAGTTTTTTGCCGTTTCCTTCTTCACTCTATAATGGTTGAGCGTCCTTGTTGGTTAGATGGCTGGCTGGATGGGATGCCTGGCAATCTTCTGTGACTCTATTCAAGTTTGCTGTTCGGAACTGTTGGTTCGGTCCGAAATGCAGTCAGAACTCATTCATATGAACATAGGTACTTGTTTGTGAACTTCGTCTTCCTCAAGGTGTATGCTACCATAGATGTGAAATGTAGGTATGAAAAAGGATATTTGATGCGTGTGCTTGTTGTGGATGCAGCATGCAATTTTTAATAGAAATGCTACCGTAAGGTGTTGTGTTGTGAATTTTAACTTTCGACCGGGAAACGTTTAGATGGACAAATATTTGATGGAACTCGTATACAGTTTTATGATTCTTTTGTTGAGATACGGAAAACTTAAAGTTAAAGAATCCATGAATGCAAAAATTTGGTTTGGTTTGTAACGTTTGACATGAGTTGTATTTTTATTATTTCTCAGGACATTTTGGTTATTTATTTCCTGAACTTATGATACCTTCTCAAGATATACATAATAATTGTCCTTAATTTATGCGCATTTTAAATAATGAGGCGAATTTCGTCGATAAAAAATAATTCATTTATTTCTGTGTGTGTGATTTAGGTTTTGTGCCCGTGTAGTCACGACGAACCAATTAGGTGGCGCTCAAATAAAGACCCCGCTCCTCTTCGCAGGCGAGATTGTCGCCAAATTGCGGTTCAGACCTCAATAGCAAAACGTGTCTCCAAAGTGTTGCCCTTATTTATATGACATTTCCGGTAGAAATGACATCCATTAATTGTTTTATAATTTTTTATTTTTTATTATAATTTTATTAATTTTTTTTCAAATTGCTTTTCATTTTTATAAATTTATTTTTGATTTGTTTTTTTAAAAAAAATTCAATAATTGTTTTTTAAAAATTTTTAGACTTCCAAATAAGTCTACGAATCACTTTCTAGATCAGTTTTACGGTTTCATATGATCTCTAAAAATAGGCAAAATAACCATTTTTAGTGTTTGGGGGGGGGGGGAACCCCATAACTTCTCATGGGGCCGTGCCCGCCGCGAACTTTTTATGCAATGCTAGTAGGGGAACCCTCTCTTTCGATCCTTCTACTCCCAACCCCTTTAGGGGGTGGGGTCCATAAGGTATTTTCGACATGTTCTCGGTGACGATTTTCCTGGAAATTTTATAGTAATTTTAATTTATTTATTTAAAAAAAATCCTATAGAAGTTTTACGTTGTTGTAGATGTATCTACTAGCGTATCTAGCTAGTAAATCTTGAAATCACAAAATGTGATTTTGAGCTTCTTCTTTTCAAAAAATTTAAGCATCAATCGGTATCATCACCAAATCTATCTAATATCTATCCATTGATCTCTTGCATTAAATCAAACCCAATTTCAAACTTGATCATCACAAAATGCTCGTAAATTTCTTCCCGAAAACACACCAACATTCTCACCTAACTACAACCGCATCACGGAAAATTTAATCCTTTTTAAAGCTATTGGCTGGTGAAGAATTTATCACTATGATGCATTTATTAGAACGAGTCGTCCTGATCGAATGTTTCAGCTCGGTCACATGTAATCTGGATACTTTCGTTTATTGTATGAGGACGGATAGAAGAGGATATCAGCATTGTGATTAAAAAGTTGCGTGTAGTGATTCGAATATCCTTGCTTGTTTGGATTCATCGATGAGATGAGGGTGCAACACATCAACTCATTAAAGTGATGCATGCAGTTACAGTATTACATTTAGGTGCTATGTAAAATATTTCGCTATGCTAAAACTGAATGACGATATTCCCCTCCCTGCAAATTGAATGAAAAAAACAATTTTGTGTTTTGAAAATTTTGCTATTGATTTAAAAAGTATTTGAAAAGTTTCCCTTCATGTGAAAGCTTCGACGATCGCTCTATTGAATCCATGTCTTCATCACATTAGAATAGTATTGCAAATGTTATCAGGAAAATCGGATACCGGTCAAATTAATCCGAAATCCCAATCATGTTATCTATACCTATTTCAACTTTTCGGATGTAACCTCAACCTGTGCATTCAATCAAAACTTCTCAGCTCTAAACTTTACATCCGTAATATCGATGATAGGAATACATATATTAAATATGTGTGGAAGCACCTTTGCTTACAGGCATCACCATCATTCATTCATTGTATGAATCTATCCGATTGATCAAGCATTAAAGTTTTAATGAAGTTTGAAATGTTGTTTGATTCATTGAATGCATTCAAGCGAAATTTGTATCTAGGATACCGAAATAAATCCAACTGACCGCACGAGCCTCAAAACTCGACTGAAAGAGATTTTGCATGGTTTTCAATGAACGATTCTGAAACAAATAGTTTATCCATTTTGATCGGATCAAGTTTCTAAGTCGTATGAAAAGGCATCCAGGATGTTTGCTAATATATATAAGTGTATGTCTTGAATGAGAATTTGAGCAATTGATGTAGATAGATTTTGATGTGTTGAGAACATTAATGACCGTCAAAGTCTTATGGTTTTCTCAAATAAATCAATTCATAAAGTGAATGTTTCCGCCTTCCTTACTTCCAATTTAATTTTAATGAATAGGCAATGTAGTACTCTCAAAGACCTATTTGAACAATTGTTGGTTCTTTTGCTTTATGCTGAAGTTTCAGAGGCCCATCATTGGTTTTGTCTGACTTAATTTTCCTACAGGTTGTTTGGAAGCTGAACATGTCCTATTCTTTGGGTTAGGTTGATGCAATCAGCAAAAAGACGCAGTTAAGGAAAGATACTGTTGCTACTAACCTGGTAAAAATTTCTAATAAAATCCAACAAATTACTGTTCGCAACTATCATCACAATGTAAAAGACGATCTTCTGAAAGTTCTACACTATTTTCGGGCGGAAATTAGGACCAAAATTTAATCTGCTGCTTCCCGTTCTCATCAAAAAAAAAAGTTATCAAAAAGCTAATGCGGATAGAGTTCCTACATTGGTAGGGCACCTAAAAGATGGATTCTTTGTCATCTACCCACCGAGCCAGCAATAATGTGCGATTCCACATACTAAAATCACACCGCTTTCCATTCCTTTCTTCCACGGAATTACCGCTGGGTATTACATCGTGGAGATGGTTCCACTTTGTTGGCTTATCATGTTTGTAGATATCAACTTTCAAAATTCTTTCGTACCCGCTCTGCTACCCTCAATTTTCCACATATTTTCGGAATTGTTGCCTTCAATTTCCTTCTAACTTTAATATTTCCTTTAGTAAGTCCTTCCGGAAAGATTAAGCTCTGATTTAACGTGCTTTCCCCGAAATGAATCAGTAAAATACGGGCCTTTTAAGCCAGGATTACGAAGTTAGCTCGAACCAAAACCCCCATAAATGTACTACTCAGTAGCCCATAACTAAGTATGAGTACTGCTTTTCCGAGTGTATGTAGGTTCCAGATCTCATCCAAAGCTTGTCTGGACTTCTTCATAATCCTTGGTGAGAATTTGGACCTATCAACATCTTTGCCGCTTTTTGGGTAACGGCACCCCTGTCGTAAACGCAACAGCACGCCAATGCACCACAATACAAAAGGGTTGCCGAATAACTCCGGTCCCAAACTGTATTAGAAACGACTGTACCCGCTTCGGGTGTCAACCATAGCTCCCAAGTTTCAACCTCCACAGATTCCTCACCGATACCGGCAGGGACAAGTCCCTGGGGCAGCGGATCCCTTGGTACCTTGGTATACCCCTGGTGAGGTTTCGAGGAAGTACAGACACAACTTCTTCAATTGAGCCCAATTGTAAAGCTCCGGATTGATCGCCGTATTTTAGGGTTTATCATCATTTATCTATATGCCACCCTATTTTTCTTCACACCTTTACCTCAGCACCCTGTTGTAAGGGTATTCTTAGAATCGGTCAGAATAAAACCTCCTTTAGACTGGCTTGAGACAGATCTCAGAAGCAGAGAGGAGTTGGTCCTTCGGGAAAACAAAATATCGGCGGAGTGGGGGTACTATAGGTTTCCAAGTGTATTTCTGTGCTTGACTATAAGTTTACACGGTTTGCAGACAGTCTCACGTGATCAGTTGTTGTTGAGAAGCCTTTGCCGCAAGCGTGGGGTCAAATTGACCCCGTTGTGTATTCGACGTCAGTTTTGAGGTAAAATTTAATTTTTTTTTCACTTTATAAATGGATAGGTTAATTTAAAAAGGGCAAAAAATAAGTTTGCAAGTGTTTTTATTTTTTTTAGAGATAAACCGGAAGTTATCTAGTACTATAATAAAACCAAAGCTGGAACTGATGTGCTCGATCAATTGTGCCACACTTATACAACCACGCGTGCAACAAAGCGTTGGCCAATGCGATACTTTCTTGGTATGCTCGATCAAGCTATCGTGAATGTCAGGTACTTGTACACTTGTAAATATGCCGGTGATGCTACCAAAAAGAAATCTGCCCTTGTTGCCTTGAAAGAAGTTGTGGCTCACCTCATCGAGCCATATCTACGAGAAAAAATAACAATAAACAAGCCGTGAGGTGCGACCCATGAGGTCCACACGGTCAACTTCCCAGTAATATCTACATAGATATTAAAAATATTAAACACAATAAAAGTTATGGAAATAATACTACTTCAAATAATAAAAATGTACCTCTCATAAAAATTATTGGAATGATTTAATATTAATCGTAACATCTACGCGAGCGTCAATTGATTACGTAAGGATTTTGGTGCATTGGTTTGATTGATTATTCACGCGGATCAATCGGAGGGGGGACAGGTTACAAAGCAGTTTTTTTCATTAAAGTTAAACATGGTGCTGTGAAGACTATTGAAAATCTGCTCAAATTTTGCAAATATTAATAAACTTTGATTGACTTTACAACAATGTCTTTAGAATGAGAGATTTAAGGTATAATGATTCGAATGAACCGTTTTTACATGGTGACTTTGAATGATTTTTTATTTTTAATTTAATTTTTTTTTAATCATGAGAAAAGTTTTTGCTGGTTTCTCTACGAAAATTGATAAAAGTTTATAAGTTCTATAAACATTTATTATTACGATGTGCAAATCAGGTTAAAAATGGAATTTTTTATGAAAAAAACACTACTTTTCTAAAAAAAATTAATAAATCGTAAAAAACGCTTTAACAATTTTTTTAAAATATAAAAACTTCATAAAGATGTTGATACGCGTCGATTGACACCTTAATGATGGAAAGATTATATTTGGTTCTCGAGGTATAATCAATGACGTAAATGACCTTGAACGTTTAATGATTTTTTATTTTTTATTTAATTTTTTTCGTAAACATGAAAAAAAATTTTGCTGATTTTTTCACAAGAACTATTTGGAGTATATAAATAATATAAACATTGATTACTTAGGTTTGAAAATCAGGCTAAAACTTTTGTGTTTTTGAAAAAAACCCTAATTTTTGGCACTTTTTTTAAAAAAATTAAAAAACGGATCCAACGATTTTTTTAAAAATTTGATAGATTCATAAAAATGTTCATACCCGTCGATTGACACCTTACTGATGAAAATCGCATGTTTGGTTCGTGAGATATAGCGCATAACATGGTTGACCTTCAAGGGGTGAAAACAGCAAACCCCCCCGACCGAAGTGTCCCAAAAACTAATCAACTCTTAAGACTGCAAAGACGCTTCGATTGACACCTCAACGAAGTCGATACGACTTTGTTTACGTGAGTTATGCTCGTAGAAAAACTGCCTGCGAACGCACGTACGTACGTACGTACGTACATACACACACACACACACATACATACTTCTTTCTAAAAACACTTTATATATACTCTATAGACCTCAAAACGTAAAGAAAAGTTGAAAATTTCAATTTCGATTTTCGAGGCGATTACAAGAACTTCCCATATACTGGGAAGTTAATAACATCTGTATGCGTACAGACATTCGAAAAGGGATCGAACATATGTATTTTAGGAAAAAGTATCCCAACAATTGGATTGGAACGTGTTCAGCTCCAAAAAAGAGCAAGATGTGCTTTGTACTCTCGTCAGCAGGACCAAAAAATAAATATGGTGTGCTTGCAATCCTGCAATCGACCGATGGGCAACGATTGTGCTGGATATGAGCAATTTCTTTATTACAACAAATGTTTTATTTTTATATATTTTAATGAATAAAAAAAGTTTTTTCAACTCTAAAACATAAAAAATCATGATTTTTTACACCCTCAAAATTACTAATACATTTTTTTGCAACCTTTTATACAGGGCTAATTTTTTTTGATTATTTTACTTTGTTTTGAGAGTATCCATTTATATTTTTAGCTCAAAATATTGAAAATTGACGAACTTATGATTTTTTTTAATTTTATATATGCAAATTTTAAAATTTTCAAAATCGCCACCGTAAATATGTGAAATAAATACCTCTTTTCAAGGGCTGCTATATGGCTAATTTTCCTTCAGTCTATCGTGTCTTGAGAGTATCCGCCTAAATTTTATGCCAAAAATATTGGAAATTGAAAAAGTTATGAATTATTTTGTAATTTTTTTTTAGGATTGTAAGGACATTTAAGGCACTTCTAATGTGTGAGAACTATCAAAAGAGGTTACAAACTATACCCCAAATTTTTTTTTTCAAATGAAAATCTTGAGTGGTGACGATTCTATAGATGTTCAAAAGTGGTTGAGGTCAATTTGACCCCATATGTTCTCGATGATCGAAAAAATAGGTGTGTACTCGAAGGGTTAAAGTGCACCCCAAAACATATGTATTCCATTTAACCCCAATCAAATGTGAAACGCCTCCCCACCCAGAAAGAAAGACAGAAAAATCATACGTACCACATGTAGCAATTCGCGCTATAATGCATCTATATTAATCGTTTACCACTATAGTGTACTAAATAGGGCAAAAGAAAACACCCAACTGTTCTCATTAGATCTCAGTGAATAGATTAGTAGAAAATCGAAGTGAAACTCGCTGAATCACTTCCGCTTGCAAACTCTTCCTGAACAATGTAAATTAACTCTTCCATTCCATTCCAACAAAATACATACAAATGAGAGAGTCATGCATGCATGTCTACTGGCCATTACACCGCCAACGAGAAAACGCATTCTAATTGCTGTTCGTTAAGCCTTTGAATACTCAACAATCGCTAGCGAAGCCAACCGACAAAGCTTAGTCAAATAGTTTCCGTAACAAACCAAAAACTCTCCTGATTTAACCAATTCACCCAACAATTGTAGTCGATCGGCGGGCAAGGAGGACGCAAACGGAAGTGCACTACAAAGTATGTATGTATGTACTATCATCATGCATGGAAATTGGCCCAACCAACCCACCCCCTCAAATGTGGGTTGACATTGTGACTAAACAACCGCAACGTGGATGTCTCAACGCGACTTCTGCCACAGCACGGCATGATGGGGTACAATAATATTCCGGGTCACTATCGTCGGCACCCGGGCCAGAAAATGGTATTAAATTTTCAGTTCGATGAATGTTTTTATTGTAGATATCGTGCACCAGGTCCTTTTGTTGGTGATCCATCCAAATACGTACATGGAGTTTTACGAAACAATAGTCCAAACAAAAACGCGTCATTGCATTGTCTATCAAAACTATTGTTATTATTCGCGTGGTTTGAACATGACGCGCGGTTGACCTCCAACCCTTGTCCACGGGGCTGATACAATATGCTCCAGTCCTACTACCCTCCGAATCGTGAATACTTATCGCTTGGTCGTAAAATGTAGTCGACCATAAAAATCCTTATCATTTAAAATTTGATCACATAGTTGAACACAAATGGTAATTTATCGTAGTCGAAATCCAAATAGGACACACCAACCAGCCAGGACCTATGTCATGATTAATGTCCTCAGTATGTTAATAAGCATAAAATTGTTTATTGGCCAGGTCACGAGAACTGATTTGATTAAGCCAGCTTATAATTATTCGGCCACAAAAGGCGTTGCTCGCAATTACAGCATAATCGCATTCGGCTAACTGAAAAAAGTGCATAAAATACTTGCGATTCATGTTGAAAATTCTGACTCCTGGCATTGCGCGTATTGTTCTTTGTGGGGTCTCGTGGAAACAAGTCCTGTCCGCGAGATAGGCTCTCTGTGCATTGTATAGCCCTGATATTGTGAGGTTCATAAATTTCCATTTGACTTTGTACAACTGCATTTATGTATATATTTTTTTTTCGCTTTTTGCTCCAATCGATATGTGTGGTTCCATGCATGACTGCACTCCTATTCGACCCCTCCCTCTTCCAAAAAAAGATAAAACATACAAAAACAAGAGCGTCAATGAGAAAAAGTTGAATGTCACAGTTTTTTCCTGTATGCAGATATTGTTAGGGCAGGCACGTATTAACAACAACAAAAAAACACATAGCAATGATATCAGGCAACAAAACTGTAGATGCATATATTGATATTGGACGGAATATCGATAAAGGTAAGCCATAGTCAAATCCAGAGTCATCGAAATTGAATGTTGATCTAGAATATAGTTCGAATTGAAAATTATTGAATTCGAAAACATGATTTTACAATTTCATTTGCAAATTGGATGAGTGTGTATCGTTGTTGATGTTTCATGTTGTTGTTTTTTGGCTAGTCCATTCGCAGGATGTTTTTTGTGGAAATTGGGTTTATTGAAAATTTATTGCTATTTGTCCATTGGTAATATTCAATGAAATTTTAAAGTTTTTAGTGAATTGATGGAACAATAGTTCTTTAGAAATCTACGGACAAATATTCAAAACTCATCTGTCGATTGTTTGATTTGCATGATCATCTTTTGTGAGTTGTTTGTTATCTCCTTTCTGTTAGATATGCCGTCCAATTTCAATCTTATCTATAATAGGAAATCAATTGAAATTGTAGTAACAATAGTCAGCGGACGACAATGAGACGTGAAAAGTGAACTAAAGGAGACGAAAATCAAAATTTCCTGACTACAGTGATGTCTCACCTGGCACTTTATCTGGATTTTTCCACCAGTCACGACATTCTTCTATGACATGTCAAAAGGATTGTTCTTTTTCTTTTTCGGTGAAAAAAAAAACTAATCCGATTAAGTGGTCCAATCTCGTTCGGTCTATCTTTATTTTTGTTAGTCCTGCAACACAAAGATACGTACATATTTGCAAAAAGTGAAAATTGAATAAGTGATGAGCGTAATTGAAAACCGTGTGTAGGTATACATATGGTGATAACACTTATAGACATTTTGCACCTTCTGCAAACGTTGGTTCAACAATCAGAATCTTTTTGACTCTTGCTTAGGGTTTTTTTTTGTGATGGCAAGTCAACTGCTAGTGTTTGAATATTCATTTTCGTTAGACATTAAAAGGGAATGCCAAGACATGGAAGTCAAGTTTTGAGGATTTTTTATAGAGTGGTGAAACGTATTGATTTCAAAAGAATTTTTTCGCTTTCATTTTTTTTAGCGTGTGTCATGTCGCACAATGAAAGTTTTATTGCTATTTGTTTGACATGTATTCAAGCTGGGAACATTATTCGAATTTTGGATTCAAATAAAATGAAAAGACTACCACTTGACAATGATCATTTCGTTTGATTGATGATAATTGTTTAGTACAGATATAAATTCTTTCCTAGAACAAAAACAAAAAAGTGACTTCACATAGATAACAAAATAGATCGAATTTTTTGCACCCACTAAGTCTGCTTTTAATAGTAATTCTATGCACATTGCAAGAATCGAGCGTATGTGCCTGTAATAGTATATTGTTTGTAATGACGATGTTTATCGTTGTACAAAGTATCACAACTGAATTTTTTATGCAGAGAATTCCAGATTGAAGGCTGAAAATATGTAAATAAAAAAATAATAGATTTTGTAAAATTGTTTCGTAACGATCTTAAGAAAATTTAAACAAAAAAATGTGGTGATTCTAATTGAATTTGGATCACTGTAAGTGGAGGGCCTAACCGCGCACTGTGCGTTTTCACACACGGCGGGCTGTGGATACTCGATTTCTGTCCATTTTCGCTGATGTCGATGCGACAGCTCTCCGTAAAATAATATTAAACCATTCTTTTCGGTTAAATATTATTTTACGGAGGGCAACATCAAACTAGTTTTCTCAAATTTATTGGATAAAGTTTCATGTAAATCTTATCAATCTACCCTGAAAGATAAATATCTGAAAAATATCTCTGCGAAATGAAAACGTATACAGCACACAGAAAATAATTTTTTATAGGCATCACTCTAACACAAAAATTATTAATTTCTGATGTTCGATTGTTTCTTCGTCATCCTCTGATCTGCAACTTCGGAAGAAATTATTGAAAGGGGCACCCAATCTTTCTGCGTGTCTGCCGATCAGACAGTGTCCCGTCAGTACATAAACGATGGAACTCAAGATTTCGCGGCTTGTGTTGAGGAGCTGCTTGGTCCGTTACAGGTTTCTTCGAGCAGCCATGCTCTATTCGAAGCATCCACTTAGTACTGCTTGAATCCTAGTTTTATGTAGGCTAGACGTTGGCCGACTTAGGGGATAAGTGTATACTCCTGAAGCTCAGTGCCAGCTCTAGCTAGAACATCTGCGTCGCAGTTTACCGTTATATCACTATGCCCCGGTACCCAGCAAAGAATCACTTCACAATGAAAGGACATTCCATTGCAATTTTGGATGAGGTATTCACACTAGATAGTGATTGGATAGCAGCTTGACTGTCAGAAACGATGTTACAATTTCAGAAAGCCAGTCAACTCCTTGTATATCGCAATGACCTCTGCTTGGAAGACACTACAATGGCCTGGTAATCTGAAGGATAGTTTCAGGCCTATCTGTTCTGAGAACACGCCACAGCGAACTCTTCCATCCATTTTGGATCCATCAGTGTAGATGTCGATCGATTTCTGTATCCTACCTCTTTCTATGGTCCAGTCCTTCTTACTTGGGATGACTGACCTGAAACCATAGTGAAAACAGGGAATCGGGGAAGCGAGGTCTACCTACTGTTCCTGGCGTTGGTTCATCGCGTTTCACGCGAGTTTAGAGTCCAGAATTAGACCTAAATATTTGACCTGATGAGATGGAATGAGGCTTGTCTCATCAAGTTTAGATGGGGCAAATCGTGGAATTTTGTACCTTCTTATGAAGAGCATTAATTTCGTTTTGTGCAGATTAATCTTTAGGCCGCATTCTTTGCTCCACTTGGTAAGAATACCTAGGGCAATGTTTAGTCTTTCAGACAGGATGTTAACGTATTTGCCCGATATTGCTATTGCAACATCGTCGCGTAAGCTGCGACTTTACAGCCAGTCGCTTCTATTTTTGACAGAATTTTGTCCACCATTAGGTTCCATTGAAAGGTTGATAGCACTCCACCTTGTGGTGCGCCTCTGCAAATCCTCCTTCTTTAGGTACTGAGTTATTACATAGCTCGATTCTAATTCTAATCAAGAATCGAGCTTAAGTGTTGAATGTCGTCATTTGGGGCATTCTCTGAACCATCGATATACGAGCCAAAAAAAAAATTGCAAGTCCTTTCAAGACGAAAGACACCAGCACGCATAATGATCCAATATCTCAAAACCAAAATATAAGCCTAAATTGTAGTTTTTCTTCCTAAATTTTCAATACTAATATTTTCATTTTGCAATTTTTAAAGACATTGATTAGACCACCTAAATTTAAAAAAAAAACAAATACGCTTTCCTAAAGTACTTTTAAAGGAATTTATGCCGAATAAATTACGACAAATTTTAAAATAATTATCCAAAAAAAAATATTTCGTCCTTATATACTGCTTCTAATAATGCGTTTCGAAATAAATTAAGAATCAAGCAAAAACTTACTCCGAAAATTCAATACTACAACGCAGTGGGATTTTTTCTGCAATGTTTTTTTAAGCTGAATTTGCCTAGTACAGAATTAGTCATAATTTTCCCGAAATTAAAGACACATTCTCTGATTTCCTTGACATTTCATACAAAGTATCAAAAGACACATCGTACCTTGCGTCCAATCGCGTTAAAACTCTGCAATTTTACCTCAATTCCAACCGAAACTATGCCGTTTTAATTTCAGGCTAAAAACCCTTCTACTAAGTCTGCATCCGATTAAATATTCAAACTGTTGGATGCCCTCTCTCTCGCAAACACAATTACATTACTATAATTACCCAAATTAATAGTGGCCGGCAAAAAGATACATTTATTCCCATCCAAACTGAAAACGACGACATTAGTGAGTGTGAACCGAAATAAAACGACATGTACTCTAGGAAAGCATTCATTAGCCTTTTTTTTGCACCCAAAAGAACAATCTCCGAAAAAAATTTCCAGAAAAAAAAACCAATTGTCTTTTTAAGCATTGGTCAATGTAGCTGCCAGATTTTTTTTCGTGTGTGTGTGTATGTGAGGCAATTCAGCCTTTATAAAGCATGTGCTAGCTACGTATGTACGTATATACGTATCTGTACGTGAATGGGAAAGAAAGTGGCAGTAAATCTCTAAGGTGATTATTTACACTTTAAGCTCTTTTAAGCTTCACAAAAATCTTTGTTGGGATTTACTTTACCAACTTCAGATATTCACATATTCGGTTGCCTTTCTATCCGCTTGACCATTGTAACTAACATACATATATCTAGATACATTAAAACTTAAGTACCTGGCAATTACGGAAGAATTTAATTAACAGTCTTATTTTTTCACATGACCTCCGCCAAGGTGTAAGAGTTTGACTTGGCTTGCGTATACACTTTAATTTCTTCTCACTTTCCTTTACATGAAAAAAAAGAGACACATCGTGTATTGTGTGTATCTTTTTGGAAGCCATGCCGATATGTAGATACAAAAGATAGTGATGTAGCCAAGTTGAATTTCTATCTTAGCAGAAATCTGGGAGCTACTATAAATGAGGCCAATGGCTACGGCGAAAAGGTCGTGGAAAACAAATTAACGTTAATTTAAATGTTGAAATTATTTAAATAAGTTGTCGTTGGCGGCAGCAGCAAACCAGTAGCTGCTGGACAAAATTCTAAATTAGGGTATATTTGTTCGTAAGTAAGTTGTGATGCAATAAATAACATGAGCATAATGATGCAAGAATGTCGGCTTATTAAAATTGATTCACCTCTCATTTGGGCAGGTAAGTATCTGAATAAGGAAATACGTAATCTGTCAACATGATTGAAATACATTGATATTAAGAAAACCTTTCCAAAGGGGGTTCTTTAAGAAACCATCATCGATACATCTACTTCAAAATATTGCAAACTGTAGCTTCTTGCTTTCACTATACAAAATACGTATGATATCAAGATTTTGCACCATACCAAACATGCATATTCAACCATGTATCTATAGATACCCCAGTGACGGAGGATATGTATGTTATCTGTTCTGAATTGTACGAACGGTTTGTATGCAAACTTCAGAGCATATCATGCTGACATCAGTTGATCATCATCTCAAAAACTTGTCATCATACATTTAAGAGTCAATGGGGAGCAGGTAATGGGTTATACCCACGAGACGAGGACTCTTGTCGCCTTTCTTTACATATATTTAACGAGATTGATAGGAAGCAAAGATGCAAAGATTCATATAGGACCTTTTGTAGATATGGGTTTTTGCTGAGGAAGTGACATGTGCCATGTACTTATTGATAGGCCAACATCAAGTTGTAGATGAGCGAAAAAAAAGTAGAAGAGACTGTTGCTGGTGTTTATGGGCTTTGATTATTATTCGATATGTTTCGTGTGTGTTGAAAAGGACTTGTTGTTCAGATAATAAGCAAAAAATCGAAAATTGGGTTTGTCAATGATAGCTTCCCGAATTTTCGCTGACTAAATTGCAAGGTGGACAACTTTTATTGTCATTTATTTGGCAGTATTTTTATTGCCAGTTACTATAATGAGGCACGGGAAAAAACGAAGGAATGAATTTCTCCACATAGAAATGTATCCAGAAATGGATTTTCTTAGAAGCATTTCCTGTGGACAATTGACGGTCCATCGGCATCGTAAAGGCAGCTGTTGACGACAAATGAAATGGCGCGCCATAAACCAGCTTCCCGATATCCCCTTTTCACCTTTTTTTGGTTTAAACTAAAACATTACATAGTTACACAAAAACTCTCCTATATTTCAGATTATTAAAACAGACTCTAAAAATTCTACCAGATGATAATCCTCGTCACAGTTTTCTGACAAGCTGAGAGATAAATCCATCCTATTTAATGGCTTAAATATTTTTTGGAGTAGTTTAAAGTATTATATATATACACATATATCCATAATTTTTTCAGGCTACCAAATAATAAAACAGAATTTTTCCGAATAAAACTAACGAAATTTTTTCGGAGTACAATACAGACACAAATTTTAAGAGTGCAAAGTCGTAGCCTATACCGACAATGTTGCAATAGCAATATCGGGCAAATTCGATAACACCCTATCTGAAAGACTGAACTTTGCCCTAGGTATTCGTATCGAGTGCAGCAAAAAATTTATGCTCTTCACAAGAAAGTACAAAATTCCACGATTTGCCCCATCTAAACTTGATGAGACAAGCCTCATTCCATCTCATCAGGTCAAATATTTAGGTCTAATTCTGGACTCTAAACTCGCGTGAAACGCGATGAACCAACGCCAGGAACAGTAGGTAGACCTCGCTTCCCCGATTCCCTGTTTTCACTATGGATTCAGGTCAGTCATCTCGAGTAAGGAGGACTGGACCATAGAAAGAGGTGGGATACAGAAATCGATCGACACCTACACTGATGGATCCAAAATGGATGGAAGAGTTGGCTATGGCGTGTTCTCAGAACAGATAGGCCTGAAACTATCCTTTAGATTCCTCGACCACTGCAGTGTCTTTCAGGCAGATGTCATTGCAATTTACAAGCAGTAGACTGGCTGGGAAATTTTCTGAAATTGTAACATCCTTTCTGACAGTCAGGCGGCTATCCAATCACTATCCAGTGTGCATACCTCATCCAGAAATTGTAATAGAATGTTGCACATAATTGATCGCGATGTCGCTTCAATGTGAAGTGATCCTTTGCTGGGTACCGGGGTATAGTGATTTACCTGGAAATTGCGAAGCTGATGTCCTAGCAAGAGCTGACATTGAGCTCCAGAATTAAACACTAACACCTCAAGTCAGCCATCCACTGACCTCCGTCAAGCTAAGTTTCAAGCAGTCTTATATAGAGACTGCAAACAGGGCCTGGCTTCTAGACGAAACCTGCAGGACCACCAGGCAAACTTGGCAAGCACTGTGCTCCAAACGCACCAAGCAGCTCCTGAACACAAGCCGGGAAACCTTGAGTCCCATCGTTTTCGTACTGTCGAGACACTGTCTGATCGACAGATACGCAAAAAGATTGGGTGTCCTTTTCAATGATTTCTGCCGAAGTTGCAGATCAGAGGATGAGGAAGAAACAATCCAACACTTTCTGTGCGAATGCCCACTGTCCAGGAAGCGCATGCAAACCTTAGGCTCGCCCTTCCTGGACAACCTCTCGGAGGTAGCTGATTTGGATATTGGCTGCATAGCCGGCTTCATACGAGAATCTGGATGGTTCTCGTCATCCTGTAGGTTCTAGTGCCGCCCTAATCTTTTGTGGTATCACAAACGGCCTATAGTGGCCTAAGTGAGCCATCTTTGGATAAAGGAGGCAGACACTATAACCAACCTATGTAATAACTCTGAAGCTAAGTTGATATTATTGGATGTTGATCTGATCTGGGGTTGCTTTGATTCCTTGAAAAGTTCTGGGCTTTCTTCAAAATCATAATGATTCGCGCTTGGATCCATCGCTTCAAAAAACATTGTGTGGAAAATGACCTCCAAACAAAGATCTAAATTTTCTTTGCTCTGGGTTCTCTGTTATATGTTGACGGGACTGAAGCGTCAACTTCTGGAATTTTATGCAGGCTTGAGATCCAAGAATGGTACTATTCCATATTGTTTCTAGGCTAAATCGTGTGCATCAATTGCTTCGTTTTTCCTGTTTTGTCATTCTTTAGGCGTTTCTAAGGAGGGACTAAGAAAATGGGGCTATAGTCACCTGAATTCGGTGAAGGACTGAGACTACATTGCAGTAAGAATTCCTACCGATAAGTTGTCTTGAAGTCAAATCTGTGATCTTCTATCCTCATTGTTGCTAAATGTATCTTGTAAAGTTTCTGTGCAAGCAAACAAAATTGAAAATGTATCTAATAAATTTAAATTTACTCTGTAAGATCCTTGACAGGAGTATCCGTATTTATATTACTAAACAATTACCGGTGTTGAACCTTCTCCAACTATACAAAAATGCGAAACAACAACAACAAATCAAATGATGAAAAGCTTTTTTTATTTCGTAATTCTCAAATGATAAGTCTGCATGTCTGCTTTAATGATGATGAACAATCTTTTCAAAAGTAATGAGACATTAAACGACAAAATCTCCAAATTACGTGTCATTTAACCAGATAACATTTTCTTAGGTCAACGTCTACCTCTGCACTACTCCGTTTTTGGAGGGGGACACCTAAATTTACCCATCTCAAGTTTCAGTAATTCACCCGAATCCAAGACAACATACATACATAGTTCAACACAAAGTCACGGTTGTTAGTTAGAATCCGCCGCCGAAAACTCCTTGTTTGGTGCGATGGAAATTTAAAACGCGACGCTTATTAATAGTACGCAACATTTTATATGCCGTTAAGGTTTATTACCATCTTCTTTAAGATAATTTCCAAATGGTCATGATAGCTTGCCGCAATAATGATGATGGTATGTCTTAAGAAAATACCTACACAATTCTTGTATTACTTGCGGGGTCCACCTTTGCGGAATTCCCACAATGAAACCGCCGAGCCGCGAGACACTATATCCACGTGAATATGTATGTATGTACTAGCTGGAAAGTGAAAATTGTACAACTATTAAAACCGCGAGATGATTTGTTAGGTATTTAGCGAGGCTCCCTTCATTTAAGTCGGTTGGAAATACATACTACGTGAAAATCGAGCATTGTGAGAAAATCAAGGAACTGTGAATTCAATGAATTTCCCTGAATTTTCTCGGCAATTTTTTCCACTGGCATTTTAATTTCTGTCGGTGAAACTCAACTCAAAAGGATGGAAAATTCTGTTGGGTGATTTTCATGTAAACTTGCACATTCCTTGAGGAGATTTCATAGAAAATTTCCGCGTCTGACGTTGATAATTAGGAAAACTGATGTGGAATGCGTGCAAACTATGATAATGATTGACGCAGAGCTATTTTCCAATCAAGCGATTTCTGTGCGAGAGAGAATGTGCGTTAATAAGCATTTATAAAAATTCTACTGCAATTATTTCGACTTCGGTTGGTGGATGCGACTTTAATAGCACTTCGTGGAAAACTAGTTTATATCCCACCTAAAAAAAATTCTCCTATCCAAAATTGAAAAGCATATAAACTACCACCAAATATTTCGACCCAATTCCCTTTTTAGCGTTCCCAATAAATTTATCTCCTGACAATTCAGTGCCTGCCACCCTTCTAGTCTAAATTTGAAATCGTTCTTTTTTCTGTGGTGTGTGCAAACCTTATAATTTATCTCGTTTCCGGTTATTATACATGCTGCAGCAGTGCACTTTCTCCTGCCACTGAAACCCCAAAAAGGACGCGAAAAAAAAATTAGCCGGTCACAAAAATATTTATTTGAGGAAAAAAAACACACACACAACCCAGCTATCCCAACGTGGCACACTATTTGTCATTTAATTATTCAGCATCGCGACGCGAGACATCAAGTCCTAGTTGTTGGCATTTTTTTTTATTCTTCTCTTCCATCCTGAATTTTCCATGTAAATTGTATCTTGTTTGCAGGAAGTGTGTGTGGTGGTGTATTCATGGTCGACGGTGGAAATGTTGTTAGTTTTTAGTCACACTAGTTGTCTTTCGCGCTGTTATTGTAAACGTTTTTTTCTGTTTGTAAAATAAATAGATAAACATATATGCATATATATATATGTACACATATATGGAACGCTTAGGATAAAATAAATTTATTCCACTGTTTGTGCATGTTCATTCATTTTAAAGTATTTTTTGCTGTTGTTGTAGAATGTTATAGCAGCTTCAGCTGAAGTAATTCTATTTTCGAAAGGACTTTGTTACAAATAAATGTTTGAAACGTGTTTCGTTTGGTTGCTCGAAAACATCCAAAATAAACCGAGATACATTTTTGAAAAATTCTGCGAAATTTTTGAGTCGAAAGATTTTCGTGAATGGATTAACGCGAAAATGATTTAAATGTCCTTGTCTAGAAACTTTGACATATTTTTTTAAAAATTTCGTAAGATGCCCGCACTCAACTAATTCGTTTTAGTAGAAGCTGCTGTTCGCAAGGTTCCACAAAATCAGCATCAAGTAAATTTTGTAACAACTCTTGTATTTCTTATCGGTTCAAGGACGACGCCACGAACAGTGTCTTATTCAATGATTAGAAGATTGGTGATTCTTTAGTTTGGCGGAAACGTGGCAATGGGTCGAATTTCTTTAATATTTGTTGTTTCTGGAAATTAATAACCGTTAAAGTCTGATGAAATTAAGCAAAAATCATCATCGAGCCAAAAGTATTCGAGGTTACATCTTACTTTTTTATTTCGAAAAGAAAATTTCGAAGAAAACAACAAAAAAAATGTGAATATGTGGTTGGGCTTGCCCGGCATTTTTTTGCCCTTACTGGGACCACCCTTCTAAGACCTATTGCGTGCGAAATCGCATAATCACAATGGTTAGGCCCTACGTACTAATTTATCTCATATCGTCGAACTGTCTCACTGCAGCCTCTACCCTACGCGCAGAATGTCTTCAATCTGAGAGAAAAAAGCGGAGGACCAATTTCCAAAATTTCAGAAAATTCAACCAAAGAGTTTTCCATCTTGTAAAAGTGTATCATTAAAGTACACTTTACTATTGCCTAGCATCTGCTAAATGCTCTTTAACAAATTCCCATCGACAACACAGTACAATCATCATAAACGACTTGGGAGCAATCTTCTAAGCAGTTTTGCACAAAAGTACAATTTCATGTCCTAACCGTTTTCCCAGCCTATCCACTTTATTTCAATTTAATTGTAATTGCTTTTGGCGATAGCTGGATAGTCACAACGTACTACAAACAATAAAATGGTCTCGAAAGCATGACAAAATCTCATCTAAATCCTTCTGATGTCGGGAGGAAGGTCGTTTTGTCTGGTCGGAACCACGCTATGTCCTGCCTTAGGTAGCTAGCAAGCAAGCTAGGCTCTCACACCGTGCCACATCTACATACGAACGCAATGTTCCTTGTCGTATTGGTTTAACATCAAAGCATCAATGTGACCTTTGGTCTTGTTCCTATTCCGACCGACCGACCGCCCGCCTTGTGGGGTCATCCTTCGCGTTTGTCGTCCTGCCAAGTCTGACAGTCTTTCAATCCGAACGGTGATGTCTCCTCGAAGTAAATATTGCAGCTTTGTCCGATTTATCTGCAAAATCTAAATTTACCTGCCTAGATACAGATAGATGAATAGATAGATAGAAACGAGTGGATAGATAGATGGATACAGGTGAGCCTTAACGAGCGTTGCAAAAGCAGACCAGATTTCATTTGATGTCTGTGAACAGTTTGATTGGCACTCATTTAATTACATTGAATGTGCCCGAAGGATTCCAGATTGCATTGGTTCTAACGAGGACCAACTATTTCTTCTTTTTTCGCTTTTTTTTGGTTGATCTGTTTTAGTTTAATTTTGAACGTAGAGTGTGTATGTTTCAACCAGGGCTAACTGTTCCAAATATTGGCAATTTATCTTGTGCTGTATGTTGAGTATCCTTGTTTTTTTTTTGTTGGTTAATGATCACCTATCTTAGTATCGTTTTTACTTCATTCTATATTGCATTGTCAGCTACTGTGTTACCTGTTCAGTTTTGTTATCCTATTAGAGATGATTTAGATCAAATCTACGTTAGGAAGTGTGTTTGATGTTGTGAATGAAATGTGAGGAAGATTTTAATTACTTGATAGTATCCTGTTTGTTGTTTTGGGGAAGAACCAGAGAAACCTAAGTTAGAAAAATGTTAACGAAGGTTGATGCCTCCAGGTTTGCGCTTCTAAAAATAATAAAAAGTTCGATGAAAGGAGAAAATCATTGCTTCAGTTGAAGAAAAATCTGATCAACTCATGAGCATGGATATAAAATTACAAATTAAGTAGGTGGATTTCAATTCAATCTTCTACTCCTGTTTGGGCTTAGTCGGATCTGGAAAGTATTCATTCTTCTCCTCGTTTCAAATCACAAACGACCATCGTTATTTCGCAATTTTCATCCTTAGTCTGCATATCAACTACAAACAAACAATCCCAAGAAATAGATAATTTGAAAGGATTTAGTCAGAAAATTGCCTGTGGAGCTGGTCGATAAATACATAGATCGATAATCCTCAATCCCTGTACTGTTTTCAAAGCTCGAACGCACTTTACATCCTCATCCTCATTCCAATCCGGGAAAATCTGTTCAACAGGAATCAGTTGTCCCGAAAAAAGAATGTATCTTGTGCGAACACACTTTCGGACGACATAACATCGTTCGGGAAAAGCCTCTTGACAACGATAAAAATTAATTATAGAAGTAATTAAAGTTCGAGGGTCGTCTATAGATAATTTTCGTCTCCCGTTTGATTGATTGACAGCGACTTTCTTTGATATAACTCGTCGGTGTTCGGAAATGGTTATTTTTCTTTCCTTGGACGATGAGATATCCAATTGTGGGATTAATACACAAATAAAATCTGATAGTCTTTCTTTCACGACTTGTTTAAGTAAAGTAGCTGTTTGAAAGTTAGCTTTAGATGGTGCTACGGTAGGTCAAGAAAAGATACATGCATACATGTTGAAGATGCGATGCTAATGGTATAAGCAAGCGTGGCCGACGGAAAAAGCGAAATTTCATTTTCATTGTTTAGTGGGTGTTTGCCGTCGGTTTACTTCGAAATAATAAGCAATTAATTGAACGGTCACGCAGTTGTTTTCTGTTGATATGATGGGTTAAGAAGATGTTTGGTACGTGTACCAGAAAGTTGGATTTGTAAGTGGGAAAACTGGCATTGTAAATTATTAACGAGCCGAGAAATTGAACAATATGGAAAAGCTTAAAGTGAGATGTTGGTCGAATTATAATTATAAATGCCAGTTAAATCAAGAGATATATTGGCAGAGAATGAATGTAACGAAAGTTTGTGCAGAAATTTGAAGAATTCACAAACTTTCACTTGAGAAAGACTTGATTTTGAAAGGTTGTGAGTTCAAAATTATGAAAAAATAATATTTTCTCATCGTTCGTTCGTCGAAATGATATCTTTCTTTCTTATCTTCTTTTTTTAAAGTAACTTTCCATTAAAATAATTGTGATATTGTGGCATTATTTTCAGATTGGAATCCATATCTTTCCTCTAACTTCTTCAGCATAAAGTATTCCTAGTTGAATTTTTGTTGTTTATAACAAATTCAGGGAGTGCTGCATTGTATGCCGTCTCCTGAACTGCTACAGTACGTGGGTGTTCCATATTAAACTGCATTTCTCTAACTGGCAGCAAATGGGCAAATTTTCGTATAGTAAGGACCATGCTTTCCCATCTTTTTATTCAGGTGTGCTTAAAGACAAGCAATACGGAAGTATGGTCATTTTTCAGGCCCGCCCCCTATGTAACAAGTATACAAAGTATGGTCTTCTCGGACATTTTTTAAAATTCTTTTTATGTGGGAAATGGGTGTAAATGGGTTCGATTTTGAATGCAAATTTCTATGCGAGGTATGCTTATCTCACCTAAGGGTATTTTCAAGGTATAGTCCATGAATTTTTTTATATTTAAGGTCACTGGAAGGTACAGTTGTCTCGTATTTTTGAGACCGTAATGTGATTTCCTTCCCTTGAAACTTTTGATGTGATTCTTTCTATCTATTAAAGTTTCAGCTGGTTCCTTATGAGGTCGATTTTGGTGAGTTCCTCTTCTATCATGGCACAAACTTCCGATTTCCTTCAAATACATTTTCAATGTTATAAGTCGTCTGTGATTCCATGTAAACTTATAAATGCTTGTTGACACCCTTCATCCCTTTGAATGCACCATTTTATTTCGCCAAACTACTCCGGAAGGTAATAAAGTTGTCTCGCAAATTTGCCACATTTTCTTCATGTTTGAGTCGCCTAAGTTTTACATCATGAATACTTATAAGGCCGCATATATGGTTATTTTACTCACTTCTGTCTTTGAGGGAATTGAATCTCTTGATACGTGTATACGTTTCTGCTTTCCAGTTATACTTTCAAAACATTTGATTCTCTTACACTCGCATGATTGTCCAGTTTCATAGTAATGATTTCTGATCCTTTTTTGTAGCATCTCAAATGCGATCATAAGATCTTCTTTTACAGGTTAAATTAAACAATGGCTTACCGTTATCGGTATCACTATTTGCCAACGGCTGATCCAACATTTGACTCAGGGGGGGTTGTCACTGCCTCGAAAATCACAATAAAAGAAGATAATATTGCAAAAAAAATCGTAAAAATCACTAGTTTACCTAGGCTCAGGAGGGGGGTCATGACCCCCATGACATTCCCTTGTTTCCGCTCTTAACTATTTGCACTTGAACTCAATATTTTAACACAATAGACAGAAATGCTCAAAAAATAGTAACAACGAGTATTAAGGTCCATGCTTTCCCGTCTTTTTATTCAGGTGTGCGTGAAGACAAGCAATACGAAAGTATGGTCAATTTTCCGATACGCCTACCATGTAAACGGTATACGAAGTGTGGTCGTCTAGCACAACGTTTTTTGTTCCTTTTATGCCGTGAATGGGTGTGAATAAGTTAGATCTTGCATGCGAATTTCCTTACTTCATTTGTTTCTGATAACAATAGGTTCCCTGAGTGTTTCTGGTGAACATTCAGAGTAACGGCATATATAGGGTTTTCCAATAAGAGGTTTCATTTTAATATTTAAAAAAAAACGAGTATTTTTTAAGAGAGATCAATGGATGTTTATTTCATTGTAAAGAGGAAGGTATGCCATTAACAATGGAAAACGATATCATTCAAATGGCCGCCACGGCTATGCTTGCAGCACCATATCCTTTTCATGAAATTTTCCATGACCCATTCGCACATTTGCGGCTCTTTGTCCTGGATAACTTCACGAATTCCATCTTTAAGGTCTTGAATTGATTGTGGAGCATTGGCATAGACCTTATCTTTCACGTGGCCCCAAAGAAAAAAGTCTAAAGGTGTTAAATCACAAGATCTCGGTGGCCAATTGTGATCACCTCTTCGAGAAATAACACGGTCAGGAAACTTTTCTTGGGAAATTGCGATGGTTTCGTTGCTTTTATGGCACGTAGCGCCGTCTTGTTGAAAATAAACGTCGTTCACATCAATATCTTCCAATGCCAGCCATAAAACATCATTAATCATAGCTCGGTAGCGCAATATATTCACCGTAACAGGTACGCCAGCCTCATTTTCGAATAAGTAAGGTCCAATCACACCCCCAGCCCAAAGACCGCACCAAACAGTGACACGTTAAGGATAGAGAGGCTTTTCAACAATAATTCTTGGATTTTCCGAGCCCCAAATTCGACAATTCTGTTTATTCACGTAGCCTCCGAGGTGAAAATGGGCCTCATCACTGAAAATGATTTTTCGATTAAAATCTGGATCATTTTCATGCATTTCAAGGACCCACTCGGTGAAGATACGACGTTGCTGGTGATCGACCGGCTTGAGTTCTTGTGTTAACTGAACTTTAAAAGCCTTAAGACTTAAGTCTTTATGCAAAATACGGTGTAATGTCGTTTGTGGAATGCCTAATTCCAAAGATCGACGAGGAATCGACAAACCTGGGATTTCGTCAACACTATGGGCTACAGCAGCAATATTCTCAGTTGTTCTTGAGCGACGCACACGGTTTCGATTCTTCACATCACTTACTTGTCGCAACAGCTCAAATTTTTCCACCAGTTTCACTATTGCCGGTCGAGAAGGTGCTTCACGACGACCAAAACGTGCTTTAGTTTTGCGAACTGTGACTGCAAAATTTTCACCATTTTTGTAGTGAATTTTTACAATGCGTTGTTGAAGCGTGTATCGTTCCATTTTTAATAATGGCGTAGTTTTTACTTGTCAAATGTCAAAAGATGACAGCTTCAAAAGTGACAACTGCCCAAATAGCGGGCTATTCAAAATGAAACCTCTTATCGGAATACCCTGTATGTATATTTTACTACAAGAATAACACCACATTAGCGAGAAATGCGTATGTGCGTGGACTTGGATCGGTGTTGATACAATCGTAGGAATTTAGATCGCTCTTGCATAAACCACAGATTAGTTATACTGCATTTACTATGACTAAGACTATTTCTTCGAGCATTTAGACTATATAATCTTAAAGAGAAGTTTACAACGCATAAGATAGCATTTCATACTATAATGTGACGTAGATCGTTCTTCCCTGAGCTCTTCAGATGTTAGTGGTTCTGTTATGAATTGATTGTAGTCGCAACAATAAACAATCAATCAATGAAATTTCCAGAAATCAACACACCTCTGTGAAAAGGCTCAATTATCATAATAGCCCATTTCGACAATTCTAATTCCATAATTGCCACATTGACCAATTTGAAAGTATATTTGCCTTAACTATTGTCGCCTCAATACCCACCACATTGTTGTCTCCAATTGATAATAAATTCCATTTATAAAAGCCTGTCTATTTTCGGTGCTACCAGTCCACTCTACTCCACTTCGATCCACTCCACTCAATTTTACAATGTACTAAAATCAAATTTATTGTCGTCAATTGACACAATCCCGACAGATACATTTAAATACGATTGTTTCCATTTGAAAATCGTTTACCATAAAATTCTTCGAAAAATCTCGTGAAATAAACCTTTTACGAGCCATCTTAGTACCCATCTTTTCAGGTTCGTTCAACTGATAATAAACAAGCCTTTTCAATGAACAAAAAAACTATCTACATTGAAACTAAACGAGAAAATAAATAAATAAAAGAGTCCAAGACTTCCGATTTTCATAACTTTAGGCATTGTCACTGGACTTAAAAGCTACGCTTCTGACCACCGACGTCAATTGAACATTCCCATAACATATGTCTTCCTTCTTCGTTCTGTGTGGTTTCGTTGGCTGCTGCCTGCCTACTACCCCCTCAACAATTTATCTGCACGGTTGGAACACCGAACACACCTAATTTTCATTCGTATTCTCACCTGCACAATAGTGAGGCAACAACACCAACAACAAAAAATTAACTCTGTCAGCGAAACAGTCAACTGGGAAAAAATTACTTAGCCGAAGTATGTATCTTTTTCTGTGGGACGAGCAACAACAACAAAAGATACATACGTGTAAATGATGCCAGCCCAAAATCAACTCGACTGACCAATTGGAAGCGTTTGGAGGAGGTTTTTGAATTGTGAATAATTTCAGCGGTTGCACAGAAGACCACAACCATAAGAATGGGATATAAAACTAATGGTTGGCGAGTATCTAGCTCTTAAGCAAGTTATTTCGACGAGTTAAGCTAGGCGTAAGATAGATGCGACTAAAAAATTGGTAGCAACTTGGATAAATAAACATCTTTAGTGTTGAAACATTTTTTGTTGGTTAGATAGGTTTTTTCGTCATCAACAGACGAAAGAGACATAGGGTGTAGATGAACCAAAAAAAAAATTGAAGCTTCAGCACAATCTGTCTAGAATATGTAGTGAATCTATCTGAGAATAAATTAACGACATGTGGACCATGTTAGCTGATTTAATTTATTGAGATTTAATAGTTTGTGTCTGAATTTCAGTTTAGACATTGAAAAGAAGAAACTTAGGATCATTTAACGACGAATTTTTTTGGTGATCCAACGGATTATTTGCATGTTACGAATGTTTTTAAGAATTTTGTAGAAATTTCTTGTACGTCGGTTGATGATAGACATTGTAAGCCTGTTTTCGTGATGTTTGATTGTAAGGTTACTTGTGAAAGTAAAAATTTACTTGTAAGCTTATTCGAACATCCTCGACTTGAATGTACCTACATGTATCTCATGCTACCAGAACACGCCGAATCGTCGAAACTGGATGATAACAAGAGTCATTTCTAAGCATCCTTCAGCTGATACAAATCCATATAAGCACCTCAAATCAAGGGAGGCTGACTACATACACACTTGCCACCGCGGCTCACTCGCATTCGTGGCATGTAACATTTTGGAAACATTTTAAATTGTTAGCATTTTATTCATACCATCCAATGCATACATAATCGTTCTCAATAGGCATTAAATCACGTGTCAAGTGGAGGATGGATGTGAAGAACGTATAGAAATGTGCCCTGAATATGGAGGCGTGCGGATAAAAATAAAACGAAAGACATAACTCAATTGGGATTCCTAAATTCGAGGCGTTCGTGTCTGACAAAGTGGCAAATTATCCATTGGCACTGTTATCCTGTTGCAATTTAGAATCATTAGATTCTTTAACACCAAAAGTGAAAGTAGAGAAAGTCCCGAAGTGATATTGGACGAAACAGAAGATACGAGTAGGTCTTTTCTCAGATAAAACCAATAAATTTTACAGTCTAATTGCTGTCGAATTCCCGTCGTGACAGAGAAGAGCTCCTGCGGTTTTGGTGCCCTCATCAGTAAAATGCGTTCTTGGGTTGCAAATGAACATATTTCAAATGGTTGAGGACATGGTTCTTTGGTCACTTGTTAAATTGAGTGTTACAGAAGCAATAGGGATAGCGTTGAGATCATGGTGCGGCGGCAACATGTTGTAGGCGGATCTGACTGCTAATGCAGATTAATTTATTTGTTGGACATCCCCTTTTAAAAACTGTGTGGGTAACTGGAAAATAGTCTTTTTTCCCACTTATTCTCTCTCTAGATTGAAATGTATCGTAGGCTTTTGTCCAATGAAAAATTCTGTTCATCATTTTTTGCGGCCCAAGGTAAATTTGTATGGAAACTAACACCTTGAACGACATTTTTTGGACACTCAATATATCAGGGACTACAATTCTCGTAGACTTTGAGGACCTTCATTCCAGAAAATAAGAGTTATCATTAGGGGTTGTTGATACAAATTCATTCGGTCTCTCGGATACTAGGCTAGCTGAGTTCAATGGAAAGATGGGGAGTTCTAGTCTCTGCTCATATTATTTGCACCTTCCCCTTCCCCTTGCTTTTTCCCCGAAAATAATTTATTCATTTCGATGGTACAGCCACTTTTATGTTTTATCAGCAAAAGAATATGAATAAAATACTAGAATATTCAGACAAAAAAATCAACGCAAATCCACCACTTCTATATTCAACATTAAACTCCGATATCAACGCAACGAAATTAGTTTAATTGAAAATTAACAACTATTTTCGGTTTTTAATAGGAAATTTGTATGGAAAGTTACTAATAGGTAGGTAGAAACAATATTCTTCAATTAATTACTAATATTTTGTGTATGCTCCGCGAGCCTTGATTACAGCTTCAATCCTTTGAGGCATGTATTTTAATCAATTTCTGACAGTATTCGATGCTTATGTCGTCCTTGCAAGCGTCTTTAATGACATTTTTAAACTCCTCTTTGGTCCCTACTTGCCACTTCTAGTTGGACCCAACAATTCTCGATTGGGTTCACATCGGGACTGTTTCCTGGCCACTCTCGTCTAGGAATTCCCCAATCTGCGACGAATTCTTTAACCTGTTCAAAACAAAACAACTATTTTACGCCTTTATTTTGTTTACTTTTTTATTGAACTGTTGTTTCTAAAAAACCCACCCCAATTGACCTAACGACCGCGATGACATAGCGCAGAGTCATCTTGAAAAATCCGGCCGTAAATGACTGGAAGGAGCCTATTTATAGACGGGATCAAATGGTTGTCAATCACGCTGATGTAACTGATTGCATTCAGTGATCCTTCTAAAAACACCAAATCTCCGGTGCCAAAATAGGAAATGCAATCCCGAATCATGGAACTCTGAGGGAACTTGTTGCGCGTCATTACACAGACTTCATGAAGCTCCTCTCCGATTCTTCGACGTACATATTGCAATCCTTCCGACTGGTTCAGGTTGCATTTTTATTCATCGGTAAAGAGTATTCTCTTCCAATCATTTTCCGACCAATTTCGATGAGATTTGGCGAAATTCGGCCTCGCTGTCCTCATTCTAGCCGATAAAGTTTTTTTTTTGGGTCGCCGAGCTGAAAGTCCACATAACTGTAGCCTTCTTTTGACAGTTTTGTCGCTAATCAATATTCCAATCGCTTTCTGGAAGTTCATGTTAACTTCCCTGGCGATTTGTTCGGTCACTTAGGCTTATGTTTCTAAGATGTCGATCATCTCTCTTCTTTTTGTTGCCAGATCCCCTTCCTGGTTTCTGCTGAAGAGATCCTTTCGCGTTTTTTTTAAATTTCAGACACATTCGCGTGGTCACAACCAATTTTTCTAGATGTAGCCCTTCGTTGCTTAACGCAACAATAATTTAATTAATTTTACTATCCAATTGTGTTGCCATGTTTCCTCGTCATCGGCTAAACTACAATAAACGACTGACAGAAGTCGACCGTGTCACGAAACCTGAACAAACCGACAGATAATTAACCCCGCATAAGATTTCCCAGTTAAATTTTGGTTATACGACTCGTGGTATATAGGCACAGTGGTAATCCCACTAGCAAATCGTCATCCTATTTCGCTCGCACATTTCACGCACTCTACGTCATGGATTCAATGAAGTTAAGGCTGCCAAAGGAGCAAATCGGAGACGGCGGATATGGCAAGAAAAAATATAACTAATCGTCACATTTGAATCAATCGTTTCGAAAACGCTTTCCTCTTCACTAAACAATCCAATAATTGTGAAACTGACGGCAATTCGCTACATTTGTTTACTAGACTGTTTTCACGTCGCCACATATTGCAGGTTTGTCTCAAAGATTCCACCTTCATTATAATTTAATTTTCAGTTTTTACCGACTCTCATGCTTCATATGCACATCATCTATCTTTTCCTTCCAATACTTGTCACTACATCCAGCAGGAAAATCACATTTTGTTTGCCGCAAAGTGTTGCTGAAATTCCTACTGGGCAATATTTCATAATCTCTGGAACACAATACGTCATCATAGCATCTCGAGAGACTACCTCATTGTCCATATACCATGATACGACTCAAAAAATTGAGTTTTCTAGGCGATATTTTTCAGAGTGTTCAATTTTCTTTGGCCACCACGGTATATAACGAAGAGAGTCCCATCATTAGCCTCACGGACGTTCAGGATGAAGCAACGGACGTTAATGATGCGGACAGTTTGTATGCGGCGTCTTCAAGATAAGAGGTACGATGACTGCTGACAGGTCACCGCAGTTGAGTGCGTTATAACGGTGGTCCTCATCTTCATATAGGCCCCGAATCTGATTACCAGAGATTCCCAAAAAATAGCGATGAATACCAACCCGAGAGTACACATGAAAAAAACCTGACCACACCTAGTTCTTAAATAAAATTGTCTCCTTCCATCACAAAAATGCTCTACATTTTGGTCATTCCTCCGCATCCATAAATTACTGCACAATCTCTTCACATTTTCAACTTCAACTGCATAATAACTCTACATTTCAGCTAAATGTATATTTAAAAGCCTAAACAAAATTATCTGCAAAGTATCTCCAAAAATTTCAATGAATTATCTAAATACTTTCATTAAATTTTTCTCCCCCTGGAAACATTATATCAGAATGCGACCATTCATTCTTGCATTGATCCAAGCAACGAAAAAATAACTTCCTGATTATGATGATGGATGTGAATTTTCGGGGGAAAACCAAAAGAATGTGAGTCGAGCAGCAGCACCAAAAGGAAAACACGAAAGTTGTTCAACTTCACATCCTTCCCACCGTTCAAGTAATAATTCACCACTTGACGAGTGAGTGGTGGCGGCGTCAGAAAACAACGCGCTTTGATTAAGCGGAATTACTAGAATATCTGAAAGTAACGCGTTATCCGAATTACGGGTGGTATTATCTTGTGAACCTAGAAAATCTGAACGTTGCGAAAAATATCCAGGATTGTATATAAGATAAGATAAGTGGTAGCTAGTCGAAGAAGTGGTAGGTAGGTAGGTACGTCTAGGAGACGTGATATAATTCGGATTGGTTGTAGAATCAGATTAGAATTATATTTTGATTTAATGAGCTGCCGACTCGCTCGTAAATGCAGATTCACAAGAGGGTGGGAAAGTGTGAATATTATAGACTTCTGTGGAGGTTGGATAAATATTCGTTGGGATAATTGAGATATGTGTTTGCAATTCCAGCTGTAATTTGGAGTGCTTCGGTGCAGTATTGAATTACTGCAAACAATGTTTGTGCTAAAATGTGTTGGGATGGCATGAGGAGCTGGCATTGATGTTTGATAATCAGACTAATGGCAAAGTCATTATGCCATTACCTGCAGATTGGTATCAGTTTATGTATCGTTGCTCGATGACTTTTTGAACTGACGACGCTCGAGGGATCGGTTGAAGCACGTCTTCAGTGTGTGAGGATGCTTAACATATTTTCGTTGTACATAACACTGTCAATTGGAAGTTATGGTTAGGTGAGATGTGTGTTTCCATGCAGTGCGGATAGTGGTCTGTAGTACTGTTTGCATATGTTATAGCAAACGGTAGTTGAGTATTCTGGTATTCTTTAAATTATGCTTTAAACTAATAGAAGAAAAACCTAACTTCCTAAATGTTTGAAAAAACAATTTAAAACATCCCAGTACTGCAGACTCTTATGCCACGTCTCAATAAAAGGACACAAAACTTTCATGTTCATGAACAACAAAATACAAAATTATATCCGCAATCGAATAAAATCAAGAAATGAATTCACATCATCAAAAAAATTATAGGTAATATACACCGTCAAGCGTGAATTTCACCCGAATTGCAGTCAAAATCATCAAGGATTGTTTTCGTAATCGTTTCCGCCGACAGCCAACTTATTATTTCGTGAGATGATAGTGTGTCTCGGAGGGAAGGCGACTACATATAATTGCAATATCCACTTTAAACTTTTCCACCCATCTAGCTGGGATCCGAAAATCGTGTCTCATTACGTATGAGCGGAGGTTATTGCGAAAAATTTTCAACACTGAATGTGTGCCCTTAAAGCAGTATATGTATGTTGACTTGGGTCTGCACTTCACCACGGAAAAGTGTAAAAACTGTAAGTCACGTTTTGTGTTTGTGCCGATATATCGTTGGTTGCAGTCACTCAGAGGTCGTAGGAACCTATATTACCTATAGATATAAAATACCGAAAAAAGGAAAAGACTACAAAGGACAGACGTATCGTAACAGACGGGCAAACTGTGTTTGGCGGATCTTTTTTTTTATAAGCTAGCCAGCAGGGATATTATGTGATAATTGACCTCGTTAAAAGTTGATGCTGTTTTATTTCTCGCCTTTAGCTCGTTCTGATCTTTGGTTGTTGCCATTAATGTTTTTTTTTCGTGAAAAAAAATATGTTTTGTTGTACTTGCACACTTCATCGACTCAACACCTTGTCCGATTGGCATTAAAAATAAATGCATATGAGTTTATTACGATCTTGGTTGCGATGTGTTGTTGAAACATTCATAGTGTTTCGTGGATATGTTTGATATGAGCTTACGAAAATATTTATAAAAATCGAATGATGGTTTTATGTAAGCCAAGATACACTGAATTCCGATGAATTAAGATGAATTTTATGACCCCAATAATAGACAGGCAAAATGGATATATTCGTGTGAAAAATTTTAATTATTAAAAAAGTTGTAACACTTTCGAAAAGATTGTAGATTTGTTTGAAAAGATTTCAGCTCCGAATAAAATGGATGAAGAATGTTCAAATATTGTGTTTAACAGTGATGCAATCTATCTATTCACAATCGAACAAAAATTCCTGTTCAAAAAATCTTTGAAGCATCATGAAAGGAGCCTTTCATGAGTGCCACTATTTATTTCACCAATTACCAACACTTTTATGTGAAACAATTTCAGTTTTTCAACACCATTATCTGGGAAAAAAGTGGACTAAAAGTCAACAAAAAAACCACTTTCAGACAGACTTTAAGTCATTCTAATTGCATGCTGCAAAATCTCCACATTGCATCTGAAATTTAATGGCGCGCCGTGGTACGTTAACTAACTCCTTCACACATGTCTTCCTTCCTGCCTTACCTACCTTTTTTTCAACGGTATCCGTTCGTATAAGTTATATTTTCTTAACACCATTCAATGCTGTTATTATCGCCACATTGAATGGTAGAATTTCTGAACTGTTCTTAAATAATAGTTTGGCGCCCTTGTATCGTTTCTTCTTGAAAGCATTTTTCATCTTTTGAAGGCGTCCGCGGTCCATGAGCTCATCTTGTTAAGTAAATTGGCTTTGTTGTTTTTTGGGTATTGTGCTAAGATACACACATACGAGTGGTTTTAATAATTGTTAGGTGCCGGGTGATGATTTTATCAGAGCTATAAAAAATGGTCTCGGGGAAATAAACCAAAATGTGATGCTTAATCCAGAAACTTGTTAAGATTTTTTTGGAGTCTGTGTGCTGGGCGGCATATAAGTATCTTAGAAAATCTAAGATATAATACAGTTATCTGTTTTTACGAAAAATTTGGACACAAAATAAACACAATATCAACGAAAAAATTAAGTGAAGCTTTTTAAAACTCAGTATTTAAGAGAGAGAGAGAGAGAGTTTATGATTA
Source organism: Oxycera nigricornis (assembly GCA_963942545.1). Classification (NCBI taxonomy): domain Eukaryota; kingdom Metazoa; phylum Arthropoda; class Insecta; order Diptera; family Stratiomyidae; genus Oxycera; species Oxycera nigricornis. Next base: position 99,558,638 of record OZ012663.1, read on the forward strand.
ATAGTTCCATTGTTAGCATCTATGATATTATCAACAAGAATGTATTTTTCTAAGGACTTCAGCCTTTCTCACTATATTCCACAAGTCAAATCAACAATATCATGTTCCTGCCTCGTCGCACCATTGAAGATAGCTCACGACGATCCGAAGATACCCGGGAAATGCATGAGCAAAATCATAATCAACATTTACATGACTAAGGGAGCTGCACACAGGTTCGGTTTCCGAACTCGGAGACGATCGTGCTAATGTCGACTGTTTTCTCATGCATCGATTCCCAACCACACAGGAGCGACAAGTAACACGTAATTCGCGAGTTAAATTCATCCGAAATCACGCCAAGTGCGACAGAATCAGAAAATCTCGATATCCATACAATCCGATGCCGTATCGCACTCTCAAATCAAATGTCGCACCCTCAGGTTAGATAAGAATGCATCGCATAGAAATTCGCATTCAAGATCTAACTCATTGCCACCCATTCACGACATAAAAAGAAAAAAATACTTCCCCCGAGAAGACCATACTTTCCATATCTTTTGCATAGGGGGCGCGCCTGAATAAAGACCATACTTCCGTATTGCTTGTCTTAACGCACACCTGAATAAAAAGATGGGAAAGCATTGTCCTTACTACTCGTGACCAACCGTCACACAATCACCAGAAGGTTTCACTGATATGAGTGTCCTTGGGCTGGAAGTCCACCAGATGATATATTCCGTAAAGAATGGTACTATGCTGTCGATAGTGATCCTAAATTATTTTTGTGAATCTGATCAACTTACCGAGTCGTGGGTTGAAAGAATGAAAGAGGACAATTTTCGCGGCCTATAATGCCATGTTGATCCATCACTTACACTTGCTTTATTCAGTTTTGATGTTTTTATTGCATATTTTTAATTTTTACGGTCTTTGAATAATTTTGTTGTTGTATGATTAGTGTACCAGCTCATACACGTTTTAAAATAATAAAACAGACTAAAAACAAGATTTTCTATAAAGTATACCGACCATGTCCTGTCTGTCCCAATGGATAAAAATTTTGTTTAAAAAATTTGCGAGGATTTTTTGTTGAAAAAGTTTTCAAAAACATGAGCGAATATCTTGTTGATCTGAATTTTAGCTAGTCTTCCCGGAAAAAAAAACTTGAAAAATATTTTCGTAGATTAATTTTAGAAAAAAAACTATTGTATCCTAAAGCTTTCTGAAGCGGAACCAAATTCGAAGCATATTATCACAAAATAAAGTATGGAACTTCTTAGATTTGCAAGGATAATATTTGATCTTTCGGTCCATCATAGAATTCAGTAGAATAATGTGTCCTGATCGTTAGCAGATCAAAAATATTTCAGATAGTTGCTCAGTGAATTTTTTTATGAAAATTATTGTATGGCATCGGATGATCATTAACTTTTATTCGAATTGTTGTTGAACTTCTTGATTTCGTATTTTTTTATAACAAATATTTTTCAATCATTTGCAGTTTAAGTAGAGATAAAAATCATTAACTTCCCGACAACATTCTTAGATCGTGAGAGCAACACTTCTTGCACCACCTAATACCTGATGTCTTGGCATTTCTAAAATGAAAAAAAAGACGAAGAAGATATATATATATATATATAAATCCCAAGACGGTATTCTCAATTAATTTTGACGGTTTAAAAAATTGCTTTTTCATCCTCCTTTTAACTACTCCCGTCCATATCCGTCTGCTACCCTAAAAACTCGATCAAATAGTAATCAGTCTCGGCTGATTACGCGCGTTTCTTAAGATGACATATGGTCAAAGTGGCTTTGGAGGTGAATCGAAACCAAAAGTCGAGACGAAGGAGTTTTATGCTAAAACAAAAAAAAATATTGATGCGGCGGCAACTGAATGATTTAACTTAAGACAAAAACCTTTCTGAGCTCCGATAAAAAAACACTATGTATTTATACATCAGCCGCGTTCGCAAGAAGAAAAGATAGAAGACGGAAAAAACGTCTTGATGCAGAATTAAAGATAGTGTTGTTAAGAAGCAAGCGTGAAATGATTAATCCTCTTATGGCCTTTAAACCGAACCCATCGCATCGCATCCCATCCCCCATATGGTTGGGTCGATATTTTCATAGTTTTATATGTGCCAGCAGCTCACGACTTAATACTCTATTATGGATGATGGTCGGGGGATCAGTTAAATCCTCGCAAACGCTATAAATGAAGCTTCTTTCTTGCCTCAAAAAGTTCTGAAATTGTAAAACATGCCTTCAGCTTTAAATGACGGACCGAATTAAGGGAGTAAGTAGCTGGTGGATAAAAATGAAATTATTATAAATGGGAATATTCATGTAACAGATTTGAATGTCTTTTACCGGCAAAAATGATGTCGGCTTGTGAATGTTGGTGGTTGAAAGGTACGTTGTCGCAAACTACCGGTGGCGGGCTAATACATTTTTAATCAGAAGGTAGTAAACGAGTTAGCTTCTTGTCCCGGCTGTCTGTCTGTCTGTCTGTATGTCGGTCTTTGTGTGTCCATTTTTGTCCATGAATCGTCTTTTATTCCGCGACATGAAAGAAGATACCCGGGACACTTTTTCATATAGATTTTTAATCCTCTTAGGATGAACGAGAAGACAGAGTAAAATTTTTCATTGGTTTTACGTTCAACATTTTAGATATCTAGTGATAACGAGAAAAAGAGATTACGCTTGAAAAGAAGCTAAGACGTTGTTTATTAAAATGAGTCTTCGTCCTGACATGCAATGTCGTAGTAATTTCAATGGATAAGATTTTGTTTCTTAGTACGAAGAATTAGTTAATCCTTTGTATTGTTAAAAGTGAAAGTCAACATCATGAAATTCTTTTTGAAAGTGCACCAGAAAAAACAAAACATTTCCTTTAAGTCAAACATTTGTGACAAATTGAATTACTTACATTTACATCTGTATTTAAAGATCTTGATTAAGTTATATAATAATAGTCCTACATCCGAAATTGAGCTGTAGTGAAAGATCATAGTCATAGAAAACTCATACCATAGAAAATTATAGGACCTCTTAAAATATACTGAAAAAGTTATGGAGTCGAAATTTTGTAGCCTAGTAAGTTAGACATTAGAAAATTTACTTGAAGATTTTTGGAATCAAATGTTCCACAGTAGTAAATAGTTTCGAGGAATCTTCCCGAAATTTGGACGGTGCATTGAAATTTGAAAGAGTCAACATTCGAGCACATATGAACTCAATAAATCTTGATCGAATCTTTATATATTCTCAGCCACTGTCCAAAATCTTTTTAAAGTAAGCGGAAGTCAATTGACAGTGATGCGCCATATATAATAAGAATGTTGTTGAAGCATAGATTTCAGGTAAAATGTTTTATGGAATAGCTTCTGAAATATCTGTCTTTTGTGATTGTTAAAAACAGAATTAAAATAAAACACTTTGAAGTGTGTTCAAAACGCCTACATGAAAGTTATACAATCGAACCTCGATATAACGAATTACTTGATAAATCGAAGTTTTTCTATTCCCCTTGAATCTGCCTATCATTTCGATGTTATTGGAAGTTTAGATTCCTTTACGAAGGTTCTAATGAAACGTGAGCGAGAGGAGTGAGCCCAGAAAAAGCGTACCGAACGAAAAAGCGAACGGAAGTTTGTCTTAAAATCCAAAGTGAGCACAATACATAATAGAGCAGCTGGTTCAGTGAGCAGAGCACCCGGCTTTTGCTCTCGAGGGTTCAAATCGCCGCTTCTTCTGTTTTTTTTTTTAATTTAAGCTACTTTGTGTGAATAAAAGCAATGGAAAAATTTCATACATATTTTGCAATATTATTAAGAAATGCATATAAATGCATCCTAGATTTTTGAATTTGTCACATGAATTCCTGAATTTGTCCTGCATTTATCTATAAACAACTTTTTAACCTTTACATAGTCATTTCCAAAACGAAGCTAAACTTCCTACCGGACACTCCCAGAGTGCCTCATTGCTTTTTTTATTGTGTTTTCAGTGGTATTTAATTAAAGATTTGCTCGTGTTCCTTCCCATGCAACACCAGTCTGTAGATCAGCAGATATACACATCTGAAGATGAAGATGATAATCGAGAGAAAAGATACAACATAAAAAGATTCTTGCAATATTTCTCAAGGTGCACAATATTAACAATTATTTCCCAGCCCAGAGGAGATGATAATGTATATTTGCATCTCATGGTATCACCATAGACTACAAATCGTTTTTCTCGAAAGACTTCACTTGAGGACATCATGAAAAACTGCGCGCATTTCAATGAACATTAATTCTATTATGGCAATCAATTGTGAGAAATATCATGAAGAATGCATTAAGATACTTGAGTATTTCATAAGCATATGAGGCTTGCACTTGATTTCAATTAAGAGACTGTGAATTTTAAGCCAATAAAAGAAGGATAGATGTGTTATTGGATCCACTTATGCATAGGGCTTTTAATCGTTTGAATGTATATTCTTCAATTTCTTTTGTGGCGACATCAAAATTAAAATCAATTTTCATGACCACAAACTTAACATTCGTCTTAAAAGAGAAGTATTATTCATTTGACTAATGGATTAATAATTCAGATGTGAGGCATAGACTGTTAACAAAGGGTCATAAAAGTAAATGCAATTGAATGGTGCTATTAATTTTCTTGAAAGCATTCATGAACGAGGAGTTACTATTATTTGTGGCGTCTTTCATAGCCTGAATTCAGACTCATATAGATCTTATAAGATTCCAGTATTCAAACGTGTTGAATTTGCCTATAACTCAAGTGGACACCACTTGCTTTGAGAAATAAAAGCTATAAAATTATAGCAAGGAGTAGTCGATTTGCATTCTCAAATCTTCTTGGATAACCTTAACACATGATGAATGACTTCAACAGCTCGAATTTCCTCTAGTTTTCAATATATCTTCCACAACTCTGCCCAATTTTCAGATCCCATTTCAAAGAAAGCAACCCCCGTTGTCTGTCAAATTGAAATGCAGCATCTAATTTCTAATTATTTACGACACAAGTGAAATGATCATATCTCCCCCACCCCATTTGTTTTACTTAACAACTTTAACATATTTAATTAGACCTGACAATCTTATCGCATCAAACTTTTACCAAATTGAAGGAAGCATTCTTTTCATCATGGAAAAACTTAACCATCAGTGCTAATTAAAATCACCCTAGATGCTTTCCACGATGGTGGCTGCTCCCTCATCCATACTTATGTACTTCACTGATGCAATGCAGACACTACCAATAATTGAAAGTGTCAAACAAGGGGATGAAAAGTTTCGTGGCTGTATCGAAAACACATTCATGTCTAAAATTACCATAAGGAATACACCATGAAATATGTCAACGAAACATCTAAATATGCAATGTTCCTATTTTTGGGTCTAGGAAAAAATCCATTGCACTTCGAAACATGGGTCGTCATATATTTATGTGGCAGGCGGTATCCTAGTCACGTTTTGGACGCAACATGTCATTGTAACTAACCGCAGAATTGTCTAAACGAAAAAAGGCACATATCCACCATATCAACATATAGTGGATGTGTGTGACCAAAACTAGTTTCTACCACCTTTGCTGTCAACTATCCACAGCAAGACAAGATGGGAAATCATTCTTTGGCGTTAAGGAAAAATTATAAAAAGTGTCTAGACACGTCAAAAGATATTCCGGACAGTTGACAAGATTGGATGAATAAAAGATGTGGTTCGATAAGGTTACCGGGGGTAATTTTTGTGGACATCCATTACCTTTAGTTGGGCCTAGCTGTCGCACGTTACAAGTTACAGTGTTTGCTGGTTGAGGGATATCCTCGCGGCAAGAATGTACTTCTATCACACTTCTTACTTTATTTTAATATTGAACATCTTTCCAATATTTTTATGGAAGTTTTCAACGGAAGCTTGAAGGGATACGGACAAGAAAAATTCTTAGATGGGACACACAGCGATCATGTTGATGTCTTTCCTGGGACAGCCGCGGTAATCAACCGTAAACCTGATTACATTTTTATTGATACTTCGTATTACGTCCTTAGTTGTGTGAATCAATTCGTGGCCATCGGACAATTATTTTCTATACATACATATATGTACATATACGAATGGATGAAAATGGAATTGATATCTACCTTCTTCGGAGGATATCAACAAAGTTTGCATATAAAACTGGTTACATTTAATGGCCAATTAAATTCGGCTGTCATTCGTTTATCACATTTGCAAATATATGCATGCATGATAGTGGAGTGAGATGAAGATGAAATAGTTAATCTGTCGCTACCTACAATAGCACTGGCTTGAAGTGTAGAGACACACGCATTAACATTTCTAACCAACAATCTCATACATATATCTTTGTATCTTGATTGCGGTGACGCTTCGTAAAGCTGGTGAATATTTTATAAAAGGTAGCAATTTTTATGACGATCATATATTTTGTGGTAATAAAATGATAGTGGATTTAGAAATTAACTACAAAAACAGTTTAACCGATTATTTTTGTTACAAATAGTAAAATTGCGGGAGGTTATCAAAGAAATTGGGCGAACCAACCTGCAAGCAGAAATTCTGGTTCATCAAGGATTCGAATTATTCAAATTCTTTACATGTTACCTTCCCTCAAAAATACCACAATGGGATTTTTTTTGTAAACATGTTAAAAAGATCAACAAACACATTTTTTTTCGAAGGATATTGCAGGTTTGGAAAAGGGTATTTAACTTGCTAAGATACCATACAGAAAAACAAATAAGATTTCCAAACATGACCGTTATTTTATATAGTCAGTATCCTTACTTTCAGATTACCTCTAATATTGTTCATTGATTTAAGGGGTCTTTCAGGTTACAATTTTTCCAAAAATGGAAATTTTTTTTACAGATTTTGTTAGAAAATTTCATCAAGAATTCGATTTAAAAGGATTTATTTTAATTTTAAAGTATTTTCAAGCGTGTATAGCGAGATGCCGTGAGACAGCATTTTTTACGCTTCTCTTTCTTTCGGTAGTCTCGACTCCCCTCTCCTGAATTACCTCCAAAAGGAGAAGAAGCTCAGGAAATTTTAAAGCAATTATACGAAGATTTAACTTCGAATGATTTATAAGAAAGGTGCTTCGTAATTCGTAAACAAAAAGGAAACGCGATTTTCTCGAATTCATGTTTTTTAAGCTGGCGGACACGATTTTAGAAAAACTACGCAACCGATCACTCTGACTTATTAATATATTGTTGTGCATATATATGGCTATAGCCGGTAGCGGAACCATTATGATCGATTTCAAATTTTCAGATTTTCACTCAATTTTTCACCCTCGAAAATAATTTTTTTTAAAAAAATTGCCGCCATTTTGTTATTTTTAAATGAAAAAATAATCATTGCGGTACCTGCCATAGGCACTTAAACAAGGTATAATTCGACGTTTGGTTTTTTTCCACAGATGATCCAGTCAATGAGATCACGTCTGCCGCCATTTTTGAGGTTTTTTTAAAAAAATTGTTATAAATAAAAAAACAATAAAAAATCTAAGATAAATATTTTTGTACACGCAAAGTACCAATATGTACAAAATTTCCAAATAATATCTATTTTCTTTCTATTGCAAAAATGGTTGAATTTTTTTTTGGTAATCGTATCCTAAAAGACCCCTTAAAGAAAAAAAAACAGAGAAAACTGCAAGCAGAAGTACAGGTTCAAACTACTTATTCCTTAGATTTGATTTACAGGGACTGTTAACATTTTTCCTTACCCCAAAAAATATCACAATGGAAAAGCATTTGCAAACATATTAGGAAGGTCAACGAACAATTTTTTTTGAAGGATTTTCAAAGTTTGGAAAAAAATGGATTAAAATTTTAACTTGCTAGGATACCATGCAGAAAAACAAATATTGTTTACAATCATGATCTTTGTTTTATATAGTCAGTCTCATTACTTTCGGTTAAGGCCTACTATTGATTTAATAACTTTAATCAAAAAGTCCTGAAAAAGTAAATCATATTTCGAGATATCTATAATTTTGCTAAAATCTAATTTATTGCATAGCCCTGTGCTACTTGCTATCATGAATATACACAAGACATCTCTCTCAAAAATAGCAGAAAATCCAGAAAATTTTGATTGCACCCCTTGATCCAACGTCTCATCACTTATTTCTGAAATTCCTCACATATCTCGTCGTCAATTCACTTTGCATATGTTCCAATAAAATATTCGTCAAATAGTCGAATGTGACACACACACACCCGGCAATAACACTTACAATAAAATCCAAATTAATTTCTAAATGTATTCATCATTTCAGCATGCGCGATCTAGTGAATCGAGCCGCATCCTCTGAACTAGGCTAGAAAACACTAGAAGTAAAAATCATAAATTACACGCCTCATACGTGATGTGTTGTGGATTGAATGTGGGTGTAGAATAAATCAGATTTAAAGAAAAGCCTCTTTTAGTCTTTCTTAATGTTTTTTGTATTCTTCTTTATCTACTTAGTCGAAGCAGAATGGAAACATACATATATCGAGATTGTTGTCTCTTATGGACATGTGGAAGTTGATGTTATTTTGTCAGCATTTGCCTTAGTAAGATTTGAATCAGAATCAATGGAAATTTTGTAATTGATGTTTCAAATGAATTGAAAACAAAGCAATTTATAGGTTCCGCTCTAACAGTCTAACAGAATGAGGAAGAATAGGCTTAACGAAAAAAAAATGGGTCTTGTTTTTTTATCATTATAATCGATGGAGTAAAATATGTATGTACTTATCTCAAATGAAACCAAACTTGAAAGATTAGCTTCAATTCACATATCAATCGCATATTCTAATCAATCTACTCAAACGATTCCAACTGTTAGCATGTCTGCACTTTTCCCTGAATCTTTCGCATCTATGTAGCATACGTTCTCATCAAAACGTCCAATTAGGTGAGGTAACCTTCAAACCATCTGTTTCGCCCACTCACTGTTAATGTGTGGTAATAATCTGTAATTATCTGCACTTTACGAAATGATAGATAGTAGCAAACTTGTTTCATCACCGCATCACCACATTCCAAGAACGCATGAAGAAGTAAATAAAGCACCACAACAGCATACAATTATCTAAAGAAAGTTAAAAGCATTGAAAATAAAATCAACTTCCTGTATTCTATTCTATACCATTTTCACCAGACGCGATAATATGCGACGGTCACATTTCGTTGATTATTGAATTAAAATGTCCATTAGCTTCTTATGGGCTCTACATATTTTATATTTGTTCATGATTAGGACTTAACTGCTTTTATGTACGGGGACTCCATTCGGTTCGTCATAAAATTTAGTGTTGCGCTCTGATCTTAGGACGTCGTCGTGATGGCTTGACCTTTTTTCGGACTACGACAGAGATAAGACCTTTCGTAGAAAATTATTGGTCCGACGGACATTAACCGAGAGAAAAAAATCCATAATTTAAATGCTACTTAACGCCTTATAATTTCGGGATGGATGTGGAAAAAAACCACCTGGGTAAACAATGAGCGCCCTGGGAAGATGAAAACTTGGCAATGTGACTCGCAGGTTAAGTTCAGTTTATTATTCTCTTAGCTTAGCTTAGCACCGCAAGGTGGCCATGGTGAAAATTTCAAAGAGGATTAAGAAGTGTCGATGAATTTTTGTTGAGAGACAACGACGGATTGGCCGGCAATGGGACCTTAAATTCGTTTCATGGAACCGTTTTTTTTCTAATTTCACCTTGCGCGAGGATGAAGTAGGTGTAGTGTGAGTTTACGCAACAAATGCTTAACCGCTCTTGACCCAAGGCTTTACAAGTGGACGACACTAGAAAGTCAATTGGCTCACACATGGAATCCAATCCACCTCGATTTGTTTTCTACCATCAAATGCTGTTGCTGGTGGCTGCTTCTGGATGACTCAACAGAAAATAATTCTTTCTGGTGGCTGGCTTGGTCACATAGTTGAGTCCTGGTAAGATGATACTAAGACGCCTTGGAACGTCTCGGTCTTCGTTTTCGACTCGGACGCTTATAAGCGGATTAGATTTTGTCATATAGGAGTATGTAGTATGGTATGCATGTGGGATATTATTATCATCAGAAGCACAAGCTCTTATGGGGTCAGCCATAATTGCATGCTCGATGGCGGAACTATTATTATTGTCCACTAGTCATATCAAAATTTATTGTGCGTAAATGTGTGGTATGCTGGTCGTTTATAATTTGGGATTATGTTTGTTGATGATATGAATCTTTTTTTAGGGGAGTGGGAGGGAGAATGAAAGCATCTAATCAAGCTAATCAGATTAGAAACTAGGAAGATGCCTGGACAGTTTTTGGAGATAAAAAAAACGACCATGGAATGAATTGAAATTGATTTCTTTGGTATTTTTTTCAATAGAGTATTACATCATTAACGAATCGGAAAACATCAGTTTTAGCTTCAATTCAGACATTTTTTTCGTTGCGGTACCAAAAGCATTTGTGATCCTCCCCGCGAAATGCAACATTGCGATCGTGCAGACAACTATAAAATTCCTTTAATTTCCATACCATTTTTCTTGACAGTAACTCAAGATGGTATTGACAAAGTCTTTGAAAACAAGAACTAATAAAGCGCTGCATTTTTGAAGAAATATTAAACTTATGGTAAAGGTAAAGATTATGGCCCCCACACCGGAGGGGGCGAGAGTAGGGGGATTGGAAGAGGGGGTTCCCCTACCAGTGTGACATAATAAATTCGCGGCGGTCACGGCCCCATGAGAAGTTATTGGAGCTTCCCCACTAAAAAAATGATTATTTTGCCTATCTCCAGAGATCATATGAAACCGTAAAATTGATCTGGGAAGTGATTTTTAGACTTCATTGGAATTCGAAAAAATTTAAAAATTAAAAGATTTTTTTTTGTAAAAAATAAAAAAAAAAACAAAAAAAATATTAAAAAAATAAAAACTTAAAAGAAAATTCATAAATGTAATATAAATAGGAGTAACACTTTGGAGACACGTTTTTCAATTCTTTCAATCCGCCTCGGCCTCATTACCCTCCCGCGAGGGGGAGGGGGTTAAATTACTTCCCAGATCAATTTTACGGCTTCATAATCTCAGAAAATAGGCATAATAATCAATTTTTTAGTTAGGGACCCCTCATAACTTCTCATGGAGCCGTGACCGCCTCGAACTTTCTATGCAATAGTAGTAGGGGAACCCCTCTCTTTCGATCCCCCCTACTACCGCCATAATCTTAACCTTTATCAAACATATTTTTTGGAATACTAAGCATTTTGCTTTCCAAATAAATTTCTATGTATACACGATCAAACAATTAGTCCACAGCCAGTCAAAAAACCAATTAAAAATTTATTTATTCTCGAAAAAATATTACTAATAAATATTTATAGAAAATTCCTCCTGCGGTTTAAAACAAATTGTCAAAAAATGATTGCCTAAAATCGTTTCAAAAAAATATAGCATTCCATTTTAATATTACACAAAAATAAAATTAGTGACATGTTTACTTTTGCCATCCTCCTCCAAACGAGAACATGTGCCACTGATCCTCTTCACTGTGACAACGTGTTTATTTAGCAGCTAACAATATTTGCTTGATGATGACACATGTGGTATTTTGTTGGAAGATTTTTCACCATCTTCAAGGGGGTGGTAAGTCTTGTCCCTGTTTCCAAAACCAACAGTGTGTGTTTTCAACATGATGAAATATTTTTGGATGATAGTCAGCTTGACAATGGCGTCAGCTACTAGCCATGTACTCATTCACTAGGTCTAGAATAATAAAAATATGCCCACATAGATTGTGGTGACTAATCAATCATGATTATTTGTATGTTGAAAAGGACACGAACTTGTATTACACTTATGTCGCTCTCGTGAAGTTGCTGCTTGTTTAAGCGTCGACAAATCGGCTGGATATGTTACAATTTTTATGTGTTCTTTGGTTGCAAACTGCAAGATAAATTAATTAATAGTGATTTATCTAAATATACATTAACGTACTCAAGATGCAAAATAAAAATGAGTGAAAGCATGCACAATAATGGAGAAATGTGTACTCACAGCCAACACATCTTTGCGATGCAATTTTCCAAACGTTTTCAGGACATTTTGGGAGATTTTTAGGACCAAAAATCAAGAATCACATAAAGTAAGGAGATACACATATGTACATAAGTATGAACGTTTCCCTTTTAAGGCTTCTATTGAAAATTTCACTAATCTAAACAAGTATCGAATTGAACGCATGTGTAATGTCTTTCAACTGAGGCTCAATTATCATCCCTCTCCCACCCTTGAAGACTCATAACATCACTGTCATCCTAAGTGAATTTCGTCCAACATCGTTTCGTTCCTATTTTTTTCCTGTCTTCCCATTCCTAAAAAACAAAGCTGCGACAGCGTCTTTTGATTTTTAGTCGAACGAAAATCGGTATAGACTTAAGACATTTATGGCCCAGGACATTAAAATAAGTCACGTCGAGCAGAAGCGACATTTCGCCTCAAGCAATGTAAACAAAGACTTAACGAGATTTGAAGACTTTTCAAAAATGCTCCCGATATCGTCTTCACCCCTAGCTGTCTGTGTGTACAGATATCGCCATCATCAGCCGCTTTAGCTATAACTCTCGACAGTTTGTCTGTTGTTGAAGATGATTCTCTTGGACTAAGGATTTTGAAATCTTTAAATATCGCAACGAGAAAATTTTTATTTTCGTAATCGACCAAAGCTAATTCGTTCAATAATCTCCTGTGGGAGCGAAGAGTTTTTCTTTGCCCACGACCTCCGTGTGGGTGTTAGCGCGACCCTGCACTGTGTTTTCAAGGTAAACACAATTTCCAATTCGAATATCGTCGCTGTTGACAGGCACATAAACCGCAGATATATCCTGACGTAGTCGAGGACGACGGTACGTAGAAGTGACTGTATTGTATATACACCATGACGCTGGGGGTTCGAAATGATTTGCCCCCGGTACTGGGTCTTATAGGACGATTACTTCCGCGTACATTTCCATTTCGAGGCAATCCTGCAGGATTAAAGTTTTCCTCGATGAAAAACTCTTAATCCGAATGTATTTTTCTAGAGGGTCCATTAATTTTTTTTTCTTCGGTTCCTGTTCGGAATGGGGAAAATGTGTGGCAACAACTGTGGATATAAGTCCAATATAGTTGCGACCAACAATAGAGAGCACCTATCGCCTATTTTTGGAGAAAATCTTGCAGTTGATTAGCATAGCTCTATACATGCTAGCATGGGATGTTTTTATCTGTTTTGGGTACGGTAAGCCCGGCTCTATGAGGTGAAATGGGGATGAACTGATTGTAGAAGTAAATTGTTTGAAAAAGTTTTAATTGCTAGCATCAGGATTAGCATATATTTTGGATTGGGAACGATTTGAAATAGGTGTGTTATATGCACTCTAGGGGATTATAGAAAATGTAAAGTGGATGAGGGTTGAAGCGCGTTTGCATAAGGCCACAGTGCGGAATACAAAGAAATAAATTGAAACTACATACTTGGGTTTTTGAAGGACGTTTTGTTGAGTCGAATTCAGTTTATGCAAAAAAGGACTTTTCCTGATTGTGGTTTCAACTGCAAATTTTGCATCTACCCATTTCGAAGTCCAGTCTTTAAACCTAGGAAGTGGTTTCTCTGTAGTTTTGAAATCGTTTCGTTGCACACTGTAATGATTTAAGCTTTAGTCAAACGATAAATTCCCGGCGGTATCACATACACTATTGCTCATATGTATTTGCCCACCCTAAAAAAGTGGTTTATTCGGGATCGGGAAATTAAATTAAATTTTTTGATGAATAGAATTTATTCTCCAAATAACGCGACCAACAGTGGACCCAATTCTCCACGTGAAAATAAAAAAATTGTTTTTCTTTTGTTTTGAGCAATCCGGATAATCGAGAGTCCGGATAATCGAGGTTCTACTGTGTATATATTTTTAGATTGGGAATATCTATTTACGAGATGAAAGCTTTTTTGATAGAGTATATGATGTACTTTCAAGAAAGGTTTGCTTAGAAAGCGACCATAAGGTACCACAAAATTATCAAAAACGATGTTCACTAAATAAATATGAAAAATATACTACAAAAGTTTCCTTAGATTTTTTAAACACCAATTTATTAATAAATAAATAATGAATATATCATTAATTATATATATTAATATATCTTTTGCTTCTCTAATTACGTCAAATTTTTCTTGTCTTTAAAGGTTTTGAACGATTATGTTGTGCAGTGTAGTGTTGTGTTTTGAATGTTGGAGTTTCGACGCATCCATCATGATAGATCGGGTGAGTCCTACTATATTCACTGTATTTTTTGCATCTATTTAAATCGTAAATAAATGACGATTTGAACGTTAAGTCAGAATCACATACTTCCCAAGTTTCAATCAAACTGATGCTCATTTAAAGCAAGAACACATTGAAGACAAATCGTAATATATATACACCACCGCTCATATGCATTTACCTATCCTGAAAAAGTGGTGTATTCGGGATCAGGAAATAAAATTAAAACTTTTGATGAGTAGAATTTATTCTTTATTTAATTATAAGCACAAATTAGGAAAAAATATGCAAAATGTCATTTACATTAAATTTTCGACTCATCAATGTGTCCACCCTTACTTTTAATTACAGCTTCACATAGTTTCGGCATTTTGCTTAGCAATTTATTTAAAGTTTCTTCTGAAATTTGATTCCATTCTGGCTGTAGAAGATGCCACAAATGTTCGGTAAACGCAGGACAAACATTTCGACCGTTTCTATCGAGTTCATCCCATAAAAGCTCAATTGGGTTGATATCAGAAGACTGCAGTGACCAAACCATTACATCAAGCAGTCCTTCTGCTGATAGCTTCTCCAAGTAGTCCTTACCAAGCATGAAGGTATATTTCGGGTCATTGTCCTGATGAAATGCGAATTTATCTTGTTTAATGCGCAGTCCAGATGGCAAAATTTCAGTTTCAAGTAACTCCCGATAGTGCTCCTTCCTCATTACGCCTTGGATTCGGCAAATATTACCAATCCTACCTCCACCAAAACAACGCCATACCATAACAGAGCCACCCCATGTTTGATGGTAGGCACTAAACATAGATCTAATGTCCTTTCTTTTGCTGATCTCCGCACAAAGACTCTGCGCTTGGATTCGTCACTCCACAAAACCTTTGTCAAGTCTACACATGTCCAATTTTTGTGATGTTTCGCCCATTCCAATCTCTTTTTCTTATTACTGGCATGTAATAATGGTTTTTTAACCGCAACACGGCCATGAAGGCCTGCTTCCTGAAGCCTTCGTTTGGCGGTTGCCACACTTAGGTGTTCAAATCGCCCTAAATTCACACACATACATTCTAGTACCTTCATCCGATAATAAAAGAAAACTCTAAAAAATTCGGTTACCTGATGGGGTAAATCACCACCAAAGTCAGTTAATGTCAATTTCATTGAGATCCCATTTATCGTTTTTTAAAAACATTTGGTAGATTTTATAATTACACCTACATTTTTTATACAAACAATATGTTCGCATTAACGAAAGATATAATGAAATCGTTTTACATCAAAAACGTATATTAATACGGAAAATCTCAAAATATCTGGGTGGGCAAATACATATGAGCGGTAGTGTACGTCCCACTGGGTGCTAATTGCAAATAAATGTTGAATTGAAATCGAAGTAAACAAAAATCAACAGGACTTGCATCTTATAGACCGAACAGACGTTCAGTCGTGGGACGAGACAAAGAATTTGCTCGGTCACTCAAGGATTATAGGCTTGGTGACTGCTGGCAGACCAACCCATTTTAGTGAATGCACAATCGTAATTTGCGTGTCCCTAGTCTACATCCGAATTCCATTTCGTGAGTTTTAGTCATCATAATTGGCCTAACTACAAAACTTTTCTAAAATATTGCAAGAACCCAAGAAATTCATCTTTCTCCTTTACGGAGGTTCTAACGAAATGTAAGCGAGAGGAGTGAGCCCAGAAAAAGCGTACCGAACGAAAAAGCGAACGGAAGTTTGTCTTAAAAAGGAAGCACAATACAGAGCAATGATGTGCAAATTTAAGAGTAGAGCGGCTGGTTCAGTGAGCAGATCGCCTAACTCTTGCTCGCCAGGTAGAGGGTTCAAATCCCCGCGCCCTGTATTTTTTAACGTTACTTTCATATTTTGTCATATTATATGCATCCTGGATTTTTGAATTTGTCACATTAATTCCTGAATTTTTCCTGCATTTATCTATGTACAACTTTTTAACCTTCACATAATCATTTGCAAAACGTAGCTAAACTTCCCACCGAACACTTCCAGAATGTCTCACTACTTTTTTAAGGATATTCTTCCAACTTGGCTCTAAATCAAAATCTAGTTTGGATACCGACTTAACATTGTGATCTAGTGCAACCTTTTTTCGACTCTCTCTCTCTCATTAAGAAAAGAGAGTTCGTCCTAAATTTAATTTAATTCACCGAAATTTTGACATCGATATTACAATAACCAATTTATTGCATCCGTTTAAAACATTCCAAGGTAAACATTTCAAAAACTTTTAACAAATAGTCCCCCTTTAACACTTTCCGAAAATGATGGTGTTATTTCCTTTTCAAGATGCATATACCATATATGTATGCTTTCAATAGAGTATGGCCCAAAAGAATCAAAAACCAATTTAAAAAAAACCTCAACACACACATCTTCTTGATACCTTCAACCCATCCACCACAAAAAAGATACATGGCTGCAATCTTAACATTCTTTAATATTCTGTTTATGCTTGTAAGTGCTTGCCCCGAAAATCAAAAAAAGAAGAAAAAAAACGATCGAAACTTCTTAATAGTCGTGTTCACAATCGAGATACATGCCTTTGAACCTGATCAGGAGGAATGTAAACAAAAGATTCGATAATTAATGACAGTTTGCCGCAACAAACACACATTTTCGACATACACGTTAGGTAAGATTCATTGTATGGCTGCGCGTACATACTTTTATCTTTTCGACTACCACATTATGCAATGATTGTTGATGATGTAATTGGTTTGTTAGATATGTATCTTTTTTTGGTTGCGACACTACAAAAATATTGGGATTAGTCCAATTGTTGTGTAGAAAAAAAACTGTATTACTAGATCCGCAAAGTGTCTTGTAGCTGAAAAAGATATTGTTCCGAGAAACCATGGATACTTTCAGGTAGTCCTTTTAGCGAGCATGTACTCTTTACGTTGACACAATGCCCAGGAATTTTTAAATACAAGAATGTGTAACGAAATTAATTTAAGATGATTTATCGATTCATATTATCAAAATTAGGTGCGATAGTGTCAAATACAAGAAGCTAATAAAATTCTACAATGTAATTAACCTAACGAGATTTCCAAGTCAATTAGTATCTTTAAAGTTCCGCTGTTAGGCTGGTGCTCCTCTTCTCCGCTGAAGAAGTGGAAGCTATCTTTTTGCTAAACGCAATTAATCACCAAAATTAATACCTACCGTACAATGTGCATAGAAATTGACCTAAATATAAAGATTGTAGTGTTAGGTTGTGATATGTGCCGTCATTCTTGAAGAACTCTTGCTTGATAGCTTGATGCAGACATACAGATATAAATACATATATAGATGACTGGTAGGGAAAGTGGAGATAATTTTTTGATTACTAGTATGTAAAAGAAACTTTTACTAAAAACAGTTAATAATTATTAGGTTGTTGCATCATTCTTCAAATGATTTATGAGAGTCGAATATGAATCTGTTTGAAATTTTTGGGAAATGTTTCGCCACCCACATCAAACTTGATGAAGGTTGGCTTTTCAGTGAAATGGTATATTTAATAATAATTTAGTTTCATGATCTGTGCCTTCCCATGTACGTCAGACTTTTTGGCAGATTTTAAGTGATGGTTAAAAAATGGGTTAATGAAACTGTGTCACACTTTCGGAAATAGATGGAAGACTGCCGTTTGATATGAATTTGAAAAATCGAGCGCATCGCAATCGTATTGAAGTTTTTATTGCGAAAATTGTAATTTCAATTTATGGCTGCTGGAAAGGAAACTTCAGTTAGAAAAAGTTTGAAATTCTACTATGAAATGAAAGTATAGGACGATGACGTTTTTGTATGAATAATTATTGGAAGTTGAGCTTCCTTTACGAAGGTTCTAACGAAAAGTGAGCGAGAGGAATAAGCCCAGAAAAGCGTACCGAACGAAAAAACGAACGGAAGTTTGTCTTGAAATTCAAAGTGAGCACAATACACAGCAATGAGGTACAAATATAAGGGTGAGCGGCTGGTTCAGTGAGCAGAGCGCCCCACTCTTGCTCGCGATGTAGAGGGTTCAAATCCCCGCTCCCTGTGGTTTTTTTACTTTGAGTTACTTTGTGTGAATGAAAGTAATAAAAAATTTCATATTTTGTCAAATTATAGGTATCCTAGATTTTTGGATTTATCACATTAATTCCAGAATTTTTCCTGCATTTATCTATATAGAACTTTCTAACCTTTACAGAATCATTTGCAAAAAGTAGCTAGACGTCTCACCGAACACTCCCAGAGGTCCTCTCTTTTTTTGAGTCGAATTGCCACCCAGGCTTTTAAAATAGCAAACAAAAAACCCATCGAAAATTCACTCCAAATTACTCAATATATCTTTCTGTATCCATAAATTCCTAATCAATCATTCTTCCGATTCAAAAGCCGCATGTTTAAAACATCATTTACAATTCAAACAAACTCTGGAATGGATCTAATTTAATTTTCTTTTGAGTACGCTATGTAATACTATCTCATCGTTACAACAACAAGCAAAGCAAAAACCAAACGACAACTTGCTTCCACTCCTTGAATTGTCCATCATAAAAGTCCTGGCAAAATCATAATTAATCAAAGACCAAATCTCACTGAAATATTTGAATTTAAATTTTCTTGCTTGATGTGAATAGTATAATGGTATCAAAACCACCTCAAAATATATCCCCTGTAAAATGTCTTAATTTCCGAAGATGTTGAGTATCTTTTCATGTCTTATCATTTATTTGCCCTCGAAAATAAGAGAGATGTTGATGAAAGCTTGCTTTTATTATTACGTCGAGCAGAGTTTTAATATATTCTGGTTGTTGTGTTCAAGTCGGTGGTTTCAACACAGTGTCAGTTCTTAGTCCATATTTTCTAGTCTCTTTTCGAAAGCATGCAGACTGTATTGAAGAGCAAAGGTAAAATGGATTGAGGAAGCGCAAACTCGTAACCACCAGCAAATTTTTGTGTCAGTAGCTACACCGCGAATTTTAGAAAACTTCTTTGATGCTTGCGTGGTGAATGATGGCATCGCATTAAAGAACTGAAATTCGTGCTGAATGCTTCGAAGCATGATGTCCTGAAATGATATCGTTTGGCATTGATCGTTTCCAGCCACCCTACAGAAATGTAGAAAGTCCTCATAATTGTGGCAGATATTAAAAAAATCGTCACAGTGTTGAATCTCTACCCTCTAGGCTTTTGATGGAATTCAACATATTTTTATTTTGCATGGTGGAATTTTTTTCCGGATGGTAGAATGAAATGCAAGGAGACATTCATTTGTAGCTGTCACCGATGTGAATGAAGTGATTGTGTAATATGATACTGGCATGTTGATGTCGAGGATTTGACGAACGCACGGTATGGTTTCAAAAAACATTGGAATTTCTTTGGAGCCTGCATCATATGTATATGTATACTCTTCATCTTGGAGGACTGGATGAATGTGTGTAATACGATAATACTAAGGAACATTTCAAAACATTAGCTCGACATATATCCCCTCGAGTTAAGCAAATGAATATACGAATACGCTTATATGTGAACAAATCCCCGAGACTCTTTATAGCCCTTAAATTAAATTGACTAGAAAATATATCAAGCAAATCAGTGTCACTGAGGCTTGTCTTCATAAGATGTGGGAGGCATCTAGAATATCTGCTCCCCTCGTCATAAATTGAGGAAGCTTCTTAAAAAATATAATTGCAGCCGTAGTAGCTTTATGATGATTAGATTGCACCCTAACGCAACGATATTCATTTTTTGATGTAATTACATACTGTCAAATGCATTCGAGCGGATCAGCTAATTGGAAATTAAGCTCAAATTACTGTTTATATCGTACGAATGTAGCTGAAATTATTGTCTTGTGATTGTGCACGAAAAAAAGATACAGAAGATGACCCCCACGTTAGTATCTCATGAAAAAGAATATCAAAATTGACCCTTGTTTCTCGATGGCATCATGCCAACTTGTTGCATTCTCTTCATTGGAATGGAATATGGTCAAGTTACATGGCCAATTAAATTTAATGGCGATGGTATTGAGGTTGTAGGCAGAGCACGAATAGATTCACACTTTCAGAAATTGAAAGTTGCACTTTGTGATGTGGTTTGTGCGATAAAAATTTAAAAAAAAGTGTAGCAACGTGGGCTGTTGCAAATTGATTGGTTGATTAAAACAATCAAGATAATGTCGATGGGTCAGGGTGTAGAAATGGTTATTGGAAGAAATGGTTGAATCGATGATGAATCCTATGCATATTTCCTGCGAATACTTTTGTACAGTGGCGGCTCGTGGGAGTTAAGTATGGTGGGGCTACTGGTACGAATTTTCCTATCACCAATATAAGCGCTTATACTACTTTTGCATTAACTATACTTTTGCATTAACAGTCATCACCTTCACCCCCTTCGGCCCGTCGTAAAAAAATGTTACTCATGCCTGCTCAAAAGTATTATCCAGACCATGCCAAGACTAAACGTTGTCGAAGCACTGAACGGGCTGCATATGATTAGCCCGTTCACGATGTATACACATGTTATTTCAAACACGCAAACACACGAATTTACCAGCCATTTAAACCGAAATACTCTTTATCGGGACAAAATCCATGTAGCCCCTTCCTCGTAGTAAAGGTGGAAAATTTTCAAAGAGAAAATAAGTTTGAATTTTACTCTCAGCTTTTACTCGGTGCAGGCACAATGAAGCGAGTCGAAGAGAAAAACAAATTGTTCTACAGTGCGTGGCAAGAAGCATATGTGAAAGTAAACTACAGGATGGGCGAAAAAAAAATGCTACATTATATTTTGAAATGAAATGAAATTATGAAAACTATATTGAAATCCATAATAATATTTCATTACATTTGCACTAATATAGGCTCATCAATAAGTGGTGGGGCTGAGCCCCACTAGCCCCAAAGGTAGAGCCGCCACTG
Organism: Oxycera nigricornis; assembly: GCA_963942545.1. Lineage (NCBI taxonomy): Eukaryota > Metazoa > Arthropoda > Insecta > Diptera > Stratiomyidae > Oxycera > Oxycera nigricornis. The sequence continues at coordinate 99,579,925 of OZ012663.1, forward strand.
CTTTGTTGTTTTTTCTTGGAAATTTGTTAGCGATCTTAGTAATAAGACTATGCTTTCCCATCTTTTTATTCAGGTGTGCGTTAAGACAAGCAATACGGAAGTATAGGCAGAATTCGGTTACTCCCCCTATATAAACTGAAACAAAGTGTGATCAATTCGGACAAAGTTTTTTGTTATTTTTATGTCGTGAATGGGTTGGATCATGCATGCGAATTTTTATGCGAGGTATGCTTATCTGACCTGAGGGTGCGACATTTGACTTGAAAGTTCGATACTCCAGGTATCGGAACGCATGGTATCGCGATGAATTTAATTCGCGAATTATGTGTTACTATTCGCTCCTGGGTGGTTGGGAATCGATGCATGGGAAAACAGTGGACATTAGTACGATCGTCTCCGAGTTCGGAAACCGAACCTGTGTGCATCTCGCTTAGTCATGTAAATGTTGATTATAATTTGGCTCGTGCATTTCCAGGGTATCTTCGGATCGTCGTCGTGAGCATTGACCGTAGAAAGTTTGTACAAGCATTAAAAAAATCTTGCTACACATCGAAGGGCGTGGATTGGGATCTTGATGTCCGAAATACTTCGAGCCATTGATCAGGAACTTCAACTATAGATTTTTGATTGATCAATCCGAAATTTTTATCGCATTCAAGGTATTAATGCCCTCTTATAGGATATATATCACATGAATTGATTCAAGCCGCTTCTGTCCATGGATCATATATGTAGGTACTGCAAAATTGTAACAAGGGTGGAAATTTTATTTTGCCCCGCGCAGGAAACTCAGAATATACGTAGATGTTTCACTTGCAGTTCGAGGATTTCGCAGAGAAAATAGTACAAAATGATGGTCTGGTAATCGGAAGGATAGTTTCAGACCTAGCTCATCTGAGAACAGACCACACCCAACTCTTCCATCCATTTTTGATCCATCCAGTTTAGATGTCGATCGATTTCTGTATCCCACCTCTTTCTATGGTCCAGTCCTCCCTACTCGGGATGACTGATCTGAAACCATGGTGAAAACAGAAAATCGAAGAAGCGTCGTCTACTTTTCCTGGCGTTGGTCCATCCCTCCGTAGTATTGTGGAGTGGCCAAAGTTCCCCTCATGCCAGAGACGTAGATCTTCCACAAATAAAGGGCTCGTTTCAAAAAAATTCTGACTAACAAAATTGTATACAAGGTCTTTTCTGAGTTAATAGGATATTTTCGACCAAGTCTGCTCGCTAGTTTTCTTATATATTCGATTTTCAGAATGATTTAATCAAAGGCTTCAGAATCCACACTTCAAAAAAGTTCATGCGGTTAGTCTATGCATTTTGTCGTGATCCTGATAAAAATATCAGATAGAACCTATTTAGAAAGAGGTCTTAAATTTAAACAATGGTCTCTTGACATCCGCAAACACTCGATAAAAATAAATCGAAGAACATTATGCTTTTGTTCTCTCTTAAACCATATTCATGTTCATGTGTATCCATAATCCCGACAACACGGCAACAATCTACTATATAATCTTTCATTCCACTCCAATAAACACAGATGCAGCAATTAAAAATTATCTACATTTGAAACCCATAAAGTCTGCGTCCCACCAGTTTGCCTTTATCTTTCAGCAACTTATGGTCCGAAAAGCAAAACCATATCTACCTTAAACTTTAGTGATTTTCACGCAAATCCGATTAACCTTCAAGTCAAAATCCATTAAATTTCAGACACAAAACCCGGTGAATGTATAATAGCAGGTACACAAACATGTATTGCAACCCAACTCCCATTTGAATCTCTACAATATTAATAATTTGGCATTAAAGTATTAACATTTACATTCTTACCAGATTAGAATTTAGAATTCGAATTTCATATTATCGTCCTCGGCTATATAAGCATCGACATAAAATGCTTTTAGAGCCTTTCGAAACATACGATTGTGGGACAACATTAAAAGTTGTGATCAAATCATAAATATTACGATTTTCAGGAGCTCTAATTCTATATGGACATGTTAACTACACTTAAAGTGGCTATATTTGGACTTTTATTTTAGTTTTTTTGGTGCCATTGGTCACGCGCATCCTTTCAATCGCCAGCTTGAATTCGGTTGGATCACAGCACTTCAGACAGACTATTTAGTCGATGAGATTTTCAATAAAATATATAATTGTATAGAAATCGATAAAAAGATATCACGAACTCGTGAGCTGTAAATTCATAAATATTTCCAATTTATAGATTCAAAGATATGTGGTGTATGAGATTCCTAAATCTTGGATAGTATTCAGTTTGGGGTAGCTTTTGTTGTTTTGTGTAGAAAAAAAGGTGCTAATAGTCCAGCTAGGAAAAAGAGGTTGAATTTTTTCAATCAATTATTTTGATGAGAAGGAATGCTGTTGATCGAACGAATGGATAAAAAAATGTCATATTCATAAAATATCCGTGATTCATTGATAAGCAGTTAGCGTTCAAAAATGTACTTCGTGTAAGTTATATCCATTTTTTGGAGATAAGTACATTTTCTTCTTCCCTTTTTTGGTAAGGTCACTAAAATGAAGTACCGGGAAGTAGTCTTTCAATTATCTTACGTAGATTACTAACGTCCATACTTCAGAAAAAGTACCAGAAATCGATAAATCTGATTCATCCAATACGAAGCTAACTGATGGGTAGCATATCTTTTGTAGTCTATCCCCTATAATGATCTTTCATCAATCTTGATTTGTATTTGTATGTTTTGGGTTCAATTGACCACTCCACACTGAAATTCGGAAATCATAATCCACGTCTAATAAAATTAAATTAGATATGGACCGTTACATCTTTGATCGAATCCAATAAATTTCGTTTGTAATTTGGCGCATAGATTTCATGAATTTATAGATTTTCGATTAGTTTTCGACGCGCTATCGATGATACGTCCATCGTATGTTGCATCTGCTGAAAAGATACTAAACTTATTCACTTGGATGTCTTCTACGTTCCATCTTCGTTGATTATCATCGTGGAATTATTAATCATCAAATCGAAACTTGAGAACCGAACAGGCACCAATTTTTTTTCGGGGTTCCGTGTTGTTTGGACAGTGTGTGAATTAAATAAATAAATACCCCTGAATGTTAACAATCTTTTAGATCTTTCGTTCAGATGAATCCGAGGCTCTTCGGCTGTGTAGTAGACCTTGTGGCCTCGTAGGCATGCAAATAAATTCAAGCATTGAATATCTCTTCTGTTGTGGACTAGCAACAGCAGCTATTAAGCATGAAGATACAATGAAGATCCGCTTAAAAAGAATTGACCCTTGTCTCTTGAAGATGCATGTTCGCTAAACGTATGCCTGGTAGTATTCAATATTTATCTTGTCGCTGTCAGTGTATGTCCTTTTTTTCTGTATTTGGCTTATTCATTATGTTGCAAGCGACTTGACTTGACTGTTTTTTTTTGCGCACACATCGCTTACAGTCGATGATATTCCGAATGGCAACATGAAGATTTACTGAATAACAGCAGCAAAACACCAGCACCTTTCTTGCTGATACCACCAGGTGAGTTGGTTTAATTACATGCATGCTACAATCCCATTAATTAAGTAGGAGGCTGCTTATACATTGTGTTGCACATATGGCGGAATCTTATGCACCGCCGCAACAGATTGTTTCTGCTTTTTTCCCGGCCCCGTCGTGAAAATGTTCAAAAAGCCAAAGAGGATGTTTTGTGCGCGACCAACGATATTGTGGATATGCGATTTCAAACGAATCAGAACACACATATTTATGGTTCGAATTTCGAATTTATATACTAGGACTTAGCATACACACGGCAATAATTTGCTATCGGACCGGTACCATGATGTTCATATATGTTCATTCACATTTGCCGATTTGCAACATGCTGGTTAAGAAGTTGTGCAGAAGAAGAGGAGTCGTTCTCGTCCTCTGTGGTCGGGATCTTATCACACCGGATCCGATCTCGTTTCATGTTGTTAATTACAATCTTGTAAGGTTGAATTTTCAGTTGTTTTTGTTGTTGCATTTTTGCTTTTGAGAATGAATAATTTGTGTGAGGTGTTCAGTTAGATTTTCAGGTAAAATGAAGCTGTTTTCTGCTGCAATTAATCAAGAAAAACAAAATTTAATGCTGTAATGGCAAGTTTTCTTAAGGGAAAAGCTATGAAAATATATGCACCTTAATATAAAACAATGTGAATGATCACATGTATTTCCAGTCTATAGATTGTTAATATCAACATACATTTAAATGTTTTATGTAACGTTTTGAGCCAAACATATGCAGATTAAGTTCTGATTTAACGTGCTTATCCCGAAATGAATCAGTAAAACACGGGCCTCTTAAGCCAGGATTACGAAGTTAGCTCGCACCAAAACCCCCGTAAACGTACTACTCAGTAGCCCATAACTAAGTATGAGTACTGCTTTTCCGAGTATATGTAGGTTCCAGATCTCATCCAAAGCTTGCCTGGACTTCTTCATAATCCTTGGTGACGATTTGGACCTATCAGCATCCTTGCCGCTTTTTGGGTAACGGCAACCCTCTCGTAAACGCAACAGCACGCCAATGCACCGCAATACAGAGGGTTGCCGAATTGATCCGATCCCAAACTGTATTAAAAACTGTATTCAACATTTATCTATATGCCACCCTATTTTTCGTCAGAACTGTACCTCAGCATCCTGTTGTAAAAATGTTGTTCTGAGGATCGGTCAAAATCCCTCCCCGTTTAGAATGGCTTGGGACAGGTCTCAGAAGGAGAGCGGAGTTCCAAACAAGTGCGGTAGATCATCTGTGAATTCTTTGGCTTTATAGTTTGGATGAAACAACTTTTGAAAAGTATAGATGATGGATGGTAGCTCTCTTCTACAAGAGCGGTCATGTCGATCCTGCTGAAGCCTAGGTGTACATTGGTGTTTTTTTCTTCAAAGCTTAGATCCCGAAAATGTTTTCTAGGGTGTAGTAAAGTCCTGGTGTTCTACGTGGAGGCCTACCCGAAAAGGGTCTTACGTCACGGTCCACGATTTGGAATATAGGCATCAACAATTGGGCCTGCCAGCGCCCTTCTACTCGAATATGGAATATATCAGGTTGCGTAATGAGTGCAGGATAAATGACCTTGCTGGAAGTGAGGCGTATTTAAACCTTTTACCGTTGTGGGGTCCCGGAACCCGGTTGAAAAGGCAACTCCACGCCAATACTCTTATGAGTTCATATTTAGTCTAGCGTTACAACGACGAAATTTTTAGGTGGATTTTCTAATTTTTTGAGACTTAATTATTGGAAGGAAAAATTTCTAACACATTTCCAAGACATTCCAATAAAGTTTCAAACATAAATTCTATTATACGTAAATAAACGGATCAAAAATGGTCGACAAAATTAAAGCAATCGAAAGCTTAATATCAATATCCATAAAATACTGAGCTCCAAAGTTCCAATCAACACTTAATTCCAAATTACAACAAGCACCAGGAATGTTACAATATCCTAAAAAAATTATCCGACATTTATTCGTACGAAATTCAATATTTGCCTGAACCAAATCATTTCTCGCATCGTTCAGTCTCTGTCCCATTAATATTTACTTATTTTCTCTATTATCCCGATAAAGTAGTCAAATCACCAATCAGCAATGCTTAGAATTTAATAAATATTTATAAACCGTCATGCCTGTACCGTATTGAATGCTTGGCTAGATCTCATCTACTTAAAAGGACCACCTCACATCCATCTTGGCGTCGACTTCGATTCAGGACCATACCATATTCTTGAATCATTTTATGTGAACCAATATAAGAGGATCCCTAAAAAAAATCTTTCTTGTGCTGATAAAATTCCATATTTTCTGTCGATATTTCGCCAATATCTACAGTTCGTCCCAGATTCGTATAATTGAATATTTCCTTATCAACTCTATTTCGAGGCCATCCGAAAAGATGCTAGCACTCAATTCGGTAAGGGGTGAGTTGATTTTTTTTTTGGGTGCTATAGGTGAAGCATAAATTTATACCCACTTCCTATATTTATAAATACATATATCCTAGCGAGTGTAGAACTATGTATATGCATATGTAAAAATGTATATACACTTGAACGGAAAAGCAGAATAAAATGGTGAACAATTTATACGGCCATATAAGCGCAGGATGAAAGGCGAACGGAAATAAAATTCATTCCTTTTCCATGTAAGATCTGTTTTTTTCTTCTCGCTACCAATTTGAATCCTTGCCGACCCAATACGATAGAGTCAAATTTTCTTCCTGTTTTTTTTTTGTACTTCTTTCAACCCGTCAGCGTAACACGAACCGTGACGAAAAAATGAGAAGCAATTTTCTTGATTGCATATTTATGAAAATATTCTGGCATTTATGAACATTGTATTATTTCCGATTCGAGCGGGAAATCCGTTGTGGGCGTATTGAAATGTAGACTATCATCTTTTGACTATTTTCCCATTGATAGGGATGTGTTGTAAGTAAGTAGTACGAAAGGAAAATTCAATTTCATTCAATTGATCTAGAGATTTTGTAGCCGAAATCATTCGGGCTTATGTACATTGATGGAAAGCTGACAAGCGTTAGAAAATTAAATACATGACATGATACCGTGAGAAAGGACTTGAAGATTTGCTACTATTTTAATATATTTTTCAACCAAATCTACGGTTACATTTGAATTGATAAAAAATAAAAACTCACATGACCTCAGAAGATGATTAGATTTGTTGGGAATCGTCGCCTACATTCTATATCCTATTTTTGTTTTCATTTGAAAACAAATACTTCCTGGTATTCGTTTCCAGTAGAAAGAAAATAGAATATTTTCTCAGTATCTTCTCAAAAGGATTTTATACAAACAAAAATTATTTGTCTTCAACGCCTCCACTTCGGTGCAGACCTAGAAAGCCTACATTTAAAAAGCCTTCAACATCTCCACTCAAATTTTCCCGCAGCACTTCTTTCTCGGAAAAGTTTTACTTCAAATGTGGGCCGTGTTATTTTGATTTACAATGCATCTCATATACTTACATACAATTTACCGATCTTTTAAGAGGTATATTCCTGACGGTTTCAGTGTATTAAATGTGTAAGCCGAAAATAAATATATTGAAGAATTAATTAATGCTTCTTAGTATGATGTGTACTTGAGAAAACGTTTAATTCATTTTTGGAGTTTTATTTATGTTGAAAAATTCACAAGTAAATCATTTAGCTTTGATTTCAAATTAATAATTTGGTTTGCTTGTTTTATTCAGAACAAAACTTCTTTGAAGATAAGCTGTAATGAGTTTCGAAGTTTTGAAGAAAATCAACAAATTGATATGCACAAAAAATTGTTTTAAGATCTTTCAATGTTGATGAAATTTATGTTTGATTTGTTAAAGCAGGAGTCAATATTTGTATGGAGTGATGGTGATTCTGATTTTTGATGTCCTGAATAGTTTGGATGACGAGCGTTAACATGTGAAAAAGGGTCAACATTTGTGTAAAACACTGACCAGTCTTATTCTATGTGTCCTGAATATATGTCGTTTAGTTGATAACCTAAGAGATGCGAAAAATAGTTTTAAATTTTCCTGGTGCTGCAATCTCGTCTGATTTGTGGGGTTCTTCTTTTTTTCGTCCAGAAAAAATAGTTTCTCCAGAAATGAAAATACTATGGACAGAAAAGATTTATGGATGGACACCACTGAGATGCTTCAACCAAATATTCTGAAATTCAGTTCAAAGAACATTCTCTGGCGTAATAATTTATAATAATGCTTCTTAAAACCATCTTCTTCAACCGATATTCTCAGTATCATAACAATATTTTCCTTAATTTTGGTTAATTTCACTTTACTCCTCCATTTACAAAAGCACATTAAATACCACCGAACACCGTACATAATTAAATATAAATATTTATCGGATTCGGTCCGGCCAGAAATACATAAAACGAGAAACGCAGACGGACAAACAGACAAACATGCAAACGAACAATCAACTATATAATGTTGAAGCAACATGCGGCACCTATCAAAAAGTTATTGATGTCATAAATTTCAACAAGGCGTTAGGAGTTGGTAATGGTAAGAAGCTTCCTCAGGTTTTCGACTGTCCCATTTTACGTTGCTAATTTGAATTTAAACACAACTTAAGATCCCAAGTTTCAGTCGTTTCCATGACCAATTTATTAGTAGAATATCTATCGCAATATATCTGGCGAGATAGTATTCAAAATTAATTGACAAACGATACAGAAGATATATTTTTCAGTCATGATTCATTCAATAAATTAATAAACACCTCTTGCAACCTTTCTGTCTTTCCTTCGGCTACTTTGGAATACAAATGCTGTGTATCTTTTTAATATTATGCAAAAATATACGCTAATGAGATATGTTAACATCTGTTTTATGAGACGATCGTTTATATCGTACAGATTTTTTGGTAGTTACACAGGAATTTTGATTGGTTCGAAATTCGTTGTTTTTTTCACTTTAAATTTCGAAGAAATAGTTAAATTTATAAAATGCTAGACTTCGAAGCATTAATTGTACGAAAAATGTAAAATGCATGGTTTTGAAAAAGATACTTATCCTAATTGAACAAAGACAACAGTATTCTGCAGTTGAATAGCATTCTTCGCGTTAGCATGCCAATTCTTTGTGGTTATTCTTTCAAAGAGTGAATGGACTTTGTTTATGAAAAACATTCATGGAAAGAATCTTTTAGAATCAATTGAGTTTTTGTTACTATGGGAAAACATATTCAGAGATTTCACATGATATATTCTAAATTCTTTTCTAAAGATGGCGCTTGCGACAATAGCAATTAAGAACATCTGAAAAACGTATTGTTTGATCATCTGTGTATATTTATTGTTCTCAGAGAACAGTTGCTAAGCTGAAGTTAATTTAAGCTTAATATAAATTTGAATGAACAATTCCAAAAACTAGATCTCTACTCCGAAATATTTCCATATCAGTCGCTGAAAAGCAGATGATGTACCTCTTAAACTTTAATAGTATTTCCCATAAAGTGGATCTACTTTAAACAAAAATCCTTGCTTTTTAAGCCGATATCAGAGTCAATTTTTGACAGCAAAAAGATTATACAAATCCTTCTATAAACTACTAAGTCTAGAATGATTAACACTTACAAGCACATTCAGTAAAAATAGGTCAATTTACAATCAGTTCACTGAAATCAGCAATCGATTCGGTGACCAACTTTCTATTTAATCCACACTTCAAATAACAGAAAATTTACCATTGGAAAGACACCTGAAAATAAAAAAAATGTAGAAACAAATCTTTATCACGATGCCATCCGACACCCCGAAACCACGCTTCCCATTAAAATTAATGATAAACCAGCATAAAAAATCTGGAACCTAAGAACCTCCACCAATGTGCAATAATAGTGTTAGTGACTTGCTAACCAAAAACCACACTAGAAGGCGAAGTTGTCAACTAGACTAGGAGGTTCTAACCTATTCTAAATAACTAATATAGAATAGCAACGTAGACAGATATACGAAAAACAAATTGACAGTCGTTATACTTCGCGGATAGAAATAATTATACAAACCAGTTGAAGTAGAACGAGCTTAATCCATCAATAAGCCTAACCGTGGTCGTGCTGTCTGGTGGCGGATGGTAAATGACAGCACCTGAAGAGGATACCATCCGACACCCCGAAACCACGCTTCCCATTCAAATTTATCATGATGCTTTTGCTATTGGTCCGTTTTTGTAATCAGAAGCAGGTTGTAATTGAGTGACAAAAGGATATATATTGAGAGCATCATTCAATACTATGAGATTGCCGAACGATACGATCGAGACTGTTCGCTCGCAATTAGTCGAGAACATCACCATCGAATATCAAGGGAGCAGCATTGGCCAATGGTGAGACACAGTACGGTATAGTACAAAACCAAGAAGGAGAAAGTTCAAAGGGATAAAAGTACGAGAAAAATACGATCAGAAAATTTGATCAATTAATTTTGTATTACATTTTTTTTGTAAATTTTTCTTTAGTTCTACTTTCTTCCTTAAGGGGGTAGTCAAGTGTTGAGCCTGAATAAATGGATGCTTTTTTAAATTGATGTACAAAAACACGACAAAAGGTATTGACTTGAAACTTTGTATATTTGTTTATTAGCAATTAAAAGAAAAAAATTCGTATTTATTGCCAAAAAAAAAACAAAATGGCGGTCGCTGCAATGAAGTACTCCATCAGCAACAAAAAAAATTCAATTGCGCTTCGTAAAATTGCGGCTCAAATATTGATCTGAAAGAAAACATCCAAATATTTTCTTCTTATTTAGATCATAAACGACAAAACGGGTCTAAATTTACAGCAAAAATTTTTTTAGACGATTTGGCATGCCTTTGAAATTAGGATGGTTGAATTTCGCACGTTATCTTTTGGAAAGAAGTGCTCTTCCACGACCAAATTTTTTTTTGTTTCAAATGTAGGCCCGTTTTGTCGTTTATGATCTAAATAACAAGAAAATATTTCGATATTCGGTTTCAAATCAACATTTTGGCCACAATTTTACGAGACACAATTAAAAATTGCTTTTGATGCTGATGGAGTACTTCATTGCGATGGTCGCCATTTCTTTTCTTTTCTTCAATAAATATAATTTTTTACCTTTACATGTTAATAAACAAATATGCAAAGTTTCACGTCAATACCTTTTGTCGTTTTTTGGCAAATAAATTTAAAAAGCATCCATATTTTCTAGCTCAACACTAGACTACCCCCTTAATATGCCTAAAATTCGATAAACTCATTGCAAATCTGATAAAATCTTGATTTTTTTTGTCTATAAAAAGAAGCGTTTTTTAAACAAATATATAATAAACAGACAGATTTCCACTAAATCCAGATTGGAATTATAAACCAAATTGAATTTAACCATTTTGCATGCTTAACTAGATCAATGGTTGTCTCTAAATAAATAGCAGCAATATAATTGTGGGCAAGTTCAAAATAATTCTCAAACCAAACGAGCATAGTGATTGCAACCACAAAACAAAACATATTGACGCAATATCACCCCCGCATAGTCCAACATACATACCTAGTTCAAATCCCAACTTATTCATTAGCATCCAGACCCCAAGAGTCAAAAGCATTAAGAAAACACTTTTCATCTACATTATTCATCCTCCTCGGTAATTTTTCTTCTTTCTTGTTCCAATTAAAATCCCATAAATCTTTTCACACTCGCCACGGTCTCATTAAAACCACGCATCTTAAAGGCGAGTGTGTATGTACAAGAAGTCAAAAAAGAAAAGAAAATATGGAGAACATCATGGCAAGCAATCTACTTTTAATTTTCATGTACAAACGTTTTGTCAAAGATTATCAATTAGGTTCCTTTAATCAGACAAACATATGTTAGTGCATTCGTTTTCTACTCTTTATACATAGTCACCAAGAGTGAATAGTCCTTGAATAGAGAATATGTTGGCTACTGATTTCTAAACGGACTATTTATCCTGTTCGCAAGTTGGCATTGAACTGAATTGATACCAAGCTAGTACCAAGAAAGTGTTTTTCAATTCTATAGATCCTTGTACAGTCATGGCTTCAAAAGGATGACTACATTTTAATTAATGGTAGTGTTGCATGCATGTAATTAACGAAGAAATCGAGTGGTGTGTCTTTAAGACATGCTAACGCATCGGAACGATCGATGCAACGGGACGAAAGCACATGAAGATCTTTCGGACAAAGTTGCATGGTAACGATATGCAAGAATACGAAAGGTATTGAGTACAAATTTTATGTCTGAGAAAATTCCAGAATGTATCTTTTTCACTTCGTTAGATGGTAAAATTAACTTTCATCTGTTATCGGCTAAGATTACAGCACTGCACTATGTAAGACCTGTCTTGAAATCAAGAATAACGATAAGAATTTGATACGAAGAATATTTTAAGATCTCTACTACATGGAAAATCGACGAAATGTTAAAGATTGAATATCGATTTCTATCGGAACATTGGTAGGCAATCAGAGTTTACTACATGAGCTTTAATACGATATAAATTTCAATATTTCATTATCAATATGCCTCTGTTCCAAGAAACATTGTTAAGCATCTAGACCCAAACCTCGTTTGGAATTGTTTAAGATTGTCTCACGTTTCAAAATACCGATAAATTGAATTTCAAACAAAGAATTTATAGCATTCATTCGGAATCTTTATGAGACTTGAGGCATAATTTAATAGGCGTGAATTTATTCCAAAAAAAAATTAAAATTGATTAAGATCAGAATATATGATTATGTACAATAAATTTTGCATTGATTTCATTGAGAATATTTTCCAAGTCTTCGAGATTGGCTTGATTAGAACTCTATCTCACTTGTAAAATATGGGATCTTGTCTTTCGAAACATCTTAAATAATTCGCCAAAGAATCATTGAACTTCTGACTGTCCCTAGAATATTCTACGTCACATCCTTAACACCTTTGGCTATCTCACAACTGTGTAGCGATGGTTTCTATCACCATAATCATTTATTTTCGCTTGTAACGCTACCTACCATTCACGTAGATACAACAAACATCTGCACATTTTTATCCGTTCCTTAAAAATAACAAGATACATTTTCGCATTCCTTAACGACATAAAGAAAATTCGCTTGTATGTAGCTAACCATTTCTCGTTAAGCTTTTATAAATACGACAGAAAAAATGTCAACAGCTTAAAAACCGACAAAACTTACTAACATTGAAAAATATGTTCTTAGCATGTTAAATTATTCATGTCAAGATCACTAAGAAAGATACTAGTGGATCATATAGACATGCATACATATATACATACTTAGATACATTCGCATGACTGTTGAGGATACACACACGCGTGTTATGCATGCTTGTATCTATTTAAATTTGTCTTCAAGCTGACTTTGTGCTGTTGTTGTTGCTGTTGCAGTTGTGGGTTGTTGATGTTAAAAATATGTATATGCAATTTCTACTTAACTTTTTTGCAACAAAGTGAAGTCAATGGGAATTTAAGATGATGACACTGAACTAGAAGAAAAGAAATGGATGTGGGTTCCGAACATGAAATAGTGAAATCCGTATATTAAAAAAACATTCAAGGAAATGAATGCATAGATGGACATTATCACCATGGAATTGGAAAGCCTTTTTCTTGCAATGGTATGCAATAAATGAAAATAATAATAATTTATATGCACAATCTTAGATAAATGCATCCAGGTAAACGCTCGTATGTGTGATTGTTCTAGGAATAGCATTTTATAATTGGAATTTCCATAGGCAATAAAATCATTATCGATTTATTTTGCTATACTCCCGCCCCGACTTCTAGGAAACTCAAAATGGGGTGTATCTCACAAGTTGCTCCATTTATTTATATATATATTTATATATATATACAATATATACATATATACCTTGTTTTAAAATTCTTGTATGATTTTTATATATAATTTTAGTTTACATTCCCTAGTAGAAAAGATTCACTTTTTTCGAGCGACTCCATGTTTAAAATGTTAAATTTTCGTTGAAAAATTTCTCAAAATTTTTTTGAGGTTTTCTGAAAGTTTTTAAGAATTAAATTTTTGGATTTTATTTTCATATAATTTGAACATTTTTTCGCCATTCATAGGAATCGTTTTGAAATTTTTTTTCTCTGTAATTTAAAAATTTTACAAGAAAATTTTGCGAGGTACCTGCTTAACTGACATTTTTAAGAATATCATAAATATGTACAGCATTAGAAATATTTTATAGTTTACGTAGCAGTTTTTAACATTCCTTTAGTTCGAAATTTCTTAATTTTTTCGTTTTTTTCCCCGGCATTTTCTCTGGAACTTATACAGTAGAGCTTTTTACATCGAACCCAGCACAAAAGCTTTCATAAAATGTTCAAAACTTTAGCATAGCAAGAAAATTGTTCATCACTTTTATGAGTTTTGCAGCAATCTTGTCATATGAGCTTTTTGTGAAATTATATATCCTGGGCGTAAATTAATTTTCTTACTGCAGAAGTTTTCCATTTTTCAGTGTAATCACATTGAAAATAGTCGTAGCCTAAAATTGCTTCAATTATTTAATGATCATATCAAATAAACTTCAATCTCCAGTAAATCTGCAAATTCTTTGAAGCTTTACATAAGATTTTATAGCATCGAAGACATCCACCAGATCTTTCAGTGGGCATTGTCTAAGATGGCTGTTGCGAACGATCGTAAGAACTGCACTAAAAACGAAAAAAGATCTAAACAACATTTTGAGAATCACCCAGAAACGGTGTGTACATTTGATACAAAAAACTGTAGGTTGGTACGATATCAACTCGGAAAATTTGAAGAAGATATGAAAAAAGATACAGGACCCACACTAAAAAGAGCTTCTCTGTCCCAAGTCCACACCGTGAGGGAAATACTGCTAAAACCAATTTATGGAAAATCTACGCTGTTTATTTATTTATTAATTTTTAATATCCTGAAAACGTACCTACAAACATTTTTATTTCTATTCCAAATAAAGTCAAATATCCTTCTTATCCTTCCACTTGATTTGTCTTTTTCCGCTGACTAACCCGTTCATCAATATTGGTTCAATTGTCAAAAATAAACCCGAGAATATCATCAATTTATTCAATTCCGATTGCACATCTTTTTTCATGTAGAAAAGTCAATTTCCTTTGTAGGAAATTAGATTAGAACAGAATCAAGTCACGCGAATGAATTAGAAGTGAAGAGAAATGTCTTCTAAGGTAAATACTTGCTTGAATTTATATTGTATTAATTTTTGTGTCGTAGATAAAAATATAAAATAATAGAAAGGTTCCCTTGAAATTGTATCTTTGACAAAAGGAAGATAAAATTGTTTGATATGATGAAACTAGAATAATTTTTGAAATGTATGGATTTCATTCGTTCATTCATTTTGTTTGAACTGCGAGGACGAAGGTAGGAAATATCTCTTGTCCTATGTAAAATGGAATATTTATATTTTTTTCGGTTTGTTATGGGTTCAAATATTTTTTGGGCTATCATAGGATTTGAACAAAAGCGAATTCATACTTTTGAATCTACAGACTAGTTTTAATTATACTTGATCGTACTCAGTACTATTCACAAAGATGTCTCAAAATGGGATCTTATTTGGTTAAACTTTAGACTGGAATTCTTAGACTGTATGTGCTTCGTTGGTACCTGAATCCAGCAATAGTTGAAGCTAAAACGTGTCAAAAAATAACCTCTGTGCTATGGAATTAAACGTACAATTTAAAAACACGGGAAACTGATACCACTTTCTCCCGCATAATTGACCTAATTTAAATTAAATTCCGAAAGCACTATCCCTCAATTATATCTAAGAACGTTTCCGGCTCCCCAACTGAGGATCCGCATAACGTCTATGTAATAAATCGCTCGCCTTTTATCGGTTCACTCGACATTGAACAATACGTCTGTTGTTGAGATAGGATTTAGAAATAATAGCATTGAATGAATCCTTAACATATGTACATATAACAGTTGTATCCTTCAACTGCTTGGGATTATCCACCAGTGCTTTCATTCTGGTACACAATCCTGTCACTTTCATAGCGTGAAGAGACCGTAAAGCGTCCACACACCAGCAACATAAAACATATACAGTGGTGTCTGATGTCCGTTCTAAATAGCATACGAGACGAGTTGATGCTACTATAAAAGGATACAAGAATCTAATAAGGTCGCTATAAATTAAACCACTGCTAAAGCCATATGGGATTTCAATTTGATTGTCATTATTCTTCGGGATAGGCTAAAGTAGACAGGCCTCATGGATAATACGATTTTCGCATTATCCTTGTATAAGGATCGAGGAGAGATAATTCTCTCTTCAGGTTCCGGATACCGGATTCTCGCCTATCTTTTTCATATTGCCTCGACAATCTACATTGGTTGCGACTAAGCGATTTTTTTATGGCTGATCGAAACATTTGCTCTGCTCGGGAGAAAGGATGGCAATTGTAAGCTTAATTTTTACAAGATTACCAAAATACGGAAGGCAACATGTTATGATAATGTGTTTTGCACAATAATTAATGCTATTGCATGGATGAGGTTTATCAATTCCTTCTGCTAGCTGGCAAGGCTATTTAATGGTCAGTGCTTGTTACAATCAGCTCATCTCCCTACCATTGCTGTCGTTCCAATCTTCGCACTGTTCCGAACAGAAAGGGAAGCGAATCATTTTGAAATTACGTCCTGCGAATAGAATCGATCTAGTCCTTCACAGCCACAGCAACATGGCCGAATATCATTGTTTGTACAGAATAGCCGGCAACAACACGAATATATTTTAGGGACACGAGCGGATAGATATTCCAACTAAGCAGATTCCCTTTTTTTCTTCTCGGATCTCTTTTTGCCGCTTCAGAAATTTTCCAAGGGTGACTAGCGGCGGCAGTTTTGGCGATTAAGGCTTTTTTTTATGGCGTAGAAAAGATATTGCTGGTAAATTTTTGCTTCTTGGAAAAACGGGATTACAAACAAGCTATTTACTTTTCGATCAAGAAGAGACGAAAAAAGACGGACACACAAACACGCTGAGTTTGGTGGATTCAATTAGCAGAAAACAGAATTTGATTTTTTTTCTCTGGAGTTATCGAATAATCAGTGGATTAATCAATTTGTTGTATCGCAGATATTGCTGATTTCGTGTTATTTTTTCGTTTAGGATACAGTCGAAAAAAAATTGTAATGAAGAGAATGTTGGAGAAGTTAGGGTACGTATTTTGATATTCCAAAAGATTTATATTGCGTAGATGGAAGGTCGGGTCATTACAATTGAATTGGGTAGTTTGATTTTCAGGGCTCTTTTTTTTGAAACTCGTCAACGAATCATCAGCAAATCGGCTTTTTCTAGTGTAAACGAACCGCGTTCCTTTACCTTCGAAATAAGTATTACGTCAAAAGATTTTGCACAATTTTCATGAGAAAAATATGTGCTGGAATGCAGCCATAATTACATATATTTCTAGTAGTAAACAACCAGTGTTAATGCTTGTTCCGAATAAAATACGAAGTGTAAAATAAATTTTACAAAAATATAGATACATTAAATGACGGTATGGTTAATTTTACATATTTTAAGCATATTTTTAAGATTTTTTTTGAAAATGCTGTAGACATAAATAAATTTCTGAACAAATTGAATAATAATATAATTATTCAAGAGTATTCTCTACAATTTTGGTTCAAAAATATTGATTATTTAGCCACTGACACCAAATTTTCGTAGACACCTAAAAAAAAGTAGTTTTTCGATGCACAGGATAACTCATCACTCGATCATCTGATGATAAAAAAAAACCAAAAGATTTCGTTAGTTTATGAGTTTTCCAAGGTAACCACATTTAGATATATTTTTTTAAACGATTTTCCAATTTTTAGTACCAATTCTAAGTTAAAAAACGAATTTTTTAATTTTTTTATTAAAAAATCGTTAATCTTGTTATTATAAAACAAATCATGATCATTAAAAATTAAAAGTTTTCGACGTGGTTACCTTGTGATTTATTTACAGAATAAGTGTTTAAAATTTGAAAAGGATCGGATAAATAGATTTTGAGTTAGAGCGTTCACCGACTTTGAAAAGGCCAAGTGTTAGAAAATGGCGTTTAAAAAAACAGGAACAGCCGATTTACAGTTTATATCCCGTCGAAGAGTAGAGGTTTGAAATCCTATAGCTCCGTCAGTCAAAAAATACCATATTCCCCTTTTAACAGACATAGGAACCTTTAAAATTCATTGTAAGTCCTAGAAAATTGGGCGGAAAAACATTCGTTTCAAAAAGCTTTAAAAAGAAAAGCAGTTCATTCAATTTTTCGAATCATAATTTAATTTTTGACCTGAAAGCAGTGAACTTACATCACAAATTAAATTCAGTTTTTTTTCCGCGAACACATCCTATTAATTTACAACCAACCATTTTCATTTCCTTTTTCCTAGTATTCCCTTGTCCTTTTCTGGTAAAAAAAATCCATTTAAAAAGTTGCTTTTGGCTTTATGCCAATCATAATTTTTTCGCACAAGTCTTTCGACTGAATTTCTGACCTTCAGATACACATTTGTTTGTGGGCTCGTGTAAAACTTGAGCCTGTTGCCAAAATAAAACCTATAAAGAAATATATGAATTTCATCTACGTACTGTTGAAAATTCAATTTACTTTCTGGAAAAATGTTAACATTTCACCTTCAGTCATTTCTTTCGCCGAAAAACAAAAATGTTAATAATTTATAAACATTTTTTTCAATTGCTATAAATATTTATATACACCTACCAACGCGTAAAATTGAATTTTTCATTTATTTTTCATTCTGTCGCGAACAGATTTTCCATAGAATATGGTGAAAATTCGGAAAGTAGTGTCGACACATTTAAAGCAATTCAGTGTAGTTCAACATTCAGAATATATATATATATATATATATATATATATATATATATATATATATATATATATATATCGTTTGTTTTGACAGTATTACAAAGGTGGAATATAAAAGAAATGCATAGCTAGCATTTAATATAGATAAACATATATTTTTGATTTTCCTGAATGTGTTTTCCTTTCACATCAAATAGAGCGATGACAGGAAAATGTCTCGTGCATGTGCTACACACTGTAACGTAGGTTGGCATATTTTAAATATTAATATATTTTTTTGGCAGAAGAATTATCTGCAATAGGGAAATGTTTAGTTGGATTTTTGAAATGGTTTTTTTCGGTTCCAAGGGATGAAAAGTCTTTAAAGTGAGGCATTTAATAAGATGTCAATCTTATGATGAATTGTGTGTTTATTTTCTTGTTGCTGCTCTCATTGAGCTGAAGGATGGAGTATCCACAAGGAAATATTCGGGCGAAAAGTGTGTTCTACAATTATCAAAAAGAGTCCTTCAAATGTGCAGTCATAATTCGATTTTCTTTTTCATCACCAACTGAACTGCAACTTCCAACTGAAAGACTTATCTGAAACACAAAAATCAGAAATTTTATGTTATGTTTTTTTATGTTACTGGCTATCGTGTGAACCAATAAATATTTTTTTTTGTGAAAAAAAAAACGTCTGTTCCAAAAAAGTTGTCGAAAAATCGTAATTTTTTTTGTAAGTTTCTGACTTAAAAAATATAAAAAATAAAATTTTTTTAAGATGTTTGATATTCACACGATACCTATACATATTAGAAATAAGCTGTAAAAATTTCAAAAGGATCGGTCGAGTATATTTTGAGAAATCACTGGCACCGTATCAAAAAAAGTAGCATCGGGAAAAACTCGTTTAAAGGTTTTTTATACTAAAAAATCTAAGAAAACTTATACTTACAGCATTTTCAAGCTAATCTGAGATAGCAGGTCCATAGAGTATCCCTTCAGCATCTTCGAACATCTCGTTTTCTTCACTTCTTTCTTGTCTGGGGCTTTGTCTAGCTTCTTTGAAGAGCTGCGGCGGTTGGCCATTTTCACGCGCGTTTCGTCGCGCCTACACGCATAATTTATGGCTGTGGGTCTGATTTTGATGCCCATTATGCTCTATTATTTTAAAAGTGGGTGCAAAATCTTCATTGTATATACAAGCAGCGAAATGTGTTGCAATTTTTACTATTTCTGAGCCGTAAGTTTGATGCTTAGGCGCTATGGACCAAACACAGTTGTTAAAGCTTTCGTTATTATTTTGAGTATTTCCACCTAAGCATCTTTCTAACAACTCATTTTTAGTAAAATCTTCATATATCGGCTTCAAAACATTTTGTGCTTCTTCTGAAAGAGGAGCAGGATGCTTGAATTTGTCCAAAGAATTAGTAGCCTTTGCATTTTGGTACTTGCACCGTGAGTCGGCGCCTTTAGGACACATCGGTCATGCTGCGGTTTCTCGTCGGTCGATATTTTATGATAAAAAGGTACCCAAGCTTCGTTACGCATATCCTGTACTAAATTTTTATTCCTGATTATAGCTGGTCCATAATAAGTCGATAATTTTTTGGAGAAATTCGAGTGTAATTTTTTTTCCTATTTTGGTGCACCTTTTTTTTGGGGCTGTGTCCTCTTGATTGGTTTTTTTCTGTCACTTGTGTAACAAAGCAGAGAAACGAGAGAGAAAAAGAGAGAGATGGTGCAGCCCAAACGTATTACGCATCGGTGAAAGCGCGCCAGGTGTATTCCCCAGTTAAATTCATTCGAAATTCCGCCAAGTACGACAGCACCAGAAGATCTCGCTACCATGCATTCCGAAACCAGGAGAATCGCAGAAATGTCGTCCCCTCAGGTGAAATAAGCGTATAAGCATAGAAGTTAGCATGCAAGATCTAACACATTCACTCCCATTGGCGGCATAAGAAGAACAAAATTCTTTGCTTGAATTGACCACGCTTTCCCATCTATTGATACAGGGGGCACGTCTGATTTCTGACCATACTTCCGTATTGCTAGTCTTTACGCACACCTGAATAAAAAGATGGGAAAGCATGATCCTTACTACTGACGCGCTCCGAGGCACTCTTGGAAATATCGAAATAAATATTGTTATAATGTTCAGATCATTATGAAATTTTAACTGAGCATTATTGAAGCACTTTTCTTTCGAAATCCATAGACAAAATTTGTAAAATAGGTATACGCCTTGAGAAACCTAGCTACAAAAAATACTAGGTTTAGCTTTAGATGCACACCTGTCTGTTATGTTCTTGATATTTGAAATCAATTAGTTCTTCTACTGCTGCAAAATTATCAAATCTATCCACATCATTATCGAAACAACTCATGAAAAAAAAAGATAAATGCATCACTGAATCGAAATTAATTCGCTAGCAATTCAATTCAATCTATCGTACCACCATCTTTCAATACGACTTTCAGGCGAACAAATCAAAATGTTAAATCCATCCAAAAGACGCGAAACAAATTCATACAATCATCTGGTTGCAAATCAAGTCATTTAATGTCGTTACAATACGAACGAACCAACGAACGAAGGAAGATTCACTGGGCTGGGTTTGTTATCCACTCTTTTGGAATATATTTTTTTTGCCAGCATTGTTAACGTGAACTCGCATCCAGTAGATCCTTGACATTCCATGTCGCGGTGCTGCTGGTAACAAGGAGCGTGTAGCATGATTATTGTACTGTATTTGTTGAAGGTGCCTCAATTTTTTATTCTTGCCTCCTCCTACAACAATGTTTATCTAGAAATCTAGTGAAGCATAAGGACTTCTTGAAAAGGTTGATACTGCTGCTCCTACTCCTGTTCCTGCTCCTACTTGTTCTCGTCTTGACATTCGCTTGGCAGCCGAAATACAAGAAGTCAAATCAAGATCAAGACGTTATGACGATTCGTCCATAATAAAAACGAGTCGCTGCTTCCTTTAGCATTGACAAGGAAATGTTCTGCCAATCGTGAAGATAGGAAAATTGAAAAGGTCGAATGGAAAAAAAATAAAGAAGTGCAGAACTAGTTACAAATCAGTAAATGAAATTATGTATTTTCGAATAGTAGAAATGAACTTTCTGCTGGTTGAGTTAAGAATTGAGTTCTGTCTTGAATTTGATAGCAATTACAGTGCCTGGATGCATGAAGTAGACTTTCTAGCATGAATTTTTATGAGTGCAACCAAACATAATAATTTAATTAATCTTAGAAAAAGGTAAATTGCGATGAGAGCTCTTCGAATTTTTGTCCTTACGCCAGTCCGGAAATAATAAATTGTTGATTGTTGTGTCTCTTCTCAACAAAAATAAAAAAGAGAATAAATTAAGACAGTACAGAAAAATAGTATTGAAAGAAAGAAGTCAATACGTTTTCTTTTTCTAAGCAAAATCCTTTCTTTCTTTCCCAACGACAAATTACGTCCAGAAATAGCTGCACGCTCCAATAACGTCCTTGAATGTTAATTTTTTGTTTGGTTTTACTTGAAAAGCCTATATAGTGTAACACGCTCCAGCGATCATACACACATCATTCCATTTTGATTATTTATAAAATGTGTACCACCTAATGCAGTAATATGTATATAAATCCAAATATATCTGCATACATATCTGCACCACATAAAAATCTGTTAAAATCAAATAAAAGTTTGCTCGTGCCAAATCCTTTTCAAATGTGTCTTTTCTTCTTCTTTTTTTGTTCCTGGAAAAAAAATATTGTCTGCATTCATATATATATATATATTTTTCTTGTTATCATATACATGTGTGAAGCTCTGCAAAAATGTTGAATTGAATGCCAACCTTCTTGACATTCACCGATTTTATTAACGCATCAGTTTTGTGGTTCTGAATCTGATTCAATTTCTACGGTTCATAAGAGCTCTTATGAAAATACAAAATATAAGGTAAAATTCAATTAGACGACGGCACGAAAGGAAAATGTAATGTAATGATGAATATGAACATATATTTATTTATGATAATTTATGGAAATTTAAAAAAACGATGAAAATCTGCCATCAACATGATGAGATGAGAATATACAACGTGAATTATTATTATTATTGATTGTATTGAATCAATTATTATGGGGAGATTGAGACAAACAGAGGGGGTTAATGGGAAAAGTTTTCTGTTGAAGCATTCGTTAATTTGTTATACAAGTTAAATGGAAGTTGCATAATTTGTCTAGGAAGGGATGATATTGTGTTGTGTTGTCCGAAGGAAATCAGATGATTTTTGTTTCATTATCTGTAGATGTGCCCAAGCCGCAAATAACAAGCCTCACCAACTTGAGCGCACTTCAAGTCCATGAGATGATACATCTTGCAAAGAGTGACTTGGTGACGGTTTATTCAAGATGCTGTATAACTAATGAAAACATTTAGTTTTTTGCATATTTTCCTTTAAAAATTCTTGAGCTTTTTGTAACAAAATAGTTATTGTATGGTTAACACCACACTCGAAGTGAATCATTGCAATTTTTATGCAATCCCATGTTCATATTTAGGGGAAAATACAATTTTAAGTAAATTTTCCACTAAACAATGACGTGAGCATTCTTTCCTGGTATCATCCTTTCAATAGAAGATTCTTTTATTTTGGAACTTTTTTCATATTTATGCTGATTACATAATAGATCCTAGATTAGTCAAAAATATTTCTTGATACATTCGAACTGTACATACTCTCACAGTCCAACCCATCCCTACGATAGGCATCTATCTTCATATTTCCAGCAGCAATCTATATCTTTTCATCCTTAGTAATAATTGAGTGGGAGAGTAGGTGGACTCGTTGTGATGATGTTAAGAAAACTTGCCGTGTGACTAAATTAATTATTTTTGCTATACATTCAAGACGAGAAACTTTATTATTACGAGAAGCAATTTTCAAATTGAATTTCTCAACTGTTACTTTTCAGTTTTGAATTTTCCAGATAGATTTTACATCATATGAAAGACTGGCTACATAAAGTGGTAAGAATGATTGCTTTCCACCAATACCCCGCTAAGTGTATGGAAGTGAAATTGTCTTCCTACTCCTGGTGGGACCGCAATGAGTTTGTTTTACTGAAAAGGACTCACTGTTTGTTTCGTTCGTTTATGGTCTTATACATACGAATGGAGATCGACGATGCGACGGGATCAAACAAGGGAAAAACATGAGAAATTCTAGAGATGCTATCGTCCTTTTGGGTGAAAGTAGAAAAGTTTTAATTGAAATCATAGACTGTTGAAGCGACTTAACCAGATCTGTCGGGATGATTTGTGTGGCGGTCGCAGACAGCTCACAAAAATATGTACTGGTTATTTTTGCCATCTAAGCATTCATAAGATCCTTAAATGTGTGTCGTATAAACCTACATATGCATATACCCATAAATAAACGAACTGAATTTTCACATTAAGGTCATGGGCCCAAAATTGTAGGCTTTTTCACTTTATTTCACTTTTAACAAGTATGTATGTCCCAGTCAGTCAGGAAGGCTTCATGTTGTTAAGGACAACATAAATAGAAGCGACGAAGTCAACACAAATTTAGCGGGAAAAGCCACTTCTGGTTTCCGTAAGCTCACTTCAACGCTCGATGAAGTGTAGAATTATAGACGTTTTCCTTTTTCCTCTATCAGGAAATAACACATCATTAAGTTTCATTGATTTGATACAGTCGGGTTCGCTCCTTACATGCTAATATATGATATGGGAGGTATCATGCCTATAATTAACATATTAGTTCAATATCATCATGTATGCGAGGGTGTGATTGACGTGGAATGATTAAATGTGACCTTTAAAGATTGTGAATAATTTAAGGATATGATTGGTTTAAGTTTATATTTTGAATTGAATATGTCGTATCTAAGAATGATATTTTACGATGCAAGAGCTACATTTACTTGACTACAAATGAGGATACTTGCAAGAAGTTATATTTAATGGTACATGAATAAAATAAAACGATTTATAGGATGGCGAGAGATCAATCCTCTCATAAATTAAAAAAAAGCAGTGTAGCACTCTGAGAGTGTCCGACGGAAAGTTTAGCTACATTTTGCAAATGATTATGTAAAGGGTAATAAGTTGCATATAAATAAATGCAGGAAAAATTCAGGAATTAATGTGACAAATTCAAAAATCTGGCGTGCATACAATAGGACAAAATATGAAAAACAATTGCTTTTATTCACACAAAGTAACTTAGAGAGAGAGAAACAGAGGGAGCGGGGATTTGAACCCTCTACCTCGAGAGCAAAAGTCGGGCGTACTGTTCACTGAACCAGTTGCTCTACTCTTCTATTTGCACATCATTGCAGTGTTGTCCGCACTTTGAATTTTAAGACACACTTCCGTTCGCTTTTTCGTTCGGTACTCTTTTTCTGGGCTCACTTTTCGTTAGAACCTCCGTAAAGGAAGCTGAACCTTCAAAAAATATAATAGAACAGTGTTTTTGGAACACTAATCAGCAGTCGAAACAAGCATAATTAAACACAAAAATGGTAGACATGTCATATGTCTAGTCAATCCGGATATCAATACTTACCATTCAAGTTCTTCATCAGATGGGGTCTAAAACGAAGAAACCATATCTACAGCACCTTGAAATTTTTCGAAAAAATCATGGTTTTCTCAGGCGAGTGAATATCAACGTCCATCGTTCGTGTAAAACATGTGATTTATTTTGTTCAATTTCGATCGCAAAGACATTAGAATGTGCTTATTCGATTATTTGGATGACCTTTCATCAACCATTCAATCAATCATTCAATTTTTTTGATGGTTTTGTTGTCAATGTTTTTGAAATTTATTCTTCCTTTTATTTTGCAGTGATCAAATAGTTCAGAATACACGCAGATGCCTTTTCAAGTATATTTTCAAAAATTTAGGTATCATTATTTGATGATCCAAAATCACTATGTCTACGAAAATTTGTTTAAAATGCTATTGTTCTACCCATTAAATATTTCAAAATATCCATATTTTTTTGGCAATTTTCAAATCCTCGTACCTTTAAAAATGATTTCTTAAAATATTTTGAATCTGCAGAAATCTTCATTCAATCGATCAAAAAATTTGACAAAAATGGTCTTACTAAGATGTTAAAAAATAAAAATCAAACATTGTCCTTATTAAATGATTTCTTGTAAATAATTTTCGTAATTTATAATTTTGTACGTAGTTTGAGTTCTAAATTTTCGATAAAATCTTTAAAAAATATTTGACGAATTTTCTGTCAAGTTATTCAAGTAATAAATTCATGGACATGATTTTTTGTTGATATTGTTCATTGTAAAATCAATTATAATCATTTAGATACTCCGGAAGTCTCCCCGTTCTTAGTTTTCAAAAAGAATTTTTCAACAGTTTTACTCAAAAGAATTCCTATCACGTTTTAACTTTGTCAACATCTTCTTTGTTGCATTTTTCAAGATCTTTTAAATTACGCTTAGTCGCGGTTAGGTTAATTTGTAAGAGCAAAAAAAATCTATGTAGATAACAAACTCCAGTTGTAATATCTACATAAATCTCTTAAATTCCGTACATTCCAACAGTCTTTTAAATGTTCTTCCCAAATTCCATCGGGAATCATCAACAAAAGTGGGTGTTAGCCACTAACAGCATAGTTTTCAATAACTCATTCGTAGAATAGCATTTAAAGTTAGCATCATCCATCTGGATTATGTCTTGTATAACGCTAGCAACAACTTGATTAAATCTAATATTTCCAACAATAATTAAATATATATGTATATATGCATGCATCAGGGAATGAACAAGGCATCAAATGTGTATGAGAATTTCCAATTAAAGTTTCAATTTTCCTGGAAAGTTTTTGACAAAACGAAAAATTCAACTATGTAGTGTGGTCGTATCTATCTTGTGGCAAATACCAGATACTCAGAGATGTGTATACGGCCATGGGTAGATGAAACAAGGATGATGACATATATGTATATCTTTCACCTGTTCGAAAAGTTTCTCAATAAAATTTCACTCTGAGATATGAATGAAGCTAGTTAGATGAAATGTTGCAGTTGGATTCTATAGAATGTTACATTTACAACTATGAATGCTGTTGGCATTCCTGAGAAATGCAGAAATGCATGTGCTCAAAAAGTTGAACATGGTGCCATCTTTACGGAGAAGTTAATTAGACGTTTCTTTTGATGTCTTTATACATTGTAAATTGTTGCATTAGAAAAGCTAAGTTAATTCCGAGCGTTAATTTGTTTGGTAAAGTAAGCAAAATTTTATCCAAAATTAGATGCAAATACTGGAACTAGAACTGTTGTTTTTTGACCAATTATTGGTTCAAAAATTCGATCCGATTTAATTCAGAATCGGGCACTAGCTTGATTTCGAGCCGCAAGAGATTTTTATGTAAAGGCTTCTTTACATATATAATTCATGATATAAACTGACTTTTGATGGACATAAAGCTGAAGCGAAATTTTTGCACTATCCTCGTCAGTAAGCCATTTACAAATCATCAATCATACTTGCCTCGATTTTTCCAATATCGATTTTCAATACGCTTAATGAAAATCGTCAACAATGTGATCCAGAGTAGTTCCTGCCCTATTGTGTTTATTGTACCTTAAATAAGTAGAATACTTGTGCAATCTTTACATAGTCGATGCATTGATTTCCTCGATGCACGTTCATCATTCGTACATAATTAACCAATAGCAATCTGCATTATATGCATGTAAGGACTCGCAGTCTGATTTGCAACAGGAACAAAACGTGGAACATTCAAATGCATTATATATACAAACATCCATGTTAGTGCATCCATCTGCAACGAATGCATTTACAACAAATGGTAAATGTTTCAAATAGGCCCTTACTGTGGAATAAGCTTATTTATTTGTGTTGCCATTCGCTATTTACGCTATTTATGCACAGGTTAGCAGGGATTTCAGGATGTCTATGCACTTTTCTGTGTATTTTGTGCAAAAGGAGTGTTTAATTAAACTTGACGGGCGTCTTCTATGGTCACCACTCATTCAACCCCAGAGTCATGGTTACACTTTGACTATACGTATACTGTCTACGTATATTTCCACATGTGAAAATTACAAGAGAGCACCCTTTGAATTCAGCCATGAAAGGATGTCTGGCGAATAAATACTCTTTCCATGTGGATTTTTCATTAGAGTAGCTGAACTGACTAAGTCGATTTGAAGCTCTTTGAATGCTTTTGCGGATTTATTTAGTGATAATATGTTGCAAACGTTTGACTGCAAGGAAAAAAGTGGAATTTGTCGGAGAATTGAAGTGCAATTATGTAAATGGGGTGATTTCCGACAACAATTTTGGATCTTTTGATATCACAATTATTATTTCATAGGAAAACGATTATGATTTCTAGTACAGATTAAAAAGATCCTTTAAAGAATATCACGGAAAGATGTGAAACATCAAAACATATATCACATGATAAAGACAAATCGTCGCCATCCTCTTTGAGTTGAAATTTGTGTCCTAAATTCTGGATTGTAACCATTTCTCAAGTTAAGGAGTATATCGAAAAAAATGACCTTTATAACTATGTCTCTTAAAGTGGTATTAAATGCTTCATCGAACTAATTTTTCTTTATTTTTTTATTATATTATATTAACTAAAATTCAATGAATTTTCATTTCAAGGAAGAAAAAAATTCGGACTTTTCCGTTAACTCCACGCATTAGGCTCCGTACAACCGTGTCATCGACCCCCTTATATGCGTTTCTCCACTTTTTTTTGAAAATCCTTTGCGGTTTTAGCAATTTTGTTTGTTTTCTTCAATATTTTCTTCAATTCAGGCCAATATCTTTTGATTGGTCGAAGTTCTGGACAGTTTGGAGGGTTAGCTGCTTTCGGTACCACGGGCATATCCTCATACCACTTCATTGTTGATCGAACATAATGGCTTGTAGCTAAATCTGGCCAAAATGCTACAGATGCGTCATGTTTCTCGATAAATGATTTTAGGCACTTATCTAAACACTCTTCGATGTATAGTGCTGAGTTGATGGTACCCATCGCTATAAATTTCTCTGACCTAAGGCTTGGGAAATTTGGTGCTTTTTTGGTTTAATATTTTGAGCTTACACCACCTTTTGATCCTGCTGTATGGAAGTCCTGACCGGGAAACTGTGCCAAACCGGCTCTCACGGATGTTTCATCGTCCAACACAACACAATCGAATTTGGTCAGATAATCCTTGTGTAGCTTTCAAGCCCGATTTTTCGCTTCTTTCTCCTTTTCCTCGAATCGATCAGATCCTTTTGGACTTTATATGATCTAAGATTATAATGCTTCTTAATCTTCTGAACCATTGCGTTCGGTGTTTGCACTTGTTGAGCCATATCTGCAATGAATGTGTCAGTACTCTGCAAAAATGTCCTCTTTACCTTTCGGCTCAAATTTGTATCGGATGGACCTTTTTTACTAACTGATCCAGATTTTCTAGCAACAGGGAGGCTATTTTTGTATTTGATAATCGTTTGTTTAACTGTTCCAATCGACAAATTGGTCTCCTTTGCTAGTACCAAATATTTACGCAGGGGATTTTCCAAGAATTTTCACACAATTTTGATTTGATGACATCTTTTCAAGAATGATCTTACAATAAGAATGGATTATCCGTTTTTTTACGCATTTTATAGGTTATTTTGCATACCGGATGAAGACTTAAAGTTATCCCAAACAGGAGCTATGTAGGAAAAATAAAGGTCAATTTTTCCGATACAGTCCTTATATCAGGTGACTAACTTAAAGAATAAAGCTGCATACCTAAAGTGCATTTATTCAAATTATGACTATTTTATCCCTCCGATAATTTTACTTGCAAAATAAAAGCCTAACATTTGTTCTCATTTTTATCAGCAAGCGTTCCGTCTTGAAAGGTTTTATCTACAAAATTGTATCAAAATACTTTGAATAGATAGACAAGTTGTCCTGAATTTATAGAATTATAAATGTGAAAACTAAGTAATAGTATCTCTGTAACACCTTAAAATATTCCCTTTTAAGCTCAGTGCGAATTCAGTTAGCACATACAGTCCGTTCTGAAGTAACTCAAATTTGACTATGTTCCAAAAAGAAGGTAACAAAACAAAAGGATTCTATTCATTTTACTATGCTAGACAGAGAAGCTTCCTTTTGATAGTTTTTGAGAATATTTCAAGCAGCCTGATCATACTTCAGGAAGAGGTAGTAACGGAAAGCAAACAATCACGCTGAGTAAGGTTATTAGCTAACTCTGTGTATTTCGATCGGAAACGATATAGCTGAGTGGTCTGCACTATCGTTTCAAGACAAGGCTGTGATATCTTCCATTCCTGTCTCATTGTCCTTGTAATATCATGAATAGTATTGACATGATCCCAACAATAAATCAAGATACTCTTAATTTAAGTTGTTTTACGACGTCCCAACCTAAAACAGAACGAAAACTTGAAGATGAATAGCAACCATTGAAAGCCTTCCAGTTTTCCAACAAAAGGACTCACCGCAATGCACTTCCTGATATTCAAAAAAATCAACACAGCATAAAACAGTTTTTGCTATGTAATCCCACGACCGCGGCTAACATTTTCTAAGTACGTCCGAACTGAATCCAATTTAACTAAAAGACGTGAAACGGTCCTTTTTTCCACTCTCGATATTTCATATTTTCATTCCTTGTCGGCGATGAATTTGAAAATTGCAAACATTCCTACCAAGTTGACATCTTTTGGCCAAATATTATGCAGTAAGCAACAAAATCTGGATATTCCGGTAACTACAAATTGGTAGAGTTTTTTTCTTCAAGAGCTCTTGTTGTTATTTGTGCTAGGGCTTCCATCCGTTTTGAAAAATACTGCCTTTCAACAAGGATCTAATGGGGGGAAATCATAATTTTCCGTTGAGTGCATCTTTTATGATAGAAAATAGTAGTCCTTCGTAATTTTTTCCTGATGTCTAGACAGTGAAGACTTGACTCTTTTTTTTAACAATATGGGTTGAGTGGAAATGTCAATTGTTTTCATAGCAAAATAAAGGAAGAATTATTTTTGTATTAGAATTATACAAATTAATTTGCAAGTTAAATGGTAATTTTAATAGGCAAATATTTATTATTTATTTTCGAACCCTCGCTTTTTTTGGTTCGATATGATGATCACAATATTTCTTCTCCATAGACACTCAATTGTTTTCCGTCATTATCTTGTAAAATTTTTCCAACAATCTGAACTTAAAATTCTTTAAAATTGACGAAATTTTCGTAGCCATGATTTAAATATTTTTATCTGATTCGGAAATGAAGACAAAAAAAGTAATTAAAACCTTGCATGTAATTTCCGGGAAATGATATTTTATATTCTATTCTTCCAACGAATGTATATCCGCCTTATTGTGCTAGAATTTACCACACTCAGTATTTAGTAGTAATAAAGTTGTTTTTCTACACTTTTCTCCCCGGCAAGGATACTCGCGAACGAATGTTAAGCACCATAGACGAATCGTCTATGTTTCGTATACCAGGTGGGACTATAAACAACCGTAAAAGAATCTAATGAAATCCCATTCAGGACGAGAGAGTTTCTTTTCACATTAACGCAATAATCTTTGTGGGCTGAATGGCTACTACGTGCATCACGTACCACCATTTCATTCCGTTGGTGGATTTTGTGTTGTGATGTAATAAACTGCTCGGTAAGAGGCGTGCAATTAGTGGTAATGGTCATGGACTGTGTTGTTGGCAAATATACTCTCAGCAGCTGAGAGAATTGTAGCGAACGTTAGGGTTGTAAAGGATCAAATAGAAAGTCTGTTTTTATGTTGGTGAGGATCTTGTACGAGATCAATTAATAAGCAAATGTTATGTGTGTAATATTTTTCACAAATTTGGATCGAATTTAAATAGTGTCAGAAATCAAGATGCAATCTGGCGTTTTTACACTATATTTAAAGCATTTCCGTTTAAAGTTCGCTAGTTTCTGAATCAAATAAACATATTTCCCTATGGAATTGAATGATCATTTTATGCCCAGTTTTTTTCACGCGTTTTTTGGAAGTTTAGCTTCCTTTACGGAGGTTCTAACGAAAAGTGACTGAAAGGAGTGAGCCCAGAAAAAAGCGTACCGAACGAAAAAGCGAACGGAAGTTTGTCTTCAAATTCAAAGTGAGCACAATACATAGCAATGATGTGCAAATATAAGAGTAGAGCGACTGGTTCAGTGACCAGAGCGCCCGACTCTTGTTCTCGAAGTAAATAGTTCAAATCGCCGCTCCTTCTGTTTTTTTTATTAAAGCAAACGGGAGTTTGTCTTAAAATTAAAAGTGAGCACAATATATAGCAATGATGTGCAAATATGAGATTAGAGCGACTGGTTCAGTGAGCAGAACACCCGACTCTTGCTCTCAAGGTAGAGGGTTCAAATCCCCACTCTCTGTTTTGTTTTCTTTTTTTCTTCAAGTTGCTTTGTGTGAATAAAAGCAATAAATAAATTTCATATTTTGTCATATTACATGCATCCTAGATTTTTGAATTTGTCACATTATGTCCTGAATTTTCCTATATACAACTTTTTAACTTTTACATAATCATTTGTAAAATGTAGCTTAACTTTCCACCGGACATTCCCAGAGTGCCTCACTGCTTTTTTTAAGGAGTGAAATAGAGTCTCATTTACAATTTTCTTTTTTCACTCTTGGTAAATAAATCTAAAATATGATAAAATTTTATCATGATAAATGTCTGAATTGTTATGAAAAACACCCTTCAAGCTAGTCTTGCTTTTCAGGTTGATTTTTCACGAACTCTTGATTACAATGCCATTGTCTGCACGAGTACACCTAAAAAAACAATTCGTAAAAGAAAAATGTAAAATTCGTGTATTTTCTGCCGCGCCATCTCTTACCGTAATTTGCTATTTGATTGTATCCTTTTTATCACACGAATTCGGTTGTTTTCCTTTTGGCATTACGTGAAACGGTTACTGAGGCTTTCCAACGTTTCCCGTTTGTGACGGAAAACAACCAAGAAATGTATTGCATTTGTATGTATAAAAGGGAAAAACGTGCTACCGAATCGAACGACAGTTTTTCTTCAACAACAACAACAGCAAAAAATGTAAAGAACATCTTAATTTTCCTTGACTTTTCCACCGAGTGACTTGGAAACATTTGTTGTTTGCACTGTAAATAAAGTTGTCCGCTGTGATGTGAAAGCGTTAGCACAGCTGGAACGTGTTGTGTAATTTGTTTGGTACGTAACTTTATTTTGTGGTAATTATTTTTGTTTTTGGACAATTATAGATGGAATTATATGTAATTAATAATTTTGGATGTAATTGTGATAATTGGTTCAGTGAGTTTTAGGGCGAAAATCGATAAATTTAGCAAAGGTGAATAGGTTGAGTTCATTAGGTCGTCACAAGTGGTAGTTAATTGATTTTCCATGATAAGTTAATTTTTGAGTAAGTCTTAACCTGAAGATATTTAGCCTGGCTTCAAATTTAGTACAGTGGAATGTATTAAGTCTCCAGCTATTGGATTAGTCCTTCCACTTCTTCTTTATGAGCTGCATAAGCCAAACTGTTACTGTTTCATATCATATATCGAGCTGCTAAACATTCCTCCCATTCGCTACTCAAATAGGATTGTGACCTCAAGCTTCCATCCTTTTCAAACCAAAATCACTATATCTGAAAACCATGGCAATACCAAAAACTCTACCATAATCTCTTTGCCCAAAATCCAGCCGTAATTTACCAACTTACTGTTTTCATAGCATTTAACAACAGCTCAATATTTCATTAGTTCATGACTTAACAATAAAATTTTGCCTAGTAGAGGTACGTACAATCGCCCACGTCTGCATTCATGTAGGGACCTCTTAAATTGTTATTTGCATGAAAACATTTTAATACCTTTCTACCGTAAGGTACGTATTACCAAGAAAAGAAAATAGGTTAACCAGAAAACGATCAAAGTGCGGCTGTTGAAATATTAAAGCATATTCAAGTGCAAACGTAGCAACCACTACACTACTATGGCTATAACTACATCCAATTTACTACTTACTTCCCAGCCGTACTACATACTACGCTTGTACTACGTACATACATATACGTTTGTGCAAATAATTAAAATTTTATAGTCGTGTAAGAGGCTAAAGCTCAACAATTTTGAAGCTTAAGTGGATTCGCTACGTATATAATTCAGTGGTAGTTTGATGGCATAATTGTCTGGTGGTTTTTGTTTAATTCAAAAGGACAACATGGAGGATGGTGTATACTATCAAAAATACGTACAATGTGTAAATATAAAATGAAGGAGGAGGGAAAGTGAACGCGCCTAAATAGGTGGAATTAATTATCATCTGCAAGAGGCAAATAGTACAGTCAAAGCGTCCGAGTTTTAATGTAAATCGTACATTTTTGGTAGGTAATGGTATAGTTAGCTTAAGTTCAAGTTTCTGGTGTCGCAGCTCCAATCTTCTGGATTCCATCTTGAAAACAAACGAAAAGTGGGGCACCCCCACATCATCGAAACCATGGCTCCCACAAGAAAGTTGTGTATGACAAACTTGCGTAGAATAAATTTTTTAGCAAGTTGTGCATACATCACTTTTATGTGGTGTCAATAATGAAAAAGATTCAAGCCAAAACCAACACCCAAAATGGGAGGAACAACTTTCGGGCGCCACAACTTTTTTAATTTCACAATTAACGCCAAACACGTTCGGATACTTTTCTAAGACAATTTTCTCACAAATCGTTTGCGGTATTGATTGTTCTAATCATTGTACATTAGCGGGAGTTATTCCATCTCAAAGGGGAAAAAGTCGCGTGAAAAACGCGTTTTTAGGGCAAATAATTGGCTTTTAAAGGCAAACACACCACCCCCCCCCTCCCCGGTGCGAAACTCGCGAAGCATTTTAGTAGACGGGCAGATTTTTCAGAGCAATGTGTAGTATGTCTTACTGTGAGCTTAAATCCCAGTTTCTGGAGTCGCAGCCCCATCTTCTGGGCTCCATCGTGAAAACGGAAAAAAGTGGGACGGCCCCATATCTCGGAAAGCACCGCACTCACAAAAAAGTTTAATAGTACAAACTTATGTAAAATTCAATTTGCAGTAAGTTGTGGATACATCATTTTCACGTGTTGTCCATAATAAAAGAGTAACACCCCAAAAACGACGTTGAAAAGGGGGATCATTTTTCGGGCGCTACAACTTCTTTGTTTTCCCTATTACCAGGAAATTCATTCGAAAATGACTTTTAGACAATTTTATCACCAAACGTTTGTGGCAATTTTGTCGCAGGTCGTTTGCGGTATTAGTTGTTTCGATCATTGTGCCCTGACGGGAGTTATTGTGCCTCGAAGGGGAAAAGTCACATGAAAAATGCATTTTAAGACCCGTTTATCTGGTCCTAAAATGCTTTTTTCACGTAAGTTTCCCCCCTTTGGGATGCAATAGCTCCCGCCTGAGTACAGCGATCAAAACAATCAATACCGCAAACGACTTGCG
Source organism: Oxycera nigricornis (assembly GCA_963942545.1). Lineage (NCBI taxonomy): Eukaryota > Metazoa > Arthropoda > Insecta > Diptera > Stratiomyidae > Oxycera > Oxycera nigricornis. The sequence continues at coordinate 99,614,916 of OZ012663.1, forward strand.
ACAAAATTGCCTTTAAGGTCTTACGAATATGTTTTAGGGTGTGTTCTGTGGCGCTCGAAATATGTTCCCCCTTTTTTGGATGTCGTTTTAGTCTTGTAACTCTTTTATTGTTGACACCACGTAAAAATGATATATGCACTACTTGCTAAAAAATTTATTCTACGCAAGTTTGCCATACACAACTTTCTTGTGGGAGCCATGGTTTCTGAAATATGGGGCACTTGCCACTTTCTTTTGTTTTTAAGAGGGAGCCCAGAGGATTGGAGCTGCGAGCCCAGAAACTTGAACTTATTTTAACTATACCATTGCCCACGCATTGCAATAAAAATTTACCTGCCTGCCCAAAATGCACGGTCAAACTCTCATTTGACTGGACTAATATTTAAATAAGTTGGCGGCAAAAGCATCGGTAGAATCTGCAGAGGTGCTACTAAACGACTTGCCGAATGAAAATGAAATGAAAATATCCTGTAGTCGCCCATACTGTTCTGTTTACAAATTGATGTACGTTTAATTTGTAATTCCATCAAGAACCGATGTAAGACCAGAGCTCAATACATCAAAAAAAATGTTTACCGAAATGAAAGCTTACGCACGACATACTTTTCGTTTCATCTTATGTTCAGAACATTCTAACTATTGGTAACATCAACTCAAAGAAATAACACTAGAGTGAAGCACAACACAAATCCCATTTGAACTTCTAATTTCAAAACGAATTTCACCCGAATCAAATTAAATCAACTTAAATGAACCGAATCATGGAATTTTCCACTAAATTTCTTTTTAGGCGAACTAGAAAATTCCATCTAGACCAGTTCTCTTTTTCTCTCATACCATGTCCTACTACTTGTTCATTCGATACATTTCCAAGTAGATATATATACTATCGTCGATGCGTCTTAGTGTCCGCACTTTCATATTCCCGAGCGTATAATGTCCTGGGAGACGGCTGAAAAAAGCTAGCCCGGGATAGATGACTATATGTAGGTCTGGTCGTCCTTTTCGGATGGATATCTAACACCCGATGATGATGATGGTGCTGATGACGAAGCCTGGTAACATTTCCAATGCTGGTGGTGGTGGTGATGACGACAAAATGGACGACTACCTTGCTACCACGCCGCGAAGAACTTACAGAACTGAAGCAACCTTCATCAGGTCTACAACATATATCACTTTAACACCGCATTAATAATTCATAAAGTTTTACTTTGAAACTTTTATTTCTGCACTTTAAAAACTTTTTCGTATGCTCCACAATTCGAGTACACGAAGAAGCTCAAGCTTACAGTTTTGGTTTGGTCGTGTCGTCGTCTTGCGTCGTCCAGGTTATGTGCAAAAGGACGAAAAAAAAATAGATGGTGAGAGTTTAAATGTAGTCAAGAGGGTTAAAGTGGTTTTCTTAAGAATTTTTTTTAGATTGAATAGAGCGACCTTTTGTATTTGTGACGATATGATGGTTGAATAGGTTTTGTGTTGCGAACACCTATCGAATAAAGAAGTATCCTTGGATGTGTATTCATAATAATAATTTTAGGCTAAATTTTGTGTTGACTTTCAATGCTTATCTTCATTTTTTTTGGCTTGCGATCCTGGATATGTTCATAGGAACTTTGTCATCTTAACATATTTCGAAAGGTAGGATTTGTTGTGAGCTGTAGAACTCATGATGGTATCAATTATTGTGCTTGCTCGTACCCAGGAAGCTTGTTGCTAAATCTTTAAATAATTAGAGGTCATTCTGCCTGTTGAATTCTCATTCGATATCAATCCGAAACCTGTACCTTACATTTATTGCACAGAGCTCGGTTGGTTGTATTGACAGTCTCCTTTATCCAAAGGTGGCTCACTTCGGCCACGATAGACCCATTGTGGTACCGCAGAAGATTAGGGCGGCACTAGAACCTGCGGGTTGTTGAGAACCATCCAGATTCTCGTAAGAAGCTTTGTTATGCAGCTAATATCTAAATCAGCGACCTCCGTGAGATTTTCCAGGAAGGGCCAACCACAAGGTTTGCGTGCGCTTCCTGAACAGTGCTGGGCATTCGCACAGAAAATGTTGGATTGTTTCTTTCTCATCCTCCTCATGCACAGAGGTCACAGCCATACAAATTAATAGCAGTTGCTGATTGTCCTGAATAACCGATGCATCCGAATAAATCTGCTCTCGATCTAATCAAGTGAAACATCCTGTTTCCTGTATTAATTAATCAGCGGTAATAAATGGACCAATATTTTAGTGTCTGGAAGTCGTATTAGTATGTTAAATGATCTCTCATATATATACATCTAAAAATAAAGTAGATAGTCATTAATCGAATCAAAATTACAGAAAAATCCCCATTAGAATCCACTCAGTATTCATTAAATCTAGTGATTACTTGGTTAGTAAGTATTTTCAACGCCTGGACGAACTTCAGATAAATCAGGTGAACTTTATACAATTAGGATTATCTAATGGGAATAGACATGAAACCACCACCCTCATTAGAGAGCTATCCGCAATCTATCATATATGATGATATGTCGTCTCAATCGTAGCTGTATATCATTCAATAGGTAGTGATGGATCCAAAGCAACAGAGAATATTCCAGGAGGTACATATAACTCTATGATGGCTTCCAGTTGCACATTCCCCACGATATACCTACATCATATTGATGTCGATGTTTCGATTGCAACCATTTCTAAGTGAACGGCATAAGGATGCCGAAGAGCTCATTTATTTTAATAATCCTTAATTTGAATAGACAGCAGTCATAATGTGAGTTAATGCAGAGATGGTAACCTGATAGAAATCTGGGAAATTCATGAGAGATAGAGATGGAAAGGTTGGGTAGGAGGTAGCGTTGTCTGGATGTCGATGTAGGAAAATTAATCTAAATTTATGTTTAGTTGGACAGATTTAGGGATAATACTGTTAGGATTCTATAATAATTAATACAGTTAATGAGCATTAAGTGAATGTTTCCATATATAGGAAGGAGTTGTGGGAGAATCATCTTGAACAAATGGAATAATTGAATGTCTAATTTCATGACTACTTGAGTCATTAATGTGTTGTGTAATTGAAGTAGATTGAATTTCATGGATGTGAAGCAATTTTAAACGTATTCAGTCTTCCACTTGAAATCATCTATTGCTTCTCTTCAATTTATATTTCGATATTCGATTCGCTATTTATTCTTGAAAACTCTCTACTATCCGCCAGTAGTGTAAGAACATAAAGAGCTTAATTTAGACAAACTTACATAAGTCTATTTGATGTTGATTTCATCTAAACGCTATACCAAGCAGAAGCTTACTAAACAATAGTCGCATGTTTTCACAAGGACCCCAAGGATTTTCATTACGTCTCTACCAAATCAATCGCAATAAGTAGATATGTTCAAACATGAGAAAGGCAACCACCGACCTAGATGAGTTGCTATCCGGTGCCTAAGGACATTTCTTGACTATCTTTTCGTTTGTACAGCTACAACAACTACGACTACTACGACTACTTTTCGCCAAACATTTGCCAGTACGTAAGTGATGCAATCGAAAAATCCAGCCGCAAGCAATACCGTGTGCTAATATAACAAGCAAAACGACCAACAAAAGTAAATTTAATAAAATGATCCTTGAGGAATATCGTGTGCTCACACACAGTAGTCGAGGGAGGTGATAACAAAACGAACGGTTGCAGAATTAAAGTGAAAAGAAGGATCGAACAGCCAATGAACTGACTAAATCTGAAATCTATTTCACCTATCTAATATTGGGGATGTATTTGCTAGCGTGTTTAGTTGAATTTTTCATGTTATTGACAATTGGAATTTTCCTCTTGAATGTTTTCCCTCGTGGTGGGTGTGCAAAGAGAAGGGCGAATATATTTGGAATTTGTTTAACCATGACGAAGAATAATCAATGAGCACTACTTATTGTGTGTTCAAGTAAATAAATGTTAGTTCATTGTGCGATAGGCAAACGTAGGTAGTGTGATTTTGATGCGGAAAAAATCTAAAATTTAGATATTCGTGGATGAAAATAAAGGAAAAAATAAGATCACCTCAAATAAATAATATATACACCATAAAAATCTACCATTTAGTCCAAAATCACGAGTACACACTACTGACTATTCATTTTTCACATATCCTAGCATACTGAGAGTGTGCATGACACCTCGAATCCTTGCAATCAGATAAATTGATGGCAATCAAGAGACTTTTAGCCAGTCAATAATTTCTGCTTATACACTAGCGCACGAACGATAAGACGACGACGACTTAACCCAGTTTCATAACAGGAAGAAAAAAATTCTTTTTCTCCTTATATTTGACTTCTTTCCTTAACATATTCGTCATTCTTTCAGGCGAAAAACTAGAACGCTGTTGCTTATTCGATGGGTGAGCTGAAGAGTATCTATCACTGGCGCTATAGTGCGCTTCGTGGTAGAGTCGTCTACGGGCGCTCTAGTGTTTTCTATTGTCCTTAACGATAAAGTGAATCGAGCCTTTATAAAGCTCTTCGTTCACTATTACCAACTCCATTAAGCCAGTCAAGAATGATTTTGACTTTCATCTCTTCGAGTTCGTTCATGTCAAGATGATGATAGTCGTCATCCGGGTCCTTTCTATCTATCTTAGACCTTCCATCTTTTGTAGCATGAAGGCGCGGCCGCTCGTCTCATCATTTCTTGGCTTGGTGTGCTATGGAAAAAACATCGTTTAGCTTTGACGATTGGATAGGCGAACGGTTAAAAGCATTTGTTTGGGGGTGTTGTATGGAAAGTTTAAATAATTATTAAGGTCGTCAACATTTGAATTCATTTTTTTTTTGGATAAGTTTTGACCCAAAAAATCTTGTATCTTACACCGCGAAGGGTTCACGAATCCTTGAAAATGTGAATTCCGGCAAAAAGATAATGAGTTTCTTCAAGAAAAACAATACTCTCATCGTTGGGATATACATACATATTCCGTATTAGCCAAAGAAAAATCCATTACCACCTTTCTTACCTTTCTTCTCCCTCTCCCCGTAACTATTGTTCTCTCCTATGTACAACTTCATTTTCTAAATTTTTCTCATCCTCTTTGCTAATATATTGTTTCGTTGCTATGCTTCTCTCGTTTGATGTGCAAATACACACCGAAGCATTTACAGAATCTAATCGACCCTAGTTATAATGAAGGATTGATTTTCACCTTTTTACTTCATCATCGTCAGTGCTGGCAGTGACAGTGCAGTCTGTCTTTATGACCAAATAAGGATGTGGGTTAAACAGACAGGTCTAATGAACAAGAGAAAATGAGGAGGCCACAAAACTGTTCATTATGGTCATTTCATTTGTTACTTTATAATTTTTTTTTCTGCATATATTTAACGAAAGTTGTAGGATATTTTTGTGGTAGATTTTATTGGGGCTGGTTTTTAGTGTCTACTTTCTAAGGGTAGATAAAAATATTTTTAAGCAAACAGCAAACCTACGAAGCTTGAAACGGTTGAAAGAAAAATGGAGAGTCTGAGAAAATTTTTAAAACTACTTATCTGAAATAATAGACGAGTTTGTGTGATTACAAACATTATAAATACTATATACCCTTCGATCTTTCTAACAAAAAAACAAACGGATATAACCCTTCTAAAACTTGAAGATGTTTAAACAGATTCCCATCGATAATATCATCATTACTATAATATGAATTCCTTCGTAAATACAATCCCGATCGCAAGCCGCCCTAAAAACGACAAACCCACTAAAAATTGATATCCTTGACGTTGATAGCTAAACTTGTATTAGGTACCCTAGACATTTTCTTCATTTTTAAGGGTAGCTTTTCCTAAAGCCTTTACGTGACTATAATTGATGGGAAATGGGATAGGAAATATTTGCGAGTGAACCCTTTCTACGGCTATGCACAAAAAACACAGGCATGTCATCCTGTATTCGATAGAAAGGATATGTGGTGTATAAGGGATGGGGTGACTGACTGGTTAGCTATATAGGTAAGCATCCAAGAGCAGTAGTAGCCAGCAATGAAAGCAATGAAGCTTTGAGTGAAACACGTTCCGTTTTAGGGTCGCAAGCTCCAACAACGATAAACGTTTTGATAAAGATCAGGTTAATGTGAGCCCAATGGTCGTCGTCAGGATGCGGCTGATACTAACCTCTAACATATGACCATGTCATATGTAGGAAAACTATTGGCAGAATTTTCCCTTTAAAAATATTTTGTAGTTGAACGTGACTAGAAATTTTCAGATGACTCTACTGTGCCTGGTATCGGGAATGGTATCGAGACTCTCGTCTATGTGGGCATTGTGATGGTTATTTGTGATGTCCTGCTATTATTTTTTTCATATTTATCCGATGATGGTGGTCTCACTTTTCCAATAATTCACGTTCATAAATATTTGTCAAATGCAATAGCCACCAGGAAAATATTTATTGGCTATGTTTGCTGTGGTTAATAGGATATCTACGATTGTATAGGTGGTGAGTGTATAAAGAGATATACGTTTTAGCTCTCCATCCTTTGTGAGGCTGACTTTGGTTATTCTAGGTATGTGGTGTACCTGTCTTGCGTACGAGAGCAAAAAGATCGAAGATGTATTAGGATGTGCTGTAACATCCAAGTTGGAAATTTTACTGTGAATTTTAGAGTTGGAAAAATTGTCATAATTTAGAATGTGATCACATCCTCCGTGTGTATTTTGTTGGTAGACGAATTACTCTTGCATTTTGCAAATTTGTATGAACTCTTCACTGATGGCGAATAAGAAACTTTATATGTCCCGTATTTGTTACCTTTTCGCTTTGATATAAGTGCTCAGAAAAAGGTCATGGCATGACATGTTTGAGCCCCTTAAACATTGACTCAAAACCTTTCCCAATTTCTTAGACATCCATGCGAAAGTTGTGCGTTTCGTGTCGTAAGTCCTATTGCAGACAACTCGTCTTACAACACGGAAAAAAAAGATTGGGGTTTTACGACCCAGTAATAAATCATAAAGACTGCAGCCTAAAAAAATGGTCACATTTTTTGAAGTGTCCTGATTGGAGAGCGCACATTCCCAATTTACTAAGGATCTTTTGGTTTTTCAAACACAGCATCATATAACAAAAAATCTTTTATCCTAGCAAGAAAATTTGTCCAACTGATTCTTATACACTCCCGAATATGTGTCCGTAATCAAAATAATCAAGGAAACGTCATGCAACCAAACTATGAAAAGCTTGTCACATTTTTTCAAGACATTTACTTGTTATCCTTGAAAAATTCGTGCTAAAAAATGCTTTAAAAATATCTAAATTTCTACTCTACTAGCCGTTATACCTTATCTGATCTGCCCCTGAAAAGATACAGACGACAATTTATGAAGGATACTTTTTAGTCATGTTGCTATTGTACATGCCCGTTTTTTCGGGCTCAGCATTTCACGGTAATGTAGTACATACATACATAGCGAAAAAAAATATATACGGGGTCGAATTGTATCCCTTTATGTTTCGCTCACTTCATCTGTCCTTCGTAAATTATTCCACTAATAAAGTTTTACGACAATAACCATAATTTCGAAGCACTTTGTTGTTTAAGTACTTTTTCTTGACTTTTATGACGAATTGTTGTTGTTGTTGGTGTTGCCCGTTATCTTTCTTAGTAAGTTGAATGTAGTTAGCTTGTTTTTGAGACTATATAACAATAGCAAGCAAAAGCGTTGCTAGAATTAAGAGTAGTAAGGGTGGAAAGACAGACGAACAGAATTATATACACTAGACGAAAAAGAGGGAAACAGGACGAAGTTTTGATTAGAGGCACAAAATTATTATGTCATGATTGATTTAATTTTTAAATTTTTGGTCGAATGAAAACGTATGCGAGCGTTTATTTGGTTTTGTGTTTTAAGGAAAAGCTTTTTGAGGCTCCTATTGCAGGACTAATGAGCTCGCTTCGAGACTATTAACAGAGAATTTAAATTTAAAATTTGTTGTTAGAAAGTAAATATACTTTAAAAGTGATTTCACTGGTTGTAATGCATAGACCGAAAAATGCACGGTGACTTGTTGCAAGTCCTGGAATTGAACGACAGATATCAATTTAATATATAAATTTTTTAGCTAGGAATATCTATATACAAAATGAAATTTTTTCGATAGAGTGTATGATGTAATTTCAACAAAGTTTAGCTTTGATAGCTGCCATAAGGTAACACAACATTAACAAAATGATTTTTGCTAAATGAATATGAAAATCTACTACAAAAGTTTCCTTTAATTTTTTAAACCTCAATTTATTAATTAATAAATAATTAATTTATCACTAATTTTACGTGTCTTAATATTTATATACGCATATATATTTATTTGCTTCTCTAATTGCGTCAAATTTTTCTTGTCTTTAAAGGTTCTGAAGGATTGTGTTGTGCAGTGTTGTGTAGTGTTCTGTTTTGAATGATGGACTTTCGAGGCATGCATCAAGATAGATCGGGTGAGTGCTACTATATTCGCAGTATTTTTTTGAATTTATTAAATAAATGAAGATATGAACGTTAAATCATAATCACATACTTCCCAAGTTTTAATCAAATTGATGCCCATTTAATAATATGTACTGTGGTGGCCAAACAAAACTGAACACCTTTGAATATCATCGCCTCTACATAATGATCTTCAATTATAAATAAAACAAACTGGTGTTTATTTCCTTAATTGTAGTATTATACTTAAATACTCAATGTATCTTTACCGCTAAAAATCGAATCGGAGGTAGGGATATTCAAAACGCTGTATCTTTGGCAGCTTCGCTTCGATTGACTTGAAATTTTGACACAATATTCTTGAAGCTGTCTACTTTCAATTAAAATAAAATGAAAATTTTGAAAATTACAGACTTTACAGTCGCAGAGTCATCTTGAAAAATTGGTTCGTAAATGACTAGAAAGAGCCTATCCATCGACGGGATCAAATGGTTGTCAATCACGCTGATGTAACTGATCGCATTCCTTTTAAAAACACCAAATCTCTGGTGCCAAAATAGGGAATGCAATTCCGAACTATGTAACTCTGAGGGAACTTGTTGCGCGTCACTACACAGACTTCATGAAGTTCTCCGATTCTTCGACGTACATACTAGAATCCTTCCGACTGGTTCAGCTTGCATTTTGATTCGTCGGTAAAGAGTACTCTTTTCCAGTCTTTTTCTGACTAATTTCGATAAGATTTGGCGAAACTCAGCCTCACTGTCCTCATTTTAGCCGTTAAAAATGTTTTTTTTTCGGGTCGCCGAGCTGAAAATCCACATAACTGTAGCCTTCTTCTGACAGTTCTGTAGCTATATATTATTCCAGTCGCTTCCTGGAAGTCCATGTTGACTTCCCTAGCGGTTTTTTGTGGATCACTCAAGCTTATGTTTCTAAGATGTCGATCATCTCTCGTGGTTGTCTTGTTGTTGCCAAATCATTTTACTGGTTTCCGATGGAGACATCCTTTCGCGTTATTTTAAAAAAATTGGGAAACAGTCAAGTGGCAACAACCAATTCTTCTAGCCCTAGTGGACAGCCCTTCATTGCTTAATGCAACAACAATCAGTTTTTTTCACTATCCAACTGTGGTGCCATGTTTCCTCTTCAACGACTAAACTACAATAAACGACTGAAAGAAGCTGACCCTGTCAAGAAACCTCAACAAACCGACAGATAATTAACCCCGCTTGGAGTTTTCCGGGTAAATTTTTGGTTATACAACCCATAAAAATAGGGTTTTCTATGCAATTCCCCTGTTTTTTAGAGTGTTCAGTTTTATTTAGTCACCACGGTATATGTATATATACGAGTATATATATAAATGGTTCAGCATCATCCCTTAACTTGCGCTACAAAATCTAGAAATTCGACATTTAACATCATTATTTCCTGCACTTGCTCTAACTATACTAACTCCACTTGAATTATCAGAGCATCGACTGACTGCTTACAAGGAGCTGTTACATGTATGTTTACCGTTTTATTGTTGAGAACCTACATGCATATATTGTAACGACGTTGAAATACACTTTGAAAACTTCTTGAATAGTTGTGGATAAATACGTAAAACACCTACACATCGTACGTAGATACTTACTATCCCGTGCGATAGTTTGGTGAACATTGAAATTTCGCAAAATTTGCATTTCCTCCGAAGACATTGCATATCGACCCTTGAGATTGTGCACACAGCAATTCGACGACAGCAAAAGCAATGATGTAAGGACTTTGCATAAGAAGATGCCTGATAAGTTAAGCAATTGAGCGAAGCGAACCCAAAGGGATGTGAAAATAGGGAGAGAGAGAGTATTCAACTAAATTTCGTATAGGTACCTTACTCTTTCAACAGTTATGTAATATGCAAAGAGGTGGTTGAATGTTATAGCAGGGGTGTAAAAGTTTTCGCCTTGATTCTATTGTTTCTGGCATCTCTTCGAGCACTCCCATCCCAAGAAAATTATCATCTCCCTGATGTAATCAGATGTGTAAATCAACTTCAAGGATATTGTTTGCCATTGATGTTATTTTGTGTGCTATGTAGGTTGCATTATTGCTTCTCAAGTTTTGTATCCCCAAAAGCTGGTTTGAGAGTTGAGCAGTTGTTTTCAATATGTAAATCTCAATAATTTCCCAGGTGAAGCTACTGATTTATGTTTGAATCAAGGAAGCAAAAGATGAATAGAGATGATGATGAGGAGCATCTGTGATAAAATGCAATGTAAAAAAAGGAAAATTTCAACCGTTTTTTGTTTGGTTTCTACCAGGCTGATTGAAGCATAACATTCAGCATAGCCTACTTGATAAGGAATTACCACAATATTTAGGAGACAAACGTGACTTCGTTGGATAAATCTTAACGACCTGCTCCTGAAATAAATCTCACACAATACTCACCGATGAAACTCCCAAAAGAAACATTCATCCAGCAGTTAATCATGGATTTTCTCCAGGCAAATTTCATCGAAAGTGATAAAGAAAAAAATCGCCTCGTTTATTGAAAGCCATACATAGTTCTGAATGTGAGACCATCAAACTTTCCAGGATCTAAATTATTTTCTTTGACAATTTCAATGACTCTACGTGCTAGCACACCTTCCGTTACTCTGAATTGAAGTATCTTTGAAAACGTTATCGTTTCTCTTCTTCCTTTTCTGGTTCAATTCAGTTGGACTATCCTACGTCTTCGGTTTTGTTCAGAGAATACTCGCTGAAATTGGTTTCGACTCAATTGCGAAACTTTCAAGACATTTCCAAAAAGACATGTGAATGAATGATACGTTTTGATGAGTAACTAGAAAAGAACGAGCGTACCATGGATGGAACGTTTAGAAATCTTATCATGTTAACGACCCCCCGGACCAACAAAGAAATACTCTACAACCTTCTCGACACAACCATGTCCGTGTTACGATTCATGAGTTACTTTGGCACGTAGTATCGTTTTGTGTAGATTGGGTGACATTCGAAATGACGACTAATGAGCTTACTTTGAAAGGAAGTCAATTAAGATTGATTTCGTATCTAAGTTGTGACTTGTACAGTTACCGTATCTAATTTGTTCAGGAGTTTAGTTGGTGTCAAATAGAGAGATTCTATACAAGTATCTTATTGAGCATATTTGTTGTGTTGAAAACCATGCCATCATTGTATCAATGAATTTAGTGTTATTGAATTGAAGACATGTTAAACCTTATTAAGATATAAGGAATAATAGTAAGATGATTTCATGCATCATCAAGTTATTGTTTGAGTCACTATTCTATATAAATATACATTGAATGAGCGACTCAAATGCCTTTAGAACCTATTGAATTTTCCTTAGAAAAAATCATCATTTCGCAAATAATGTATTTCTGCAGAAATTTCACCCGAAGTTTGTTACAAATTCTTGCAACGTTTCTTGCCTAATTGATTTTTCCAGCAAAAAAATTCTCTTGCAAATTTGTTGCAAAAAATTTCCTTAAATCAGGTTCTAGAGTCATGGTTTGTCTGAGTTGCTGAAAGATACGGTCGTATATCATCTCATGTTAAGCCCAAAAACCTTGTCTTTTACAACTCCAATTCCATGAGCCAGTAATAGTTTCTCTCATTTTACGACAGGGGAAAAGCAAAATTTTTGTAACGATTTACCTAGATAAACTACAGCATTCTAACTCTCTTCATTAGATAGAAACATCCCATTCTTCTCGACTAGATACAAAAATTGGAGAAAATCTCCTACGAACTTCAAAAAAAGTGGTACTTCTTCAGAGGGAACGGCAGTCGTGTTTGCTGAAGCGTTTCCAGTAGCCTCATGTGTTGTGTCTGCCTTTTTTGGTTTTATTGCCTGTGCGATACTTTCAACAACCCCAGATGATGATAGTCGAATACCTTGTCATTCCATTTATGGACTACGATGGTGCCAGTGATTTCTTTTTAAGAATGATAAGAAACTCTCAATGTTCATTCCTTTGCTCACGAATCTTAGCCAATTTTTGGCTATGCATCTTAAAATCCATGTTACTAAGTTGTGTTTACTAAGCGCTGATCTCCTTCACAAACACCCCCTGAAGACGTCACTCATTTGAGTGGCTCTGCAGTAAGATGCACGCGTGATGAGCCTTCAGTAATGCCCATCATCAAGCCTCACCAATTTCGAAGCTCTGCAGAAGAACATGATCAGGACGCGAATGGCTGATGAGGAAGATCCATCACCGCGAAAGAAGGAAATGTGATTTATTTACAATAAGAAAGTCACCGCAACAGAAGAATATCTTCATATCAATTCGAATATAAGGTTTCCTTCTCTAAACGTCTCATTCTTCCATTCGCCAAATCTATCAAATCTTTGAGAAGGAACCTAAATGTTGTGTTTTAGACTAACCTTGTCATTTTTACGTACTGAGACAACAGAATACCACAGCTATCAGCCAAAAGCCCAAAAGCCATTTCTTTTGGAGAAAGAATAGTGTGGGAACATACAAAGACCGTGCGGTATTTCTACAGGGTGCGCCATTTCCGATTTTTATATATGAGGTATTTTTATTCAATTTGGTGCTTTGTAATTTATTTTCACTACTTTTGAATACATCGATGAAGTGGTCGCCTTTATTGACCAAAACAAAATGTGTCCTTTTTGCTGCATTTTCCATTACCTTTTCGAGCATCGCGGGCGTTATAGCAATGATTTCGACACGAATATTTACCTCGTGCTCGGTCATGCTCTGAGGCTTGCTGACGTGCAATTTTGATTTTCAAATAGCCCAAAAAAAAGTCCGAAGGGGTCAAATCTGGAGGTTTGGGGGCCACTCAATGTCGCCTCTTTTTGACATCAGGCGTTCAGGGAATTTTAGTTGCAAAACCTGAACTGTTTGATTTGCAGTGTGGCATGGCGCACCATCTTGTTGAAAACAGTAATTGTCAAGTCCTTTTTCACGCATTCGCGTGCAGACATAATGGGCCAACATTTTCTCTGAAGAAATAGAGCCCAACGATGGTTTTGGCGCAAACGCCGGCCCAAACAGTCACTTTTTGGTCATGCAATGGCGTTTTATGGATTTCGTGTGGATTCTGAGTTCTCCAAATGCGGCAATTCTGCTTATTAACGCCGCCAGATAGTGTGAAATTGGCCTCGTCGGTCATCAGAATTTTTTTCCAAAATAACGATTCTCGATGTACATCGTCACTATTTCGGCACGTTGTTTCGGTGTGAAGCGATTCATGGTTCAAATTGTACTGAATTGACGTTTCAAAAACATGTTTGATCGATTCAATCGGTTTGACAAATGTCAAATTTAGTAAATGTTTACATACCGACCCAAAAGATGGCGCACTCCGCACCTCATTTATCGTGATCTGTGATGCATCACCCTACATCTCCTGATGTATCCTAAATCTTACAATAAATTTACGATTGACATATTTCATGGATAAATTCAAGCAGAGAATTTCATGTAGAAATTCCGATGAAAAGCGAAACGGAAAAAGGATCTTAAATGTTTCCCTTTTCAATTAGAATCAAATATGCTTCAGTAAAGTATCGTGCTTCAGATCAAAAATATTGGCTTCAAAGCAATAAAAATAAATTCTGAATCTGTTTCAATGGCCAATTGGGCATCTTTCAAAATAATAGCACGAAAAAAAGGGATAGAAAGTACAAAATATATATATTTATTTTGGAAGGGGCCTAATTGTCAACCCTCGTTCAATTAAAATTGCTTAAAATCCCTCAATCGAATCACTGCTATTTTTTAGGATGAAACCTTCAATCTTTCTTCCGATTTACTATTCATGTCCTAACGACAGCCATAAATCGCATTCAAATAGGACATTTCACCCATCCATGACTCGGTTATTCCCTTAATTTCTGTCCATTAAAATCTTTAATAGGCTACAACAAGATTACTGACGATGACTCTTGGAAAGATGGTTGTACCGAAAGGGCTGGTGGTATGCAAGATAGAATGTGGTGCACGCCAAAGCTGGCAAAACTGGGACCGAATTCACTTTTCGATCCCATTCCAGCAACTGACTGTATGTCGCCTATAGCGCCTCAAAGGACCCGAGAAAATTTCAAGCGAAACAAGATAGAGAAAATTGTGAGCCTAATTTAGTGTTTTATTAATGGTCCTGTAAGAAAAGGAGCCAGAGGAGTGCGAGATCTTAAATTTTAAATATAACGAGTCGTAGTCTTTGTTTTTGGTGTCATAGCGTTCTTTCACGTTCAGATCCATCTCGGTGCAGATGAAGTCACTTTAGGTTATTTTTAAGCTATTGCCTGTGTAACAGACTGGCTGGCTCTATGTTGTAGGGAAGGTAGCACAAAATGATGGAGGTACATAAAATACCACTGGAAGCAAACTTTGCAATTCCATGGTTCGTTACTGGTACCCGTCACAATTTCGTCTGCGTCTTCTCATCTCCATCTTACTCGGGTGCTAGGTCAATTTTCTTGCAGTGTGCTTTACGGGCGCGTCATTGCGTCTTGTCGCATGCCTTGCTTTCGGTTCGCCGCGTCTACGATGAAACATTAATTTTCCTCAAAACCCTTAAAATGTAAATTAACTAAGATTTGTGCCGTGCCCAGGATCGCTTTCATATATACTTACATATATAATAAATGTGCGAGCGCGCGACCATACAAAATATGTTGCCTTCAAAAGACGCGCGGGGGTGGATTCCTTGATGCTATCATCCTTATTGCTAGAATAGGTGTTCTCTCTTGAAATCGAGGCTGCAGCAACAAGAACTTTGTCTATTTGTATGGCGGATCGGGATGGGATAGATGTGCTAAGGGATGTAACGGTTTCTGGTAGCTGCTTGTTAGATATATTCTTAAAGGATTTTATGTGACAGAGACATGGCAAGTGTCATGACAATATTAATGTGAGGTCGGAAAGTTCGCCTATGCTCTATGTTGGCATTGTTGCCGGGCTACGTCGTTGATGATAATTTATAATACATGCCGTGAATATGTTGCACACGTCAGAACAATTTGGATATGGATGATGACTGTAATGAGCGTAGCGTCAAGTGGAAAACATGATTGAGAATTTTGCAGAAGAAAAATGGTACGGCGGATTCGATTTGCTTCAGATCAAGTTAGCTTGGGAAAAAGTTGGTCAGAAAATTGAAAATTTTCATTTATAATGGCATTTATTCTTAATGTGCTCGAAATGTGTTGCAAAATTGGAAATTTCGATAGAAGACAATCATGTGTAGTGGTAAGGACCATGCTTTCCCAACTTTTTATTCAGGTGTGCGTAAAGACAAGCAATACGGAAGTATGGTCATTTTTCAGGCTTGCCCCCTATGTAAAAGATATGGAAAGTGTGGTCTTCTCGTGGCGAAGTATTTTTTTTTCTTTTTATGTCGTGAATGGGTGTCAATGGGTAAGATCTTGAATGCGAATGTTACTAGTCGCTCTTGTGTGGTTTGGAATCGTTGCATGGGAAAACAGTCGACATTTCCACGATCGGCTCCAAGTTCGGAAACCGAACCTGTGTGCATCTCGCTTAGTCATGTGAATGTTGATTATGATTTGGCTCGTGCATTTCCAGGATATCTTCGGATCGTCGTAAGCTATCTTCAATGGTGGGGTTCTCCATCTATAAATCTATCTCCCACATTTAAATTGCATTAAAACCTACCAAATTCCATTGCATCATCATCCCAACAATATATTGTGGTTTCATTGTGTATCCTTAATATTTTTCCTAGAAAATCAAATGCTGTGTATGCATTACATTGCTTACAGCCGCAGACATTACGCTCCTATTGTTTTCAGCTGCTTTCGTCTTAGCCCACTTGCCGTCTGCATCTATATATATTTTTTTCTTTACTACAGTAAGTTTTTTAAATAGCGATCTTATTAAAAAATTCCACAAATTGTGAGCTTTTCTTTCTTCCGCTTCTACTGGTGCAGTCATCCTTCACCTCTCACTGAAAATGTAAGTACATTTCCTTACGGTCTTCTCGGCATACATAAATATAAGTGTATGCGTGCATTGCAATTATATTTGCATTTTTGCATTGCCAACATTTTTGTTTTATTATTTCAATTTCTTTGGTGCGATTCGTGCGAATAAAATCTTAACTATATTTTCATTCGAATTTCTTGTTATGCTGTCTGTAATTTTGTAGGATGGATGTGGATCCTTGATGGCAATTTTATTGAAGCGTAATCATATTATGAATGTTGTATATGCATATATTATTTCGACCATATGTAATGTACTGAAATATAGTCATTTTTTTAATAAGGTTTACTATGGAAAAGTCGTGATGACGAAACAAGGAGAAGGAATAACTGGAGATCATGTTTTAGTGTTTGAAAATTATAGGTAAATATATTACAATAAATGAAAATTTCCGCTCTCTAATTTTTATCTCTGATTTTCATGCAACACTTTCACATAGCTTTTCATACATTACTTTGAAATTAATTAACTTCTTTGTGATGGATAGAAAAGCGTGCCGTTTAATTCAAAAATGTATTCTGCAAAGTTGCAAAGTTTGGCACATTCAAGCCGCACTAAGTAAAATTTTCTTTGCTACTTTTGGCGAGAAATTTTTAATAATAATGTTTTTCGCATCATTCACTAAATTTCAGTCACAATTGCAAAAGCTTTAACATATTTTTCGTACTTAAAATTCACTAAGAATGTTTTGACCGTCATTTTAACGACATTCACTAAAAAGTGCTGCTGATCGACTTGAAATGATATTCAGTTTTTTATCATCAGCTAGAACCTCCTAGTCTAGTCAACAACTTCGTCTTCTAGTGTGCTTTTGGTTTAGCTACTTGCTAACACTCTTATTGCACATTAATGGAGGTTCTTGTTTTCAGGCTTTTGGCCGGTACCATTATTAAATGGGAAGTGTGGTTTCGGGATGACGGATGGCGTCCTCTTCAGGTGCTGTTATTTACCATCCGTCACCAGACAGCACGACCACGGTTAGGCTTGTTGATGGGTTAAGCTCGTTATATTTCAACTATTTTAATATTTGTATCTTCGAAGTATAACGACTTTCAATTGGTTGTGCAATAAGAGAAGACGAAGTTGTTGACTAGACTAGGAGGTTCTAACCCATGATAAAAAACTGAATATAGAATAGCGACGTAGGCATATATACGAAACACTTGACAGTCGTTATACTTCGCAGATACAAATAATAAAATAGTTGGAATATAACGATCTTAACCCATCAACAAGCCTAACCGTGGTCGTGCTGTCTGGTGACGGATGGTAAATGACAGCACCTGAAGAGGACGCCTTCCGTCATTCCGAAACCACACTTCCCACTTGAAATGATAACCTAAAGAATAAATTTCCAGAATTTATATTCAATGAAAAGGACTCGAAGATGTTATGTTGGCGCAATAAAATGTTTGACCAATTTTCTTAAGTTTCTCTAGAAGTCTCAGGATTCATCTGAATTTTGATAATTAAATTTATTTTTATCATCCAATTTTTACCCAATCCAAATAGTCCTTTCCATCACAAGTCATTATTTGATAGTCATTGTAAAAGGAAATTAATAATTATGATCATTATTAAAATTTCTTTCAATCAGTCATCAAAACAATTTCATGCTATCTCATCATCAGGGGAGAAAATGCACTGCGAAAAAAAAGTTGAAAATAATAATAAAGGATTATTCAATGCGGACTGGAACCACCGCGGGTCCAATCCAATTTAAAAGAGATAATAATCATTTATTTTGTCCATAACCTGGTCGGTCTGTAATGTTTCACACAGTGAATGGCAGTTGCCACGATAGCGATGGTGATGAGAACGATGGTTAGGGATAGTGGTGGGACTAGTGGTTGCAAGGATAACGAAGGATTGCCATATTTCAATGGCGTAGCTAGTTATCGATGCATATTCGATACGGAAGTCAGTTTTAGGCTTTAGACATGCAAATTGACATATATGAAATATGATTTGCAGTTTAATCAATTTCGGTTTTTTGGTTCAAATCTCCTGAGGTCGATCCTAAATTTTCAACCGTGTCCTGTGAAGTGAATTGAACTCTTGCCAAACGGCAACTCATAGCCCGGAATGGTGTCCGAATTTTCCATTTCTGCATCTGAAATGCCTTTTCATCCTGGCCACTGACGGCTACCGTGTTGTATTTCATAAATTACATGAATTGGAAATTTTAATTGAAATTTGGTGCTCTGTGTGTTTTTCATGTTTTACACATACATGACACTCTTTGCAAAGTATCGGTCAGTTACAGCATTGTATGAGCTGCAAACAAAAACAACAACGACAGCAACATCAACTACTCGACGAGATACAGATATGATATTCAGTTGGACCTTTCAGTTAGTGAATGGGTCCAAGGACTATATGGACTATGCTGGTTTATTACGATGTAAATAATAATACAAAAGATTGTACCTACATTGGTGGCGAGTGAGTATGGCACCAAAATTCACATATGAAAATACGTACATATATATGTGTGGCGGAGTATGTGGATTTTGTGGATTTTACACGCGGAAAATTGCACACGTACGTACACGTCAAAAACATACAAAATCGAAAATCATCGGCTCGACATTAATCTGGTATTTGAATTTACTGAAAATAGTTTTAATTCATATATGATTCAGATATATTGGGCTTGTGGTCATGTGTAAGGGTGAAATCATGACTTACTGGGGTTGAATTGCCATTGATATGGATTTTTGTGAAGAGTTATGATGCAAGTGGAAAATAATTCAAGTTGGCAAAGAATTATATTTGTTTGTTAGGGAAATTCGTGTTGTTTTTCCTAAAACATAAAAAAGTTGGGCAAAATACTCCATTTTAGAGTGAAGAGAAAATTTGCTGAAGCTCAGTCAAATTTAGATTACGAAAAACTCTATTCAACAAATGGTCATACTCTGATCAGTGGAAATTCTGGGTATTTCACACACAATCCTGTTACCATTTCAACAATTTTTTCCTCGAAAATATTCTAGTGTTGGTGTAGAATTTATGAGCCTGCCTATACTGTTCCAATTAGCTGGGTCGAAAATTTCATGTTTTTGCTATTAAATCAGAATGTTTGTTCATATAACTTTGTAGATCTTCCACTTATCGCATCGATTGTGCATTAAAATGTTATGTGCGGTCTCTTAAATATGATGCACTCAACAGATTTGCATTTTTCCGAATGTATTTCTGGTTCAACAATGATGACTCTCATATATTCCAGATTTATTTTTACTAGGAGAGATGAAATACACTGCATTCCATTTAATTATAAATTTAACAATGTTATTAATGTTATCTTCTTCAATTACATTTCTGAGTAGTTGGGCGTTCTAGTATTGAAGAACGCAAATGAAGATAAATCTCTGAAAAAATTGCACCTCTTCAGCAAATTTAAGAAAATATAAGATGCTGAACAGCCTTTTTTGAATCCAAAATTTTTGAGGACATTGATTCGAGTCAGCATTGTTCTGTTGTTGAAATTCGATATGATCCAATCTGCATAAAATATGACATGCATTTAAACCAGATCTGCTATCACCAGAAAATCCTTCGCTGAAAATCTCATCATTATTTTGTACTAAAAGTGTCGGTCATTCATTATTCTGCCAAAAAAATCCTGAATTATTTAGAACACATTCCGGCAAACATCATTTCAGTAATTAGACTATAATTAATGTAAATCTCTCCATCATTGCATCCGACATAATCAGACCCATGAAAAAAACCCGACCATCAAATCCTGTAACAAAGCATCGTTAGAAATCCCATCGGCGATGACATTTCAACAATTAGTGATACAAGGATTCCCTAATCAACATCAGCAAACGTTGCCATTCCATCATTATAATCATCATTGTTGTCAACGCTGACATGCCTAATTAAATTAAATTGACCACCTTTCGTCGAACATCAAATCAATCGACAATTGTCGAGTTTACAAAGTCCTTTCTGAATAATTCCAGCGCCAGTGTTTCATAATTACATTTTACAATTCAAACGGACCGTATCAAATGTAACGCACGGCAGGACGAATAACGACAAATGAACGAGCAAACGAGTTCGATTGCAAACCACTATATCAGAATGAATCCTTGCTGAGAATGACGATTGTATTTTCCATATATGTATCTGTATTGAATGATAACACCAACAACAGCTAGGAACTTTACCAGGAAATTTGATTAATTCAACCGACACACAGGTGAACGCAGGATTAAAGGTCGTTATCAGGACTGTATGTTCAGGGGATGTTTCTGTCGTAGAAATAAAGTCGTCTGGAATACACTTATGGTTTGAGAATAGCTTCGAGATGTAACAGGATTCGATTGGGGCCATGCAACATCAAAATCAAAATTTATCATGGAATAAGGACAAAGTTGAAACATTCAGGACTGTGCAAGTGAAACATAAAGCTTGTTATATTTTGTGACAATTCAGGAGTAAGTGAGTGCTAATTTTTAAGTTTGTTCTGGTTCGGAATGATACATAAGTTTTTTAGGAATATTTTCTTACTAGAAATTTACTAAATTCATCCTTTTAAAAGGGACATGAAAAATTACTTACTTCGCTTGGAATCATCCAAACTATTCTTCTATGAGTAACAAACAATCAGAACTCTTGCGTTGCCAATACACCAAGCACAGCTCCAAAAAACCAATTTGAATCCCTTCTTACAAGAAAGTCCTTCTAATTAATGTACGCTCGCTTACAACACTTCCCACAATCTGCCTTTGTTCCTGTTCACGTGTGCAACAAATTTTCCATGTACCTCTTTCGTTTGTCAATTTTCCAAGAAATCGTATCTGGATTTCATCGTCAAAGGATACATACAAGATTCATCTAAAATTAGTTAGATAGAATGCGAGCAGGACAATGCATAACAAGTCCTATTATAATGTTGCGACGTGATATGAAACTGTATTTCCAAGGATTCAGTTCGTCTAGCCAAAAGTGGTTAGAGTGCTTTTTGTTGGCTAGAAATTGGGCTGAAGGCGAAAAGGAAAAGGGATGATTGTAACTTTGTAATATAGCATGTAAGGATGATGAAATTGACATTATTCGAGGTGCGTTCATTTTGGTTTTAGCAAACCGTCTATTTAATCTTTGAAAGAATACGTGATTGGCGTGCAGGCACTAAGAAAGATAGAAAAATTGGAGATGCAGAATAAGGTATATATTGCAGATTAGTAATACATTTGTGTAGAATCTTACGACTTACAAGCGGACAGCACGGTTTAATTTAATAGTCTTAGATCGCATTGAGACGAACTATTTAAGTTGAAGACGTTAAGGATGTGGTTAGGATGCAAGGCTTGCTGGTCCTGATCGCAGGTATTTATTTATGATCTAGTCCTCAGGCTTCCTCTAGAGGTAGACCTTAGCCCGAAGGTTATGGTTACGGTCTAATCCGTATCTATCTATATGCGTATATATATCTATATATATATATATATATATATATATATATATCAACCCATCATTTCGGAAAAATGAAGTCAGTTTAAGTTTAAAATGCTTTCTGGACATGAAGGATTTTCTCGAAAACTGAACAGATATCGTTCCTAAGTTTAATGTAATGGCCTGACAAGTAGTCTTAACACAAAGGGCCTCTTAAGCCACGGGTTACGATAAGCTCGCGCCAAAGCCCCCATAAACGTACTAGTCAGCGGCCCATAATTTATGTTACTAGTTCTTTTTCAGAGTTTTCCTGGACTCTTTCATCATCTTTGGTGAGGATTCAAACCTATCAGCATCCTTGCCGCTCTTTATGTATTGGGACCCCTGTTGTTAACGCAACAGCACGCCAATGTACAACGATACAGAAGAATTACCGAACAGCTCCGGTCCCAAACTGTATGAGAAATTACTGTATCCGCTTCGGGTGTCAGCCACAGTCCCCAAGTTTCAACTTCCACAGGTTCCTCACCGACACCAGCAGGGACAAGTCCCTGGGATCCCAGATCCCTTGGTACCAGTATATCCCTGGTAATGTTTCGAAGAAGTACAGGTACAACCTCTTCAATTGATCCCCATAGTAAAGCTTCAGATTGATTTAGGGATTATCATCATTCAAATATATGCTACCCTATTTTTCGTCACACATTTACCTCAGCATCCTATTGAAAGGATGTTGTTCTAGGAACGGTCAGAATCCCTTCTCCTTTACACTGACTTAGAACAGTTCTCCTTATGGGAAGCGAAGTTCGAAAACTGAACAGAATGTCTCGGTGGGCTTAACGTGACTACCTTTCAAGGTGATTTAAACCCACGGGCCTCTTCGGCCGCAAGTTTGTTTTGAATGATAACCAAGCACCCTCCCACCACCATTTGGGAGTACATACCAGTTTGCCTACTGAGTGCAGGCTCAGTGATCTGCCGATCTCACGGACTCGGCGCCGGGTTACCTCATAACTCTACGGCGAAACGCATCTAAATGGGCACTACCCGCGTATGAGTTTTAACCACAGCCACCACGTTCGTACCCCCTATAGGGGTTCCTCACCGCCACCGGAGGGAAGATTTACCTCCCTGGAACCCGGTTCTCATGGTACCAGATTGACCCCTGGTAAGGCTTCATGGACTTGGACAACTCCCAAGCCCACTTCGGTTGTGCTCGACTGCAGACACTGGACTGATCACCATCCTGGCGTACGCGAGGACAACACTCCCCGAAGGCTGCTCGAAAATTGAACAATAATAAAGCAACCTTTTGTCACCTTTTCCGCTACAGACAATTTTCAACTCTTAATCCTTAACTTGACTTGACTGACCTCTCTGCTCTGCCCATTTTGCTGCTCCCTAAACTTGAATTTAAACTTCCCAAGCATAACAATTGACTATGTCATTTGCATACTTATGCATTATTCTCAAGATTGCAGTGAAATTGCCCAAACGACTCACCTCATAATACAATGCAAATGTCCTTTTAACGCTGGCTAGCAAGTGCCACAACGTGTCATAGTGTATGTCCGCCCACTAATGCCGTGATAAAAAAAACTAAAGAAAAGTAAATTCCATTACCACAAACTCTAATACAAACGACAATCAAGTGTACATACATATGAACGAACCAGTTGGTCCTAAACAGGATACGTATAGCATATGATGGATCCATACATGTTCCCGTACCAGATGAGATTGTTTTAGCAAAACCAGGATGAAATCCCGAAATCATAGCAAGGATAAAAGATATGCCAACGACAAAACAGCGACAAGCATATCTACTGCAAAAAAAAACGTTCCCGAATGGAAATGAGAAGAAATTCTAAAATGTGGCAAGAAAATAAGGAAAATCTGAATATGAAATAATATTTTTGAAAAAAAAATCGCTTTAGGGATTTTATAAAAATACGAAAAATGCAATTTTGTTGATAATATGTACGTACGTACGTATTCTAACGTTGTGGCTGAGGTTGACTTGCACCTTAATGAAAAATGCAAGGAAATGATATGGAAAATATCCATGCAGACGTTTGTCTGTCGACAATTTGAAATTATTCAGATTAGCGATGAAATGGAAATTATTGCGGTTGAATTATGAGTGCATTTTGCTGCGGGGGTGGTAATCAAAATTCCAATGATAAAGATGCATATGAATGGATAGATTGTGCTCTCTGTGCTTTACAATAATTGAGGATCGACAAGACCATGACGCAGAAATTTTAAATGCATATGAAACGTGCAGCGGAATCCTTGCAAAGCTGTTAATTTATTTCGATTTGAATCACTGCATTAAGTTATTGCTGACAGATAATTTCTTCGTCAGAAGACAATAACTAGTTAATTTCAGTTTTCGGTATTTTGAGATATCTGTATCTTGATCTAGAGTAGACTGTCTACAAGTCAAGGATAACATGGAATCTTACTTTAAATTCGACCATGAATTATTCGTATCTTATAGTGAAACATATGCATTTAAAATATCTACAAATTATACGTGAATACGATGAAGACGTTTCAAGTTTCAGGACGAAACAGCAGTCACAATCAACACATACATGTACGAGTGCTTCAAATTGAAAACCAAACATTCAAAGAACATCAGAAACCAACTGTGTTTTCAAAACCAACTTATATTCTACAGAGTCTATTCCCTACTTCCTAGTTTTGAATCCTTAAAAGCTAAATGTTTTCAAATGAAACAGAATTCTGTTTTCCAAAGAAACCATCATGACTTGGTTGATTCGTTCTCTTCAGTTCATAGATAAATTTCTAGTGAGATGGATCGCTAAACTCGCAATATGTGCTAAATGTACCGCGTCAGGCAAATACCGTGCCAGGACCTTTCCATGCAGTCTGGCGAGAGCATCATTTCAACCAAGGTATATGGATCAAAGTGAAAACAACATGGAACTTTTCGGTTAACGCTCGTCTCGTGCTTGAATCAATTGCACAGGATATTGTGTTTCCTTGTTCTCGTCGGTGGTGAGGAGGACGTGCCAGGATGATGACGACCGCAGAACATTACTCGAGATATCTTCCGGGTATTACTTCTTCACTTCATTTGTGGTTTTGCTGTATTTTGTATGGAATTATATTGAAACAGCATACAACGATGAATCCTTGAATACTAGATTGAGTGCATTTTATTGATAAAAGGATTTCCATATTTTCGTTTAGACTGTTTCGTTACCGATGATACTTTTGGGAAGGTTCGGTTGGCTAGCTCATGATAAACAGTTGATATGAATAGAGGACTCCGTATAGAATGGTTTTGATTGATTTGAAAATAGAGACCAAAAATTTTGCTGAAGAACAATAAGAGAAACGAATGTGCAGCGAAAAGCTTTCGGGAAAATGGATATCAAATAAAATTATTGTTTCAATATTTGCAAGTTTGAATAATCCAGAGGGAAAAAACTATCCTGGATTATTTGAATAGAGTTAATGGTTGGCAAATAGTTTGAAGTATTTCAATCTTGGAAAAGAACTTCAAATTTAGTGTAAGCTACTCTGAACAATGAACCCAGCTTTTTTTACCAACCGTACGTTTAAATTTGATTCAGTGAAGTGCTGTAGTAATGGAATGAGTTTTAGACCGCAGTGGCAAATGGCTATATTTAAGGTTGCAGCCATTGAAAAGATGCGGGTATGTAATGTTTTTTTTAAAAATAAAATGCAAGATCTCCTAGATTTGGGATAAAGTTAATATGGTCGAGAGAATTTTTTAAAATATTTTTTGTTTTGTTTTTTCTAACTATATGAGAGTATCCTTTTAGGTTTCGCCCTGCCTCAAACCAATGGAAATGATCCCCGGCTGAGTAGTTAGCGTCCACTGAAGTTCATCTTCTATCGAGAGTGCACATTTACGTCGTTACAAAAAAAATCTGCTCACTTCACCTGTACCACATTCAAAAATTGTAGAGAACTCTCAATACACAACGGAAAAGTACAGATCGAATCTTTCACGAGACCAATGAAGGTAGATTTTACCCACCAAATTGGTAATTCTCGAAAGCGAAAGAGACCTCTTTGCGCGTACAATTACGCAAGACATCACGTTGTGATTCCTTTTCGCGAATCAAAAAAAATGGAAGGAGTGTTGGACGACCTGCACTTCAAAAAAAATTCACTTCAGCTATTGCTCACAAAGTCCAACTTCTCCGTTTTTTGAGTAATCCCATTTGAAAACCCTGGATCGAAAATGTCAATTTCCAAGTTAACATTAGTGAGCCTAGCGCGCACAACACATGCGGCAGTGTAGGGTGGGCCCAGGCAGCGACATCTGCGTTTGGGAGTAGCACGGCCACTCGATAGAATGTTTTGTACGCGGTAGTCCTTCGTTTTTTTTTATAGTTTCGGAATTTCACACATAGATCGAAGCAACGTAAAGGAATTTTCAACTCTCGAGTAGGCCGAACCTGAATTAGTCTGAACGACAAAAGGGTTCGTTACCACGCGCCCGGTACTTAACGTCCATTGAGGCCAACGAGACGAAAGTCTTGTTGCTTTAAAATTTCGTAGCGATATTGTTCGCCAAATTCACATTTCATTACAGCTACTGAGTTTAATTTTCAAATAGAAATCATTATTTTCTTTGACGGCTTACACTTCTTCTCAATTATTTTTCAAACATAAACATTGTAGGCGCTACCTAGCCGGAATAAGATTGATAACATAAAACATTTGAAGTTTGGTCTTTGAACCTAGTAAACTTTCAGAAAGTTTGGTTTAACCCATGACGTCTTCCCACGGGTCGAGTCGTTAACTTTGAATAAGAGTAATTTCCAACAGAAAGTGAAAATTATTCAAGGCTTCTTTATTTTACTGGCCGAAATGAGTAACGAACTGATTATAATCTGTGTAATTTTTTGCCGTTAAATAATATATGAGTTCACACTCAATGATTGTTTTTGACTCCAGAGGGACAATCAGTGATCAATTGAACTCGCTAGAAAGCATACTCTTGGGACAGTTAGAAAATATTTCGAAAAGTAATATAGAAAAGCAGTGAGGCACTCTGGGAGTGTCCCGTGGAAAGTTTAGCTACGTTTTGCAAATGATTATGTAAAGGTTAAACAGTTATGTTAAGATAAATGCAGGAAAAATTCAAGAATTAATGTGACAAAGATTTGAACCCTCTACCTCGAGAGCAAGAGTCGGGCGCTCTGCTCACTGGAACAACCGCGCTCCTCTTATATTTGCACATCATTGCTATGTATTGTGCACACTTTGAATTTTAAGACAAATTTCCGTTCGTTTTTTCGTTCGGTACGCGTTTTCTGGGCTCACTCCTCTCGCTCACTTTTCTTTAGAACTTCCGTGATAGCTTCCTTTACTTCCAATAAAAAAATTATAGTCGTTTTTAAAAAAGTTGATTCGATTCTGTTAAAAATTGAATCAAATTTTGATAATTTGCTTAGTTTTTGTCAGAGATGATTCCTTGATAATAACAAGAAGTCTTGTTGGCATTTTAATGAAAAATTATTATGAAAAACGATGGTAGCTTCTTCTGTGTAAGGAAAGCTAGATCTCGAATTGCTTGGAAAAATTTCGGGTGTCGTAAGTAAAATACACAGCAGGAAACAATCGATTAATCAGTCGACGCTTTAAAGGTGATCAATTTAATAAAGTGGAATACTTCCTGCTAAATTTTTTGCATCAATGTTACAGTTTGCATGTCTCAACACATTCCACTGAAACCATACTCCCTTATTTTATGAAAAAATAATGCAGTACTCCACGATTATTTCCAGGTCAAATGAAATTGACATGTTGACATCTATTTTTCTGCGGATATAAAAATATATTTAAACATTTTATCAGATTTGTTGAGTGGATGAGACATGATATTAGTATCATTTGACCTGACTTAGTACATACCTACATGCCTGCATAGTATATATTAACTTTGCACGTAGTTTCTATTCAGTACTATCTCACATACTATGTCAGTGAAGCATTGGAGGGAGAAAAAAAAACAGAACAAAGAATGCAATTTACCTCCGTTTTTAAACATTTTTATTGTCGTGTTTCATGCGAGAAGGCAATTGGAAAATGCTTAACTATTCGAGAAAGAATTTTGTGGGTACGTGGTTTTGTAGCGAAATATATACTAAACGACCAGATAACATGCATTATCCACCGGGTGGTGCACGATAGACGATTTTTTTTTTGGAAAAATATGCAGCAATATGAGTTAGTTGATGAAAGGACAGAAGGTAGAACGAAACAAACTTGAATTGTGATGAAAATAAATTTAGGAAATATTTGGGTCATCGAGTTTAATTGATGCTATAGAAATAATCCACTTTTTTGTCAAATTGATTACAAGGACGAGTAAGCATCGTATTTTCTTTCACGAAAATAACATCTCATTACAGATTTATTCAGAATTATGGACGAGATGTTACCAGACGATAACACTCGATGTTTTATTCAATATCTTATCCGAATAGCAAATGATTGTTTGTTGACATGTAAAACACTTGCAAGAAGTCCAAATGAATAAATGGATTTCCCTATGATACTGCTCAATTACTCTGTGTCCGCTCTCCGTCCGAAAACCATTAACAGTATATAAACGACCAAATTTCAATAGCAACTAATGAATAAGCACCACCTTAACAGACATTTATTGCGAACAGCAATCAACAAAACTTTATGGACTATAAGTAAGTAAGTAGCCAAATAAAAAAAAATTTGCTTATCAAAACAGTTTTGCTGAGCTTTAGCCTTTTCTCGCGTCGCTATATGACATTGTGTAGCCCTAGAAAATATCTTTTGCAACGGACGCATACATATCGGACTTTTATATGATAGTTACGACAAAAGTTCCTAGCTTGGGATACAGGACACACTCCTCAAAAGTATGTACGACTATCATGATTGTTCGCCCCTACACACATTCGTTGTCTAGCAGCGAACATTTTTGCTTTATACATAATTTATGAAGTTTCACTAGCCAGTTTTACTGTCAGCATATTTTATTTACTTTATCTTGCCAGCATTCTTGGACGAAAGAATAAAATATGCTTCATTGAGGACAATGCGACAAGGATATACAGAATTCACTCCTTTTGTTTTTTTAAAAAAGAGGGAAAGCAGCTGTGAATCTCGCTAAAAAATGATTTTAACTGAAAATTTATTTGAATCAGTTTTATTTTCAATTGTGCAATATTTTCCGTTTGTAATTTTTTTTTTATATATATATATATATTTCCGTGTTTAATAGTAAAAACACATTTTAATTTGTTTTTTGAAGAAAAAAAAGCAGTAAGGCACTCTGGGAGTGTCCGGTGAGAAGTTTAGCTACGTTTCGCAAATGATTATGTAAAAGATAAAAAGTTGTATATAGATGAATGCAGGAAAAAATCAGGAATTAATGTGACAAATCCAAATAACTAGGACGCATATATGACAAAATATGAAACAAAATTATTGCTTTTATTCACAGAAAGTAGTTTATAGTATTAAAAACAGAAGGAGCGGGGATTTGAACCCTCTACCTCGAGAGCAAGAGTCGGGCGCTCTGCTCGCTGAACCAGCCGCTCTGCCCTTATATTTACACATCATTGCTATCTATTGTGCTTCCTTTGAATTTTTAGACAAACTTCCGTTCGCTTTTTCGTTCGGTACGCTTTTTCTGGGCTCACTCCTCTCGTTCACTTTTCGGTAGTACCTCCGTAAAGGAAGCTAAACTTCCAATTATCGAATTTCAAAAATATCAACTTGTGCTCGAAGTCACTTTTTCATATTTTCACAAACGAGAGTAAAGTAGTTGGCAGACCGTGAAAAAAAATCGTGTCGAAAAGTCACCCAGCCATAACTTACCAAAAGTGTTGAGAGAAAAAAACGACGCCAACTCTATGGACCCAGCGACTTCCTGTACTTTACAAGGACTCACCGGCGGTGATTTTCTTGTTCATTAAATTGTAATATACACCGGACGACTGTTGTCGTCTACACTATTTTAAGATACGACGACGTCAACGATGACGACGTCAACGAAGACGACGTCAACGACGACGACGTCAACGACGACGACGTCAACGACGACGACGTCAACGACGACGACGTCAACGACGACGACGTCAACGACGACGACGTCAACGACGACGACGTCAACGACGACGACGTCAACGACGACGACGTCAACGACGACGACGTCAACGACGACGACGTCAACGACGACGACGTCAACGACGACGACGTCAACGACGACGACGTCAACGACGACGACGAAGACGTCAACGACGACGTCAACGACGACGACGATGACGACTCGTAGTGTTAAAGTCTTTCGGAACTAAGCTAAACTTCCAATTATCGAATTTCAAAAATATCAACTTGTGCTCGAAATAACTTTTTCATATTTTCACAAACAAGAGTAAGGTAGTTTTCAGACCGTAAAAAATCGTGTCGAAAAGTCACCCAGCCATAACTTACCATAAGTGTTGAGAGAGAAAAACGACGCCAACTCCATGGACCCAACGACTTCCTGTACTTTACAAGGACTCACCTGCGGGGATTTTCTTGTACATTACATTGTAATATACACCAGACGACTGTTGTCGTCTATACTATTTTAAGATATATATTACAGGATGTTTTT
Organism: Oxycera nigricornis; assembly: GCA_963942545.1. Taxonomy (NCBI): domain Eukaryota; kingdom Metazoa; phylum Arthropoda; class Insecta; order Diptera; family Stratiomyidae; genus Oxycera; species Oxycera nigricornis. The sequence continues at coordinate 99,645,451 of OZ012663.1, forward strand.
TTTACATTTTGGTCTTTCATCCCACGAGATGTGATGTCATTGTAGTGAAAAGTCTACAATCGACGACGACGGCTCGTAGTGTTAAAGTCTTTCGCAACATTTTTCACGGAAAACTCGGCAGCTAGAACGTCGTGTGGTTTACGCTGTGTTGGCTTGCATTTCGACTACAATGTTTCGTATTTCGAAACAAACTTTCTTTAGCACCTATAAAATCTTTAATTTTACTTTAACACATAGTACCCTTACTTCCTATATGTGTGTATACTCCTGCCACTTACTTTAACAGAAAATGTGTATTATTTCTTTGTTACACTTTTGCAATCGTGGAAGGTGCAGGAATAGGGACATATTTCGTTTCCCAGAGGTATACGACTATGAGCACAGAATGTTTGATTAAAATATTTCCTAAATTGGACCCGTTTCTACCACAATTACCCGCACGCCTTAAAAGTGTCTTTTATAAATCAAAAGTATCTTTCTAGTCGAATTTTTGAGGTTCCTTGTTTAAATCAATCAAATCTAACTTCGCAGCTTCTTCTTTGAAAGATTGATAGTGAAATTTCATTACAACCTCCATTTATTATAATTCTTAGCACAGCAAATGCACTTTCATGTTTATAAGATGCTTCGCAAAACAGGACACATTCTGGTTCGCAGATATGCGGTTGAAACTTTTCCATACAGCATCCTTTCCACTTGGTACTTCACAAAATGTGTTTTGGTAGCTAAAGAGACGACCTTTTTTCGTCCTTTCCGTTCCCATCTCCTCCAGCAGTGCGAGCAATTCCTTTGCACAAAGTACTCACTTCAAGTGAGTTCTCGTAATGAGGATTTGTGTAAAGCAGGAAAAGTTCAATATTTCCCTCAATTTTTTTTCAAGCTTCCTCTCACTTTTTCTTTACGATATGTTTTTCGTCTTCTGGCTTTTCCCGTTTGTGCAAAATAATTTTCTAGCTCGAATATTTTTGTAGTTGGTGTATTTTATTTTGAGTTTTTTTTGGTCATGTTTCTACGCTAGTTTCATTTCTTTGTCTCTCTTTTGCTTTCGTTTGGAAAAGTTTTTCCTTTTTCGAAGTCATGGTTCAGTAGGTTGCTTGCTCTTCACTGTATAGTAAAGTTAGCTTCTTGACTGCCTTACTACCGTGAAAGGTATAGTGTTATTACAGCTAAGAACGAAAATTCGAATGTTTGAATGAACCCTGAAAATCAGAAGGAGTATACAAAGATTTTCTGTTCTTGGAATTGAAATGTTTTCCCATCTAAATGAAGTGCACTTTGCAAGTACTTTAAGTCAAATGCATTTCTGTAGCCATTTTCGATTGAAACGAGAGTGAGTAAACGGATGTAAGGAGAAGGATGAACGGTTTGGTCTTAAGGAAAGGATTTTGATGAGAACAATAGTTGTAAATTTGAAATGGGAATATTTTCAAGTAGGAAGTTATCTTTCAGAATCTAGTCGATAAAATTTGTTCCTTCTTCAAAAATTAAAAGGTAAATTCAGTTTCTAGGATTTTTCTTAGTAACCAGATCAAATATCCTTAATGCTGATAAGGACTACAAAGTCTATTCAATGAATCAATGCGACAATCGGGAAAGATGTTGGTTGCCATATCTATACATCACAAGACAGTAAAAATCCCCCTTCAAAAATACTCTATTTGTGTATTTCGTGTTAAGTACCAGGACACCTCGATCCAGGGCCAAAATTTTATGATTTATAAGACTCGAAGCAATGACAGTAAATCTACCTTGTCTAGCACATCCAGGCTTCACTATACAATACAAACTTTTTCCATCTAAGTAGTAAGACTGCAACAGATGCTTCATGTGGATTTATATCGCAATGGAATTCATTTTTCTGTTCTATTTCGTTCTGCCACTTATTATGTTCCCGGGAAGCAGGGAACATAAATTATATTTGTGTATTTTCCATATGACAGGTAATATTACAAATCCCATCTAAAAGAAAACAAGAACAACAGTAACGGTGTGAATCTATTTCAGTTGGATGGTTAAGTTTCTTCGAAATTGGTTGCCACGAAGAGTACATTGTCGTCCTGCAACGATTTCATGTGAGCAAGGATGAGTTTAATCTCTTTAATATTTTTTTTCACTTCTTCATCATAATTTTATCCAGGACATGCAATCAAGAGATTACTGCACTCCCTATATAGTGAATGTTTTGGGGGTAGTTATGATGTTGCCTGTAAACGATGGAGCTTACAAGGAAATCGCGTGATGTAAGCTCGCTCGCTAGCCGTTGCATGATGTAGCAAGTGCAAGTTTGCGATGAGGGTGGCATGACAAATTATAGTAATTAATTGATAAAATGAAAGGATCTATGTATTTTTCTCATGAAGAACATAGTACAGTTGAATTTGTCTGTAATATGTTTGAAAGTTTGCTAAGCTGATTCGGTGTTATTTTTGGAACAGTTTTTATGAAAAATTTCAAAAATAAACTGAAGCCACAGTGAATGATGGCCTCCAAACGAAAGAAATCATTCCAGCAAAGTTTCGCAAAGATGAATTCAGTCAAGAATCATTTAAATGTTCAGGGACGATGATTACTGAGAATATAAAATTCAAGTTTTATATGAAACTAACGTGGGAAAACGTTGGGGCGATTCAGTGGACGTTCATTTTAAATCTCTACAGATTCCCTTGCTTCCGGTGATAGTTTTTCAAGGCATCTATTTTTTAATTGAAATGTATCGCGAACGTAAATCTGGTGAAGATGTCATGAACTTTTGACTTGACTTTTCATTTGAAAAATCTTAGGCATCAACTGAGGTCGTGAAAGGACACAAAAAGGGTTATATGAGTCTAACCTAATTAATGTGTTCAATGGAAAATGGTGGTTTTGCTGGCTTCTTAATGTCGCAATAGCACTTGCTTGGTTGATTGGTTGTAATGGCAGCTCCCTTTATGCGAAGTTGGCTCCCTTAGACCACGATAGACCAATTGTGGTACCGCAGAAGATTGGAGCTTATGGGATGACGAGAATCATCCAGATTCTCGTATGAAGCCGGCTATGCAGCTAATATCTAAATCGGCTTCCTCCGTGAGGTTGTCCAGGAAAAGCGAGCATGCGCTTCCTGGACAGTTCTGTGCATTCGCACAGAAAGTGTTGAATTATTTCTTCCTCATCCTCTGATTTGCAACTTCGCCAAAAATCATTGAAAGGGACACTCAATCTTTCTGCGTGTCTGTCGATCTGACAGTGTCCCGTCAGTACGGAAACGATGGAACTCAGGGTTTCACGGCTTATATTGAGGAGCTGCTTAATCCATTTGGAGCACAGTGCACCCGAAATTTGCCTGGTTGTGTTACAGGTTTCTTCGAGCAGCCAGACCCTATTCGCAGCCCCCACGTAGTACTGCTTGAAACCTAGCTTTATGGAGGCTAGAAGTTGTCCGATTTGTGGGGTGGGGTAAGTGTATACTCCTGAAGCTCAGTGCCAGTTCTAGCTAGGGCATCTGCTTCGCAGTTTTCCGGTATATCACTATGCCCCGGTACCCAGCAAAGGATCACTTCACAGTGAAGCGACATTACGTTCAGTTGTGAGCGGCATTCTATTGCAATTTTAAATGAGGTATCCACGCTGGATAGTGATTGGATAGCAGCTTGACTGTCAGCACAGATAAATTTCTTATGGAAATTTTCTGATTTCTCAGTCAGTCTACTGCCTTTTATATCGCAATGTCCTCTGCCTGAAAGATACTGCAGTGGTCTGGTAATCGCAAGTCCTTAGAACACGTCACAGCCAACTTTTCCATCCATTTTTGATCCATCAGTGTAGATGTCGATCGATTCCTTTTTCTATGGTCCAGTCCTTCCTCCTGCAATTGCAGTTACAACAACTACAGTTTCTCAAATTTTACAAGAAATGAAACATTAATAGCGACAACTTTCTTGAATCGCCAATAGCAAGTAAAACGAACTTTCTAATACACCATCAACTCACATCAGATGCATGTCCCTTTTAAGCTCATTTCATCCACTAATTCCTTTCAAATCTTTGGCTATCAATTTAAAAGGCACTTGAAGCAATTCTCCATTCAAAGTCAGAAACATTCAACATAACAATTTCTATATCATCAACAGGACGTATGTACGTCCTCAAGGAAAATGCGGGAAGCCACCAAACTGACAAATAAAAGACCATGATAGTCCTCTTTAGTGGTCAAATGCTATGAGCAATCCAAATACACAGCGAGTAATTGAAAGTTGTATGAACGGCACTTTTCTTACAAAACTCATATCACATTCAGCATCTTTTGTCACTTGAATATCCCTGCGGGATATGTATGGTCCGTTAACACGAGTTCGCTTAATCAACACGACAGTTCCTTGCCTCGTCTTGGTCTTGGGCTTGGTTTGGTGTGCTTCATTCATTTTATCGTCTTTTCGTACGTCTTCCGGGATTGAGATTGGGATTTGGTAAGTTATATAGAAAAGTTGAAGTTGATGCTTTACTCAGACTCATTTATATTTCAGTCTGGATACGATCCGACTTACGCTACTCTGCATTTCCTTATAGTTTGAAAGATTGCCGGGAGCTACAGTTATGGCTAACAAGGATTCATTGTATGTGTCATAAGATACGGACAAAACTAAAGATTTTATGTGAAATGAGAAATCTTATTGTGCAGTTGAAGCTTTTAGGTCATTTTGCAGAAGGATAAAAGTGAGACAAAAATGATCCTTTTTGGGTTTAACAAGTATATACTTTTTTTAATTTGAAAATTAAACTTAACAAAAATACTTCAATAATAATTTATCTTCTGTTGTTATGAGAAATCAAAGGTTTTTTTTTTGAATAATCAACGCGTCTCGCAATCCACAAAGCTAATTCACTTAGACATTGTTGCAAATTTCTAGCCTCGAAATCTAATTAATTGATCTATTTTCATGTCAATTAATTGGATTTTGTTCCACTATCAAAAGCGTACCGCCATAGACAAGAACATCAACCTCAGCAAATTTAATTCTAGTACAATTTGAATCGGTGAGTGAAATCTGATGCCAAAGCACGTTTCCTTTTTTATGTTTTTTTCCACCCCTGGAATGGATTAGCCATCACACTGATTGATACCAAACAAATGCATTGATTGCTGACCGATTGGCTTTTATGTGGAACATGATTAAGGACAGTCAAAGTAAGGGAAATTCCGGAAAACGACATGTGTCATTATCTATTTAAATGGTATTGATTTGAAGTGGATGAAAGGGATTAATGTATATTGAACGTTCTTAGAAGTAGATTGGATTGGACCAATTTATGTTGTGAATTGTTGGTTATTCAGAAAGGACTCAATTAAATAGTTTGCATTCATTAGCCCGAGGTGAGAGGTTCAACTATCTTCAGTCACCTGCATATCTTAACTTTCACGGTGAGGTAAGTCAATAATGCTAGCTGTAGGTACTGCATGTGGCAAGAACAACCAGGCTTAAAACAGAATGTACTTTGGAGTACCAATAAAATAGCCTAATAACAAACAAATTTAACAACCTAATAGCTTCAGCCTTCTGTCTATGATATATATGCTCCCAATGAAAGAAGGAGGAAAAGGTTTTCACCCATAAAAACGGCCCGCACACGCTTCTATATGATCAACCATATATGGTCTGACCATTCAAGGATACTTGTTCGATAGTAAAGCAATAAGTGTTTGCAGGCATGTACTATATATGTTGTGCGAACGAATGTATGTACGCTGTTGGCTAATATACAGATTTTATCGTAAATCTCCTTGCAAACTGCCAACGCAATTGAATAAGCAAGACTATATTGTAGTAAAGCCGAATGGTCAAGATGCCGGGAGCCATCAAAGCCTGCCGTTGCCGCCCCGTCCGTATTGTCTGGTATTGTGTTCTGTTATGTTGTATTGAGAGGTTCGACAAACTTCATATGAAACTTAGCATTTAACAACAAAATCCCAATTTACCAGAAACCTTACGTTACAACCAGCTTTCTCAACCATGTATGTTACTTCCCTAGGCTTGATGATATTGAATTGTTGGCTTGACCATCCTGGATTTGGTGAGTGCTTTACTTCAGTTTGCGGAGTAGCAAACAAGCTTTATTGGCAACATTAGTTTGTCGAAAGTATTGGGTTGGGTTTGTTGTAAACGGAAGTTGAAAATTGTTAATTAAATGCTTGGGAATGTTTCAATATTGCCAATAAAAAGATTAGGTTGGATTCATTGCAATTAAAATAGATGAACTTGGAATATTTCTGGAGGGAAATTTGGATAGGATCATTTCAGTTTAAAGAAGAAGAAGAATTAAAGGGAACGAAAGGAGTGAGCCCTGAAAAAGTACGGAACGAAAAAACGAACGGAAGTTTTGTGCGTTATGTGTAAGTTCAATTATTATTTAAATTTGTGATCAATTGATTGAATTTTCATCCATTATTGTTACATGCTTGGTTTTTCACCAAAACTAACCATAAATCAAGGGCGGATCCAGCATTTGACTCAAAGGCAGGGGGTCACTGCCTCGAAAATCATAATAAAAGAAGACAATATTGCAAAAAAATCGTAAAAATCACTAGTTTACCTAGACTCAGGGGGAGGGGTCATGACCCACTTGACCCAAACACCCCCCTACCCTCCCCCCTTGTATCAGCTTTTTCCAGAAATAAGGACATTTTAGCAAGATTTCCAGAAAACTTTATGAATATTGTCTGTTACACATTCTACTCTACTCGTTTTGCTAGCAAGTATATTTTTCATTAGTCTCTCTCTTTCTTCCTCTGACTAAGCCCATTTATTTTATAAAAGACAATAAGTCAAATCAAAAAATAAATTCATTCATGTAAAAAATACTACATGTAACTGAGTTCCATGTTCACTTTTTCTTAGATTTTTCAACCGATGAATAACGTTAAACCACCAATTCGCTGTACATCTATTTCATGGCAAGTCCTCGTTTGACCCAAACTGAATTCGAACTATTACATCAAAAGTTGAATTACCATTTTATTTTCGTCTCTCTCATAACCATTCGAGAATTTCACATCGTAGTCGTCTTCATCGTTGTCGTCCTTGCATCAGATGCTTGATTAAAAGGACTCGAGCTGTTTTTTTCTGTAGCTTACGGTTAAAATTAAGGATTGAATGGATGGATGAAGTGAATGAATGGCGATGGAACGAGTCGGGAAAAAATTGAAAACATAAACTTCGTTGAAAATACGTTTTCATTTTTCTCGCTTAGGATATCCTGAATAACGTGAAATGAACTTGACTTGAAAATTGGGCAAACAATTAGGACCTAGAATATTAATTTGGTTCAGGGAAATTTGAATACAAATTTTCCATTTCCATCGGTTGAACTAGGAAAGTGCAGCTTTATTTCTTTGGTGAATTAATGCATGAGTTCAACATTTGCAAATTATAGTGAAGTACTTACTTTTTTTTAAGTTGGCCGACCGTTGACGATTTTGCCCAAAGGACGAAAATTGTGGGGTTATTTTAATTTCGTTCAGAAAAAGGTTTTTATGTTTGCTTGTTTTTTTGGAAAAATCAAGCAACTTAAAACTACAGAAGCATGAATTTTGGTCAGAGGTTTTATAGAATTGTTTGTGTTGAAAGTTGACTCTTAGCTGAATTTTTTTATCAGTATTTAGCTTGAAAGTATATTTATCCTTTTCAATTAACAGAGTCGAAATGAGAAATATCATTTTGAACTCAGTGAAATTTTGCTCGGAGTTTATTTAAAATTATATTGTATAACTATTATAGGCGAATTCTTTCAAAAGCAGTAAGTTACATGCATAGTTACGGTTAAGCGACTTTAGCTCCATCTGAAATGAGATTCGTTAAAGTTTTGAACGTTAGTATGTCTTATTTGTACTCTACATCTGTCCAATTGAAGTTCATTAATTATCGGTGATTTGATGGCATGGATTTTGTTTAAAAAAATAAAATGGCCAAATATAGTTTGAGACGAAACCATCCCAAAAGAATTCAATATGAACAAATATTCCTCTTTTTTTCCAAATCCATACTGTAGATGGCATGCAAAGTGTTAATTCCAGACACAAACTATTTTAAATACTATGCTATATTTGTGCTCTACCTGGAAAATTTTTTTCACAAGCATATTATGAACAAAAAAACGCCCGCTCCCTTTATGTTCCGCCCCATTCAATTATTTTTAAGAAGTTGCTGACTCAAAATAGAGGAAAATCCCGTCAGACTAACAAGGAGAAGGCACGGCATCGTTCTCTCTTATCTTGATGAAATCTTTGAGAAAAACGCTTCTAAAGATTTTAGCATCGTTTATGGAATAGTAAGTTTTTGCGTTTGGCAGAAGCGGTGCAGTGTAGGAAGCAGCGCCACTAGCTCGCGATCATGAGGTCGTGTGTTCGATCCTTGGTCGGTATAGTTTTTTTTTGAATTATTGTAGATGTAATTAGTTTAAGGTAAATCAGCAATGTGCAACTTCAAATACATTTATTTTTAGAAATCAGCCAATTATTCGATCATTTAGATATTTAAATGATACTAAAAACTCATTGTTGAACGGATTTATTACTAAAAACTGTTATAATTGAAGTAAAATCATAGGTAACGGTAGGAACACCCTTTGTTCCTACAATCAATCCTGGGTCCGCTTCGTGTCTCATAGCCAACTCGGCAAAAAGCAATAAACCAGAAGGGCGCCCAACGTGGGCAGCCATGAATACTATGGTGTTGAGTAATTGTGGCATAAAGCGGATACTAGGGACGTAATTGTTTAATAGTTCCATAATTTTCCTAGTATCTACTATATGCCACAATTACTGAGCACCATAGCATTTATAGCTAGCCACGTTCGGCCACCACGCAAACTATGAGATTGCTCACGCGGTAAGTCTGATACAAATGGATCAATTAATCCCACATTAAGTGATGTGATTTTTTTAAGAAGAATACAAGCGTGACAAAATCAGCAACAAAACAATAGTACCACTTTCTCTCTAAATGTAACAAAAATTAATTTTTCATCTTCTACTATATCATATTTTATTCATAATAAAATTCATATTTTCCTTTCCCCCAAAAAAAGCGAAAAACTCTTATCTTCCAAGACGCATCGTATTATTATTATTATTATTATTCTTGGCATCAAGCCTGATTGTCTCCATCTTGTCTTACATTTCATATTCGCATTCGCCGCGATAAATACAAACATGCCATGTCAATTTGTAAGGTGAGTATACCAAGTAATTGAGCAAATAATAGATCACGTAGGACATGTTTTATTTGCGGCTATAAAAATATCAGTTGTCGCTTTACTGTTGTAAGCAAACCAAGAATTGAAAGTATCCGAAATCTATCTTAACTAGATATATACACTCGAATCTAGTCCTATCCGTTTTCATCTAGTCGTGGTTTGGTAAGGTAAAGAAACGGAAGACGAAAGGAGCAAAGTCAAGTAAAAGAAAATTGTATTCGGAATACAAATAAGGAATAAAAATGTGACTAGTAGCAAATTTTTTTTTGGGGTTGGTGTCAATGATTTGGTTGAATTAGAGGAGCTATGGGCAAATAAACAAATTTGATTTTGCTTTGTTCAGAATATAAAAATTCGCTTCAAAGGTAATTTTCTTTAGAAGAAATTCTCAATCAAAGATTTTTTAAATCGCATATTTAAGACCTTCATTTCGTCGCTCAGGCAAAAAATACAATTAAATCTAATCGGACTATGTGAAACTAAAAGACAATTTTCTGATTCCTGTAAGCGTCTTTCATCTACGCTCAACATACGTTTCCAAAAAATGAGGAAAAAATCAACTGACAAAAAAAATGGTTTCATTCTCTTCGTTACCAAGAACTTTTCTATCTACCATTTCCCGATTCGTTTAAGAAACCATAGTAGAAAGCCAGGCAAATATACATGTCTTCAAAAGTACGAAATTACGTGATGGTATGATTCGAATCTTTGTCAAGCTCAGAAAATACTTTCTGGCAATTTTTTTTTGGCTTCTAGAACAAAAAATTGGAATGATGTATTTTACACGTTGACATCCATCTGAAATCCGAGCTGTGACACAATTCACCAGGACAAATATATTCAATGGTAAATGAGAACAATTGTTCGCTGCATCTATTTTTATCGTCGAACCTCGTAGAGTTGTCGTAGGAGAAGGATTTTGCCAAAAGACAACTGAGGTATTTATTTTACTGAAGAGGAAGCATGATTTGTTAAGTGTCTATTTCATGTCAACAAAATTTAGTGCAAAATAGTTTTTGAATTTAAATAGTATCCATTTTATAATTGCAATTTTGCCAATAAACAAGCAGAAAAAAATTCAATGAGATAAAATTCTACAATATTTCCAAATGACAACCAACAATACTAAGTTTAAATCATACCCACCATTCCATTTCTTGATGAGAGACCTTTAGATCATCCGATTTCAAATCCCTTTTAAGTTTTTTTTTCACCAAACGAAATTCACCATCAAGCCAAATCTGTAAAGATACAATCTACTTAGGGATTCCAATCTCATTCGTTCGTTATCCTAAATTCCTTAAAATTAGATCCGATTAACAGAAAATGTTCATCAGGACAAGTTAACTGTTAACAAGCCGATGAAAGCTGATTCCCACAAACACACACAAAAAAAACCGAACTTAAAGAAAACCTTACCATCTGTATTTACTTGGAATTCATCCTTAATATCATCCGAAAATCCGAATATCCTTTCATTTAGTCGAGAAAGCACAAAAACAAAAGGGCAAAGATGTAAGAAAACGACATTTTCAAAGATTTTATGTGGTAAACGAACCGAAATGAATCGAATTTGTGTCCACAAAATGGACTATGGTTCAGTAAATTTCTGAATTTCGTCCTGATTGATTTATTTTATGCAAATCCAATAAAAGACTTATGTTGGACAATGAAAGTTGATAAAGATTTGTGGGACATGTAAAGGAAGGACGAATTTTGTATAGAAGATATTTCAAGTTTATTGGATATAGGCACATGGAGGAAAACTTTAACAAGGACAAAGTAATCAAGAAATGCTACTAGGAAGGACTACTTGCTAAGAAATGTATCTTTTCACTTGGAGTAGTTTAACAAATCAACTCTTAGTTATGAAAAAAATTGGCAGTTCAAACAATAATCCTATCCTATCCTATATTCAAACTCTTTTCGGCAATGAGGACATTGTTCACGTAAAATATGCCATAAATTGTAGAAAGATTAAGCCAACTTCATAAAGTTTTGAATTAATGATAGTTTGACACCTTCAATAAAACCCACCTTGACGAGAACAAACATTTCGGTAGACGATTATTGTGTGAGAAAAGGAAAGTATTTATACGGCAATAAGCTTTTTATTGCCCTAATAAAAATACACACGAAAACAAGGAAGCGGTGTTTTTTATGAAACAACCAAACTAGGATTCTCTATTTAGTCTTTTGTGGATACAAGAATGTTTAGCTATCAAGGGGTGTTAATTTAATGAACATGTTTATGTTTCAAGGCTATAAATCTGATGTGTTTTAGGAATCGCGATTACGTTTTTAGAGGGTCATAAAATTCAAGCTATCTCAAAGATAGAACTAAAAGCATGATATAGTTATTTTTCATATTGGAATTGCACTTTTCTTAAGGGTTTCCTAAGGCACAATGCCCCAACCATTTTTTTAAAAGTCAGGACTAGTTTTTATCCAACCAGATGGCGTACATCTGTTCAATATCAAAGCAATCACTCAACTACATTATCTTTATATTCAATCCAAGCTTCTACCAATCATAAATCTACGATTATCATATTTAAGCTGTTAAAAAATCTACTCTAGAAAAATGATATCATTTTATCAGTTCACCTTTCCAGTGAAGACTATCTATGCAAAAAAACACAGCCAACTTATCCATCTATTTCCAGTGATTTTTCCCCGAGCGAAGCTAATATCGTCCTCAATATAACACTAACGCCCAAGAGTCCTTTCTCTCTTTTAGCATAGGAAAACCATCACCATCTAACTCCCTACTATATACAGAAAGATCTATTCGGCAAGCTAGCTGGGTTATGAAATATGATTTTTTGTTATCTCCAGGGAGCGCTTCATGAATTATAGCCATAATCTGCGTTGACTGTTTTTCATTCGAAGAATATTTGAATACTGTAATAGACGGCAGGTTTGAATTTATCGGTTTCTCATCTGCAACCATTTTCCAAATGGTTACAAATATTTTATCACGGGCATAAGGGACGAAACGTGGATGATGGTAGTACGAGGTAGAGTCACGTCAAGCAATGACAAACATCAGATTTCGATTGGGGTTCAAAATGTTATCGGTAACGATCCTGAAAATGTCAATGTGAAATTTACCAATCAGTAAACCTTTTACTGATTCCTGTTATATTGTATGAATTTCATATATTCTGGCATGAATTCAAAAAAGTATCTTGAAAAGAGTCTTAAGATATCGTTTCGATATCTCAACCCGACTAGCTTAACCTTAACTTTCCAAGATACTCTGGAAAAAAATTGATTTGTGATGACGACATGACCCCTTTTTTCCCCGGGGTGGAAACTTAAAATTTCCACCCATAAATTAGGACCGAATCAGTTGGCCGAAAGGGTAACTCTTTTATATTAAATTTTATTGGGGAATAAATTATTTTGCGAATATAAATATGATCAAATATGTGAAATATGTGACGATTCGTTTTGAAGTAGATTTGATTTTCATTTTTCGCACGCATAAGTTTACGTAGGCTGAAATAATGGGAAGTTGAAAATAGGAATCAATTTGTCTCGTCATGGAAACTTTAATAAAAGGATGGGATGCTAAATTTATTAGGATAAAGGTTCCTAGTCTGAAATTTTCCTAGGAAAGACAGCATTGCTACATTCGCCTCGGTGGGAAAGATTAGGTGAATCTATAGCCTGGGCTCATTTTTCATTCACTAGAAAACTGCACAAATAATAATAATATATATAATATTTCAAGGACACACCAGACATTGTGATCCTGAAAACTACTATCGACATTTTAAAATAACTGCACTAGTCTTTTATGTGTCGATTTCCATTCATGTCATAATCCATTCACACCAAAAAAAATTTACATTCATGTTCCTTGGGCTTGGTGCCCTTCCACTACATAGAGTTGTGCACATTCTTTATTAGTTTTCTTGGAATTCCAATTTCATTTTTGCTGACCATCGGTCAGTTCGGTTTTTTTTCATTCATACACACACACACAAACTCAAAAAATTATAAGGATATGATATTATGCCAGTGAAGAAGCAGACTAAGCTGGCAAGAGAAAAACAAATAGGTGACAATGGCTCGAAACTAGAAGAATCTAACCTATGGAAATGTTGTGATACCATACATACATATATCCAAGATTATGCAGAGAGAAAGTTTCAAGGAGTATTCTCAAATGGAGGGATCACATGTACTTGTCCGGAAACTTTATGACTAAAATTGCATATACCAACGAATATTTGACTGTAAACGTGACATGAATCCATGGAGTTAGTTAGGATATAAAAATTTCATCAATATCTGCCACATTTATGCATGACCCACATCGTACAATCTTCGCCATGTTCATGGACTATGTGAAAAAATAGGGGAAGAATCTGTCGGTAAAGTAACGTGACGATGAGTTTGGTAATCGATGGCATCATGAATTTCGTTGGTAACAATCAAAGAAATGGTATGTGTTGGATCATTTCATTTTGACTGTGTTTTTTTTTTGATTGGTGATGGAAACTTCTTGGACCAAAGGATGAATAGTATCAAGAGTTTCATAGCAATTGTTTGGTAACACTAGTTTACAGTTATTTTACGAATGTGATGTTAGAGGCTGTTTCTTGCTAATTTTGGGTTGCTAAAACCGAAAATGATAGTAAAAATTTCCTAACACGTAGGATTTTTGAGGTATGATTTTTTTTTAAATAAAATCAAGTTATATTAAATTACAGCATGTACCAAAACAATTTGTGTTCATAATAAAATTGGATGCTAGTGTTGAAAATGCCAAAACCCGAAAAAGTTCACTTTTTTGAAGTGTTGTAGTCAAGGGGTGTAGGGGTCAAACCACCACAAGTAGTCCAGAAAGTTTATGTAAATTAATATATTAGCATCGTAATATACTTTTCCTACGCCCAAGCAAATCTCCCTACCTATTGCTTCTTAATTTGAAAATCCTGCTTCACATTTAAATCGAACTGCTAGGCTACTGCTTGTTCTAGCAGGTTATGCCTGCGCGTTGTGGAGGTGCCGCTGTTTCGTTTGTGGCCAGTTTATCCCTAAAGCACAGAAGAGGACAATTAACAAAATGACAAAAATAGCTTATCACAAATATTTTGGCTGTGTTGTTGGCGATCAGGATCGGGAGTGAGCTCCTCACGCGTGCCGTGAAGCTTATGCTGCAAATCTAAGTAAAATGGTTACATGGTAAACAATCTTCTATGCCTTTTGCGGTTCCAATGATTTGGTGAGAACCAACTAACCATTTCACTGTTACTTTTGTATGACAAAAATGTCTGATTTTTCAAGGAAAACAAGCATAATATTGAATATCCAGAGATTCCTTCAGCAACAAGACCTGTTCCTCACGGCCTACCAGCTCCAGCTCCTTCAGCAAATTGGGAAGAAGATTTGGGATATGATGATGAAAGAGAACTGAACAGTGCAGAAAAAACGGACGCTACCTATTCTCCTGAAAATAACGAACAAAAAGGACCCCATTTAATCGAACAAGCTGTATGAAACGACCTAGTAATAGACCTTCACTTGTCCAAGGACCATGCTGAGCTATTGGGTTCAAGAGTACAACAGTAGAATTTACTGGCAACAGAAACGAAAGTAACAATTTTTAAAACCCATAACCAGGAGCTATCCTCGTTTTTCACCATGCAAGATAAAATTTGTGTTTGTGTTAGTCTAAATGGTGTTACGGAAAGATTGGGCTTTGCGCATAATCCGCACGAGTGGCGTTTATTCATAGACTCCTCAAAAATAAGTTTGAAGGCGGTTTTGCTTTATAATGGCAACAAAAGGCCATCTATTCCTCTTGCGCATGCAGTTGACATGAAAGAAACATACGAAAGTATGTCACAGATTCTAAATTCAATAAACTATGATGCTTACAAGTGGCAAATATGTGGTGACCTAAGATTGTTACTAGGACTTCAGGGCGGATTTACTAAGTATTGCTGTTTTCTGTGTCTTTGGGACAGTAAAGCACCAGTAAGCCATTATAAAGTAAAAGAGTGGCCTGAGAGAAATCAATTTATTCCAGGCCAGGCTAACGTGAAGAACATACCTCTCGTTGATCCCAAAATAGTTTTGTTACCTCCTTTACATATTAAGCTTGGATTGATGAAATTTTTTTTGTTAAAGCATTAGATAAAGACGGAGATGCATTAAAATACCTTAAACAAATTTCTCCTAAACTAAGCGATGCCAAGCTTAAAGCATATTTGTTGGACCTGAAATTCGAAAAATACTAAAGGATGAGAAATTCCATCAAACATTAAGTAATGCTGAATTGGCTGCGTGGAAGTCGTTTAAAACAATTGTTTCTGAGTTTTTAGGAAACAGAAAAATAGAAACCTATGAAAAACTTGTAAAAGAATTACTCGAGCACTATTGCAAAACGGGCGGTCGCATGTCCCTTAAAAATCCACTTCCTCCACTCACATTTAAACTTCTTTCCCGAAAACTTGGGTGCGGTTAGCGATGAGCAAGGAGAAAGGTTTCACCAGGATATCCTAACAATGGAACAACCATACCAAGGCAGATGGGCAATGATGGGAGATTACTGTTGGTTCCTTATGAGGGAAAGCGATCAGCAGTATAAACGAAATTCAGCATTTGCGAAAAAATTGTATACAAAAAAATTAGTATAAATGTATTTTGGTTCCGTTGTAGTAAATAAAATAACTTTTTTTATTTCAACTTACAGTATAAATTATATGAAAATTTCAGAAAATGAAATAAAAAAACATATACTCTGTAACACAAAATCTGTACGTGATAAAAAAAATTTGAACTCAAATTCGTTACAAGGATACTTCTAGGCATATCAGTCGCAAATTTTTTCTTCAGATTTGTTACGTAGTGTAATTAATCGTTTGAAAATGCATATGTGAAATTAATCTTCCATTAAAATAGCTGACCTGCTATCGAGATTTTATCTATTTTTCATTTCTAAAATTTTAGCTGCATTTCTACATCCGTTTATGAATCATAAATACCGCATCATAATTTAGTCTTTCTGCACGAACGTCCCAGAAAAAAACTTAGTCCTACTATGAATTTAAAATAAATTGCTTCTGTGAATGCTCTAATATTTCCATTTCAACAACAGTTTTCCAATTCATTACACCGCAAATCTAAAGAAATTTGAATAAGCGAAGTAAAATTATAAAGTTCACATATTCCATCCCATTACGATGCAGAGCTTTTCCCTTCAATCAGTCTCCTTTCATTCATACATATCTGCATTCGTGGACAAACTGGAATCACCCATCGATATTCAGTATTCAGGCAATGTGACTTGCCAACTCTTATTCGATTCACTAGCAAACAACAAGATTCCTCCTAGTCCACATTGCTGTCCAATTTCAACAATGTACCCGCCATTGCAACGATCCTTTTTTCGCCCTTCGAAAATGGCAAAAGACTTTCAAAACACTTTGCAACGAGCAAGTTTTCCCTTAGACTTTTTAGGGGTTTCTTCAAACGGTTAGTTGGCCAACTATTGACGTCCAGCGAATGGTATCAAAACCATCAGAAGCAGAGCAAGAAGCAACGGGAACGGGAACAGTCTGCAAGCCTTTCAATTTAACTTGAAGAATATTTTTCAATATTTAGGCTCGTTGCCAGATTTTTCCAATCATCGTTCTATGACGGATTCCGTTTGGAAGCGTCAACAAAAAAAGTATTTTGTACGAAACCAAATACTAGGAAAAGACGAGTATGGTTCCATGCCAGTTAACTAGAAACCCACTGCCGTTCTGTTTTCCAATAGAATATTCACGAAAAAAAAAGATAAACCAGAAGGCACCAGAAGTCGTCAGCATCGTCGACATTTTTCTGACAACATGAAGCAATTCGGGCACACAGGGTTTGCGTCCAACAACAATGAAAATGAGACTTGGTGAAATGATACCTAATAGCAATGGCACCTCCGATAAATGCAACCGGAAAAGGAAAATTGAGGAAAACCAAAGAAATCTCCGCAATAGCGCTCTATTGGATTGTATAGTGGGGTCATTGGGAAACGCGCCAAAAAGTTTTCTTTTGAAAACACAATCAAACTTCTACATTTAGTCGTCGAGAGCTCCATTTAAACGGAAGCGATTTTATTTTGTTGAGTTTTCAAGGGTTCCAAGGCAACGTGAAGGTGGTTTCTTCTAGCAAATCACTATGAGTATCTATGACAGGACTTTTCGGCACTTAGTATTTTCATTGTTTTTTTGTGGAGAGTCATTTAAGTGGGACAAACTGAATTGAATTTGGAATAATTACAATTTATTGATATTTGCTGTATAAACGCAAGAAGGATATAAGCTTCCATAGAGAATGCTGATATTATAAACGACAAGAATTCAACCGAACAAATTTCATACAAAACTTATCCACTCAAGTCGGTTGAAATACTATTAGCCGAAGAGGTCCTTGAAACGCAATATATTCAATTTCAACTGTTTTTTGATACTTGAGGATTTTTTTTGAATGCACGGAAAGTTTTCTTCCTAATGGACCTGCTTAAAGAGGAATATTCCTTAGCCTCTAAAGAATGTTGAGTTGTTATACAAAATGAACTTCCAATTTATTCAAAGATTACTATCGGTTTCCATTCAGGAAAAGCAAAACTATCAAAAGTACTTAAAAAAATTGCGTTTTGTCATTGGACTCATCAGCTATGATTGCAGAAAACTGGGAAAACACTCTCAATTCTACAGATCATATTTTTTTGCATAAATCAAATATTTCCTCAAATCTGAATGCTCTACACTTTTTACAAGTCCTTTTCATGGGGAACTTGTACAATATTGGAGCTTTCATATATTTGATTTAATTGGAGCTGATTTTCCCCCTTGGAAAATCTATATGAAATATAAATGTTATATCCTTAATGCTGAACCTGAAATTTCGAACGTTATTGCTTCTGGATTTGAATTAAATTTTATTGAATTCAAGAAATCTTATTTTCCTTCCGGGCTTCGACTGCATGCCTTTCTCGTCCTCTATTTCCTTAGCATGCATGGGCTTGAAAATGATTCAAATAAAGCATCCTCTTCGTCCATATCCTCGTAGGCCACCGGATAACTATATCAAGAGCTAGAAGCATGCTGGCAATGGTACCTAGTCCAAATAGTCAAGCTCGTATGAAGCAGCAACCTTACAAGAATATTTTCTTATTGAGGTCGAATCTCAAGGGCTTCCCTTATAAATTTACCGTCAATTAAATTGGATGCATGCCAAGCATCCCCTGTAGTATTATACATCTGAATAGTACAAAAGCTTACCTTTCGGCAAACGCCGTCTTTGATAGAACTGAGCATTTACCCAGCATATGAACTAGAATTGTAGATGTTTAAGGATGCATGGCTTTCTTTTCTAAACGGAATAATTTGTTTTCGAAACATTTAATATTTATTTGGAAGTGTTAAAGTTGTTTATTATTTTTATGATTTTCTTTAAATTTAGTGAGAAACTTTTTAAAAAGCCATCAATTCAATTCTTCCTGAAATATTACAGAAATCATTTAAACAAAATCTGATTTTATATCAGAAAAACTTTCCAAAAAGTTTTTTTTTTAATTACTAAACATTTTTACAGAAACAGAGAAGTGCTTGACATTTTAATAATATTAGGTTTTAAACCGTGACTCCAAGAAATAAAGCTTTTTAAATAAACAGTGATATAAATATTGAAAAATTATTTCCAAAGTCAGTGTTGTGTTGTAGAAACTGTGGAAAAGTTGAGATGCTTTATTGCTGAAAATTTTGTTGATAAAAATGAATTTCTGCCAGCGAGTTAGGCTAGTTTCTAATATATTTTTATAAAAAAATATTACAGAACGTTTGTAGTTGACGCAGTTAAGGACACCGTATATATATATTTATTATAAAATAACGGCACAAACAATCGGCAAGGTATGTACTGCAAAATTGGACTAAGAAAAGTGGCTCCTGCCTCGTTAGTTTCAGCAGCCATTGAGCTGAAATTATTTGAAAATTTCCCATAGATTATGATGTAAAAATATTCAACAGTTTATTTTTAACAGATGTTTCAAGCACATAACTTATACATATACATACAATTATGTTTTGCATACCATAACGTTAGAATCGAAACGAAAATTAATGAGTTTTCCTGTTGAATTTCATACGAAATCAACAAAAAAGCTATGCATCTTTTTTCTAGGGTCCCAAAACTCAGCGAGTAATTTCTATGAAACATTTAATATAGTTGGAATTTGTATAAACACTTTTTATTGAAGACCTTAGGGAAATTTCCATTGAAAGTTTTTGTGGAACTATTTTCGGTGAAATTTTAAGTACACAACAAGAGAATTCCCTGTCCCTTGAAACCAAGCTAATACAGTTTATCCCTTCAATTAATACCACCACGAACATTTACCAGCGTTTTGGAAAAATCCTAGTAAATAAAAATGCAAATTGAATTTGCTTTAACATTCAATTTGTGGAGGACTTTCTGAAGCAACTCCGTGCCCCATGAAAAACCGCACAACTTACTCTCTAATACGATTCTATCAACGATTCCTTCTTATAATATATCTGTAAGCAATTCTTATTCCTATTCCGATTGCTATCCATCCTTGTTTTCTATTGTGCTGAATAGTCTTCTATTCATCTTTGTGAATACACTAAAAAAAAGTGTTTCATCTTTATGCAAAATAAATTGTGACCCTCAAAAGATGACATCAACGAAAGACATCGAACACAAAACCACCCCCATAGGAATGTAAATTTTCTATTGTCTGCACCCATAGGTAAGCAAGCAAGCATGATTTCGATGTTTGTAGGTTCAGTTATATATTTTTGGAGGTTTTCACCATTTCCCACCCATATATTCCTTGTTGAAACTCAAGGTAAGATACGTTTTATCGACGTCACCCTCTGATTCACCGTGTATACTATCAAAATGCTACACGCACCTTTTCATGGTAAACTTGTGCAAATGAAGTCAAATACGAGGAAAAACACAATTTTCTTATATTTTTGAAAGACAGAGAAAATGTGATGGTTCCAAGGGGTGAAGTTTTAAGGCATAAATAAAAACGTCGTATAATTTCCATTTTACGGTTTGACAAAAAAAAAATGTTGTCTACAAAAATGTGAACGCTTGGACGTAAGCCATTTAACTTGTGGGTGCTTTTGTGTCATCTCATTTATTGTATCTGTTTTGTCGGGATATTTTTTTCTAAGGTGAAATGTTGTTAAATAAATTTAAATTTTAGATTTCTTGGTGTTTCTTTGACGACAAGCCAACCAACCCCGAAAGCGATGGCAATGGTTTTTTTTTGCATTGCAAAAGAAGTCAGTTAGAAAAAAATGAATATCATTGAAGTAAACTCATCGGGAGTTGGTTGAAATAAGTCAAGGAGTATTCGAAACGTTTGCGAAATGGGGATGAAATGATTTCGTTAGTGACTTGAAAAGATTTGATTTTTTTTTGAAATTTGATTTGAAATTTTGGTGGGCCTAGGAATGTTGGTGTCATCTTTTTTTTGAATTGGTTGTACTCAATAATTGAGCTTCATACTAAACGTTATTGAATAGTTTAATGGTTCACATCGCACTTAACTGAATCTTGTACTTATTCATATATTTAAACACAACCCAATCTATTTTGAAGAATTTTTGGTTGCAAAAAAGATCGTGCTGACATGTATTTCTTAAAAACTTGTCAATAGATCAGTTGAGCAAACGATCTTTTGACTTGAATATTTATGAAAATTTTAAATAATTTAATGAATATGAAATCTCTTAGTTAAAAAAATCACAAAGTTTAAGGTGTTGTACCATCCCCTTCCTCTTTCAGATGGCCTTAATAAACAAATGGCAATAAAATTTAATTAGTTTCCCTATTGCTGGTCTAAGGAAATAGCTTCATAAAAACATTAACACCAAATTCCATCCCTTTTTATGACTTCATAAAGTAATTCACCTTTTGCGAATATATTCAAAGAACTCACAGCCATTGAAATACAACATGTGCTCTCATAAGCTTTAAAAGCTACACCACTCACAATTTCTTTGCATTTTTCGGTCATATACGCTTCCTGCTAGTCCACATACATAATATTTACATGAACTCGTCACATGCTCAAGTCCACAAAATACACATCTCAAAACGACATAAATGAAAAATTTAATTAAAATGTTAAATGCTTTCAGAGATAGGACTTCTCAATGTTGTCAGTTTTGTGTGTTGCTTTGATAAAACACACTTTCAAAAATGTTCAATTCAGAATTTACCCTGGCAAAAATCTAGGTTTCGACATGAGTGTGTGTATATGCCAGGATTATCTTTTGCATGGGGTGGGTTTTGTTCCTTTCAAACAATTATGAATAGCTTAAGCTGTGAATGAGAAAAAGACAAGGGTTTAACTTTCGTCGTATCTATCTAAATAGAACTTGAAGTTATCTTTGTCTAATTTTGCTGTGACAAATAGTTAGGTTTGTATTTAATCACATTTTCTCCGGAGGATATGTGTTCACAAAATTAAAAGATATTATCGCTTAGTTTATGAATGCTGCCATTAGATAAGAGTAAGATAATCCAATTATGATGAAAGCATTTGATGCTTATAATGGTATTTAAATGTAGATTGAACAAATATGAATTATACTTGTAAAAAGTTTATACGATAACTTATTTGAGTTTAAATGTTTTTCATGTCAAGTTTTGAAGGTTGATATGAAAATATCAAGAAATTTGGAAAAGTTGTTAAGTGGGATGCTTTAAAATTTAATACGGGAAAATTTGTTGATATCATTTAAAATGGACAAAAATATGTGAATTGTATGTTATTTTTTCCAGTGAAAAATGTGATACAAGCTTTCATTCTCAATAAAATTAAATTAAATGAGAAACATTACTTTCTAGAGAATTCATAACAATTATGATAAATTTTATTATTGTATTTGTTTAAAAATTTAAAATAGGAAGAACTCTATCCGCAAAATTATCCTAATAAAATTTTCAATTCCTTCTACCGTTGAATTGTGTTATGAAGACAAGACAAATATTGTAACAATTCTCGATTTCAACGATTAACCCTTAAAGGACAATCCAACAAACTCATTCCGATTTTCATCTTACCCAACAAAACGTTATGCTTTAAACAATGAATTCCAACGAAAGAACCGACAAACGAATGAAGAGTACAAACGAATGCTTCCGTCGTTCCACTTGTAATTATAAAAGGATTAAAAATTCATTTGGTATTATTCAATCTACAATTTTTTACCATTCACCGCGCTTCCACTTCCTTTTTCCCGGGCGCTGCGTCTCACGTTCATCATTCACAATGAGTGGATCTCGTTCGTTTGGAATATGATTACAAATTCTTAAGCCGATTAATTACTACGGGAGACACAAAAAAAACGCAACGCATAAATGGAGAAAAATAATGTAGCAACGACAATTTTTCAGATATTCATGTCTGGCTGAAACATCCGAAGAGTGTATATATATATAATTGCCATCAGCATACTGAAATCATAGTTGTCTGGAGAATTTGCACGTATCATTTTTTCGCTCTGTATCCTTGAATGACAGTATGTGATGGTGGGCATCACATACTTTCATTCAAGGAATTTCAAAACCAACAACTGCTACTTACTGGTTACCATTTCCAAGCAGAATGACATGCGAATTAAATTTTTCGTGGGCTCCATTCCATCATATCCAGCGCTATTCATACAACCCACATGTCTTTTTTTTAATTATATTCCTTACATATCCTTTTGCCCATCCGCTATCTCTCTGTCTTTGTCGTCCCAAATAACGGTCGACTTACAAAATTTTTTTAAAAAAAGAAAAAGAAATATGTAGCGCGGCGGGTACATTGAAGCTTTTTATCTGTATGCTAACTCTCTCCCTCTAAAAGAAGATTAGCCTTAAGTATTTCTTTCATTACGACAAGGATTTGTCGTCTAGAGGAAAATTTAATGAGATCCACAGCTCTCATGTATGATATAAAAGGATAACGAGATTGCTTTTAAATTCAATTTTCATATGTGTTTCTATGTAAATGTTGAAGGGACAGAATTTTAAAAAATATATAACAGGAAGTATGCGGGTTGTCCAATTATAAATATATATATATATGATCCCAAGGACTCGTGAATAGTTCTTATTTTGTTTTATCCCATTTTATAAGTAGTTTTGAGAGTATTAGTAATGAAAGAATGATGTACATATCCTTGAGCTCGAAAAACTGTATTTAGATTCAGCGGAACGGATTAATCTCTTCAAAAAAGCTAGAATGAGGAATAGACAAGTACTTAATTTTTTTTTGTAAATATATATATATATATATATATATATATATATATATATATATATATATATATATATATTAAAAATATTCTTGCAAGTTTTTAAGAGGATTTTTTTGAGTCAGGATATTGCATGTATTTTTTTTAAATCGTTTTGTCGCAATTAGTTTTCAGCACTTAAGGGCATGAACAGAAGAACAGCTGATGTTTTGACCTTTCTTCATCGAACATACGCGGGGGACCCAAAAGTAACGGGAATAAGACTGTGGGGGACGGCAGAGTGGTGGGTTGGGTTGTACAGTGACTCTCTATGAGTCAGTGTGCAAAGTCTGGTCGCGGTGAGTGCATCCGTTCGTCCGTGGGAATTTTTTCCGCGAATAAACTTTTCTGTTTCGGCGAAAACGTGAAATGCCTGACTGGCCGGGAGCAACGCGCGGCTGTGAAATTTTGTTTTCTGTTGAGGAAAACGCTCGCGGAAACTCTTGTAATTATTAAAACAGTTTATAAAAGTAATGTCCTAAGTAAAACACGTGTTTCCAGCAGGTTTTCGCGTTTCAAGAATGGAAAGATGTCGATTGAAGACTTATCTCGTCCTGGGCGTCCCTCAACTTCAAGAACGGACGAAAACATTGACAAAATCAATGCTTTTGTTCGTGAAGACCGTCGACGAACCATCGATCATCTTTGTGAGATATCTAGATTGTCATGGAGTTCGATTCAGAGAATTTTATCTAAAGATTTGCACGTGAGAAGAGTTGCAGCAAAGTTTGTCCCACGCCTTCTTACTCACGACCAAAGAGAGCATCGACTTCAGGCCTCTTTTGAACTACGAAATCAGTTAAATGAGAACCCAGATTTTTTTTTCTAAGGTCATAACTGGTGACGAATCATACGACCCCGAAACAAAGGAGCAATCAAGACAATGGCAGACAGCTCTATCTCTTCGTCCAAAAAAAAGGACACCAAGTGAAGTCAAACATCAAGACAATGCTCGTTTGTTTTTTTTATTGGAGAGGTGTTGTGCATGCGGAATTCGTTCCTCCAGGCCAAACGGTCAATCAACGATTTTACTTGAAAATTTTGAAGACGTTGAGGGAAAACATCCGAAAGAAAAAGGCAGATCTTTGGCGGACAGGTGATTGGTTCTTCCACCACGACGACGCACCTGCCCACACGGCGCTGTCTGTGAAGTAGTTTTTGACCAGAAACAGCATGACACCAATTGTTCACCCACCCTATTCGTCGGATTTTGCTCCTTGCGAATTTTTTTTATTCTCTACACTCAAAAGGGGCATGAAAGTGAAACGTTTTGGAACTGTTAAAGAGGTCAAACAAAAATCGCTGGAAGTGCTGAAGAAGATAAGGGAAATGGAAGAAACGGTTAGACAATTGTATTAAAGTCAATGGGAATTACTTCGAAGGCGATTGAAATTTTGTGTGAAAATGTTGAATAATAAAATAATTATCACGAAATTCCCGTTACTTTTGGGTGCTTCTCTTAGTCCTTCAACATTTTAACTCAAAAGAAGAATCCTTGAAAGTGCTCTACCAAGCTCATGGAAACTTAGATTTTTTACATCCATGCCATCTTTCTTTTCAAGCCATATTCCCATCAACAATTAACCTTCGAATTATGGTCTCAAACTATTGCATCAGCATCATTCTCGTCATGGAGTATTAAATTAACATAGGCTAGTTAAAAAGTTCATTTCTCTAGCGTTGAAGCTTTCGAAAATCATCCCCTATTTGCCTTGTCGTACATACGTGACAGTTAAAATCGGCGTCTGTTCATCACTGGTCGTTCTGCGTTGACTTCATATTGTACGCATTGTTGTATATCGAAGGACTCTGACCTATGTTGTTCGCTTCAGCCGATGGAACCATTGTGACAAGTGATGGCAATTACATTATCACCCGAAATGCGGAAAACAAATCCCACCAGCTGTTTTATTACATGGATCGTTGACTATAAAATGGTTGTGTGGTTAGTTGTGGCTTCATTACGACCATATTCATATTGGACATTGTTTCGGGGGCGCAAAGTGCCCGGAAAACTGCTATTGGCGGTAATCGTGATGGTATGTCGTTGAAAGTTCATATATATATAAACGTATATGGAGGATAGTCATCAGGCTTCCGGTTCTGTAATAATCAACCGCTGCATGCATGCATGTTCATCCATCAGGAGCATTTGTTAAAATCTGCAACTTTTTGACTAAAGCAATCACCGTTGTTATGTTGCGAGCTGACGAGGATGGAAGATTCTGGTAACTTGGGCTGGAGTGGCTTTTGAAAAAATCATCGATAAGAATACCTAAAGGATGTATTGATTTTCGGAAGAAAAATAAACGAAACTCTTTAAAATTAGCCGCCACAAAAATGAATCACTAGAAGCAGTGCAAGAAGAGCGCATATCGAAGAGGAAATGGAAACAGCTGCAATAGGTGTGGAATCAAAGAAGGATCAAAACTCATCAGTTGTAAGGGAAGATAAACTTTTGAAAACATTATATGAGCGACCAAACTCTTCAAATACAAATCAGTTTGTAAGGGCAAATGTAGTGTGTCAGGAGGGCTCTGGTTCACCAATCGAGGACGGAGAGGAACTCAACCCTACCGATCGAGTGTCCGATACGGAGCTGACAGACCGAACGATCAAGAGACCGGGAAGGAAAATAAAAAAAGTTGAGGATGAAAGGGGCAAATAGTAAAGGGGTGGGGCTTGCCAAGGCTCTGTAACTCCACATGTCTCTAGCATGCTGTTAGAACTCGCTACAGATAGGCACATGCATCACATAATGATTCTCATAGGAAATTGAGGGATGTACCGATTGCCGGGGGTGTTGAATCCTTAGTCTTCACCCTTGTAACCTTATGTTTATTATCCTTTCTAGATATTTTTTTAATCTTTTAAGTCTTCCATTTTTTTAGTTTATTAGTTCGGTTCCGGGTCTTTTTCAGTGTGGAACTTTGGATTCGGTGGAGCTTTTCTTGGAGGAAGATAAGGAGGAAAATGTCGGCGAGGAGCCGAAACGACGAACATCAAAAAGGATCAGGAGTCAGGAAGCAGCCACCTGAATAGAGTTGATAAAAAATAAAATTGTGAGTAGAATTAAGCACAATTAGGGTTAGTTTGGCAAAATTAGAAAATAAAATAGTGCATTAAGGTTCAATTTTGCGCTTATTTCTGTGAAGTGGCGAAAACGACGTCGCGTTTTTGGCTCTTTGTTTTCGATTGTTTTTGTTTTCTTCAAATTTCCTATTCCATCGGTGGTTTTCCTATTCCGTCGGTAGTTTGGGTCGACGCGAATCCTGTTTCCGTTTCCGGACTCGCGGACAGGGCAGTCCCGGCGAAGAAACGGGTGACGCCCTTTTAAAAAAATACCCCCACACTCCTCTTCTAAAAAGTTTCAACCGGGTGAGAATCCCTAAACCGTAGCCAGGATCGGCTGCAGTGTAATAGCATTCGTTACATTAATTAAAGGTATAACATTTGGCGTTGAAATGCGTTTTTTGGCTTCAAAGTGTTCCCTTGATTTGAGATGTATCCTAGCAACGCTGTTTTTGGCAATCTTACAATTTTTCACGTTGCCACTCTTTCTGGCTGCTGAAAAATATGTAAAAAGAAGCCTTGAATATTTCTCGTCGAAGGCAAAAATTATTCAAGGCTAAAGGAAACTACATCGACGTACAATTGCTATCTACCATTAATGAAAATATTTGTTTATTTGAAACCAGTCCCGAAAACTCGTGAAGTATAGCCAATATTAATATCATTGGGGTTTTAAATATTATAAAATCAAAAGGAAGATAGCTCCGCGACAGTAGCATCGATTCGAACATCAAAAAATATTCAGTATTGAAGTTGAATATGTAGAAATCGTGGAGGGTTGGGAATACTATCGAAAGAGAAGCAATTAATTATAAATGATGATAATAATTGGAACAGCTTTGGTAGTTCTTCCAAGAAAAAGAGATCCGATGATGAGACACGGGGTAACAATAGACGATGATGTTTGGGATGATGAGGGCATATTCGAGAGATCTGTCAGGAAGGATTGCGAAGGGATGCATGGTTCATATACTATATTGCATGTATATTTTTCACGATAGCTGTTGACGTGGTCCTCCACCGAAGAAAACCACCGATCTAGGAGATGTGGATACAAATTTTAAAAAATCCTTTGCGAGCTATAGACATGGCAAGCTTTCTTCATATAGTATCCATCATCGACCATAGTGACAAAAACATCGGGAATATTGGTAAAGCGACTAAGCACAAAATCATTGAAACTAGCAATATAAATTTAATTGAGGTAGACCATCATTTTTACAGCAGCAAAACAAACACATATGTTTTCTGCCGAATGCTTCGAAAGAAGATGGTATACCAGAACGGTTCAATAGATAAACACTTTAAAATTTCGCATTTCGATCTCAATCGCATTGTCTTCTATGTTTATTGACAGAATGCTGACACAATGCGAACACTACAATATTTGCTAGATAGAATCCTTTCTCGTTGCTGGCAGGTTTGTGCTGATGCCAACTCTTCTATCGTACGCTCTATGATGCCACTCTTGTTTTAGCTGGCATCACCATCATCATCATCGTTTGCGAGTAGTAGTAGTAGTCCATCCATTCTGAAGCCTCCTTCTTCGTTGCTCGCTTCCGAAAGAGTGTTATCCAAAAGTCCTATTCCTATCATACAGACGATTTGTTGCCAAATTGTTTGCTTGTTAAGGACAAAGCAAAAATGCTGACAACTAAAAATTCGTTGAAGGGATACTTTCGTCCTGTTCAGTCGTTTCGTATACATTCCACTTCTAGTTTTAGCTCATTCTTTTCAATATACACGGAATCGCGTGGAATCCCAATACGTATTCGAATTCGTCCTGGCATAAAATACAATCTAGCAAACCGGGAGAAATGTCACAAACCTTCATAGTAGCAGAAAAATATATTGCATAAGCTTCAGGAAAACGGGAAAAAATACAAGGATTCGAATTGAATTGATAGATGATACGGAACAACAATATACAACTAGAAAAGCTTTTGATGTACATAACAACAACAAACGATACATCCGCGTCACATATTTGTAATATGTGCGGATGGGGACGCCAGGAAACAGTTTGGTTCCAACAGTAGTACTCTTGTTGTGGTAGAAACACCCTTGCAAACCTTTTGCAAAGTAATGAAACATTGCAAATACAAACTGATATATATATATATATATATATATATATATATATATATATATATATGCATATACATACATATATACGTTATCGTTCATATTCCTGTCACATTCAGTATGGATAACTTCGGCACTAGGACATTTTTCTCTCTTCCGACTTGTTGTTACTGAGGGTGAGACCTTTAACACATGACTACTTCTTGACGATGTTAAAATGTATTGTCCACGTTTCAAATACTCGAAATAATCTAGGTCGAGATTGTATCCTTTTTTATACAGTGTGACAAGCAAAGAAAAGTTACTTGGACAAAAAGGATTGAATTGTGGAGGAACGCTACTTATTGATCATAGATTGGAAAGTTATTTTGGGGGCACATGCTATGAAAAAAGGATGTGATGTAACGAGTTTTCTTTTTGGAAAGGAGTAGCAATTTAATGCATGATTATTCAATTTTTTTTTATTGAACATTCCATTCTTAAAGTATTGGGAATCATAATAAAAATTTTAAGTAGGTCAGGGACATTCATTTTTGAAGTAGGAAAAATTAAACTGAAATCAGTTGCTTGGTATGTAAAAGCTTGGATTTTTTGATCCGGTCAAAAGTAAATTGAACCGCATTTTCCAGAACTATTTCAACTGGAATGCATCAGATTTTACTAACAAAGACTTGCTGTATGTTTAAGGAAGTAAAAACAATCAAGGGACTCAGCTGAAAACTCTTTTGATTCAACAATATCAATTGAATGAAGGTTTATTCCGTCTTAGCTCTCAAAGTTGCCACATAAAAAGGACCCCAAAAGGCAGTGCTAATTTTGAAATAAATGAAATCCTTTACTCGGATGAAGTGGAAAACGTTTCGTGCTTTTCGTCTTAAATTTCATCTGCCCAAGATTTATTTAATTTTGCCAAGAGTTTCTAATTAAGTTTACCTATTCAGCAGAGCCAAAAACATATCCTGATAACTCCTATTTTGAAGATTGGCTTGTGATCCTATCAAGCTGCTCAAAAGCTGCCTTTCAGATTTATCTTAATTAGTCAAACTTTAAATCAAAATAAACTAAGAGAGTATAAATACCTCCAGAATTTTTTATGATTTCCGAATGATGAAGCCAACAACCACCAACCCCTATTATAATCATCTTCCTCAACACTTATCATTACATGACATCTGTAATAAAAGATATTAATGGCAAAACTTTTATTGCACAATTTTCCCGGTTGTGCTATAAATAAAAAAGGCTGATTCTTTTCCCTGCGCATATTTACTTAACTTCTTTCACAATGATTCACTTTCTTTTCGACATTTAATATCAAACAATTTTTTTCATGGATAGGATGGCTCCTACGACGACAACATTCTAAATGAAAATGAGCAAAGAAATAAATGTATAAATATTTAGGGGTGAAAGGTAATTTAACAATATAAAATAGGATACGTGTAGAGAGAGAAATATACATCTATAATTTTTTTCTTCGTCTGCTTCTTTTTCGTCCTTGCACAAGTGGCAAGTGTAAATATATTGTTTTGAAGAAATGTTGAATCTTATGAGGTTTGCCGCACATCATCTTTATAATTTGGCAATATATTTATTATTAAAGCAATTTGAAGGGTGTTTGTGTCATGGTTTAGGATATTTATGTAGCAAGGGAACGTTTGCTAATTTTTAATGAGAACGATGTAAATATTCTTTAATATGACTGGGTGAAGTCTTGGCGAGGAATTATGAGCGGATGATTTGTTTTGTTTGTTTAGGGTAGAGTCCGGAGAAAGTAATGAATATATTATGAATTTTAGGATAAGCTGGAATAGAGAAATGATGATAATCTTCAATTTAAAAGTGTATGTTTGGAGAAAATCGATATAAAAGCAAGTCACACTATGATGTACAACAACATCAATATATTGAAAAAACTTGGTTGTCAAAAGGTGGCTCATTTAATTCATTAATTGTGAGAACAAGGACTAAGTATAGTCTTAAGTTGAGATAACATTGTAACCCATTAACATCTCAGCTAGGTACAAAAATTGTTTCAAATAGACTTCAAAGAAAAATTAATATTATAATTTAAGCACGGAGTGCCTCCGCACACCTCAAAACAACGTTTAGATTTTAAGAATTGAATTTAGATTTTAAGAATTGAAATAGATTTATCTATACCCACAAGTGTATCGTATCCATTTTTGTTATTTCTTTTTATGAAGATTCAATAAACACCCTTTAAAAAAAATTAGGTCACGACATGCCCATTGTGATTTGAAAAGGCTTGCACCTAGAAGAAAATGATTTCATTTTTTAATTCAATTCATATAATTTTCATTGTCAAGCCTAGCCAAAATAATCTTTTCCCTTAGTTATAATTCAAGCACCTATAAATAATTCACCATAGATCATTTGAAAATAGGTATACCACAAAACTTCCCAAGTTTGTGTGTGTTTTTAAGGTTTTTAAACGTAATTCTCTTAACGTTTCACGTTAAATCCCGAAAATTATACCCAATATAACTAAATCTGCCATTTGCTGAGTCTTGAAAAATTTCTGTCTCTTATAAAATTTGGATACTGGACAACTCAGAAATGGCAAAAAACTAACAATCTCTTTAATTGTGTTGTTTCTACCTGCACATCTACAACCAACAGATACCAATTGCAAACTCCTTCAAATCTTTTTTTTACTTCAACTGTTCTCACCATCAACATTGCGAAGCACCCTAAAAATATTCCACTTTTTCAATTTTTCCACGTAACTAACATAGAACACATTATTAATTATGCAAATCGTATCATTTATAGTTGTCTGAAATGTTATCGGTCGAGAACAGTTGGAAAATTGAAAATGAAGTGAATTTTCGTCGTGCATCCTAGTCTCTCGTTCTCTTTCTATTCCAACAGAACATCATCTTCCTTTCACACTTAGATAGGATTCGGTGCAAAGCACCTTTACTAGGAAGCAGCATCTCTGCATAAACACTTCTAACTTTTCCAGAACGGGACCTGCTGTACTCTCGCTCAATTCGTAAAGTTTTCCCGTCGCGTTCGTAAGCTTACGCGTTCTATTCAATGACTGGAAAATTTGAACTTTGCAGTTATGCTCTGAAACTATATTAAAAGGATTTTCAAGAGAACAGTTGAGGGGGGTTGGGGGTGATAGCAAATGATGAGAAACTACCTCAAGATAATTTTGAATCACGATGGCAGTGTGTAGTCAGTTACTACACTTGTAAATTTGATTGAAACTTTAGCTGAAAGGAGCCAGATTGAAATGAAATGTCTATACGAAGATATGAATGTCGCACCTTACCACTCTTTTAGTTTGGAGTTTGGGATTATTTCTGGTAACGCATCGACGTGCCGCCAGCGATACAGTTGCTGGTGTAGTACTTGCTGGTAGATCGTCCACGTCCGTCGACGAGAAGAGAACTATGGAAGAGCTGTAGAGGACGGAGCTGATTAGCGCGAGGAAGAGGAGCAGTTTCAAGAGTGAAGATAAAATGGACTTGTTGAAATTTTGTGAACAATTTTGACTGTTTCTAATTCAATGAAAAAATTATTTCAAGATTGCGTTCAGCAATTTAATATACACGAAGGAGATAATTGACTGTGTGGTGGCCAAGTTTTAAATCCTGAGGCTGTTCTTTCTATTTGAAAGTATCAACCAAAATTTTTCTGAGATTTTATTTCCAGTTATAAACATATATTTTGTCGTTAAGTTCTTATGTACGAATTTTGTTCCAAACACAACAATATTGTGTGTGTTCAACAAAAAAAAATGAAACTTTCCTGTAAAAACAGGAACCTTGAATTATCGTACAAAATACACATCCTAATAATATACATTTTCTCTACAGACACAACCACACATAAAAAACTGACTAAATTAAAGCCAAGCCCAACTTTTCAAGGGAAATTAATGGTGCTTTTGATGATTTCACCAAGGATATATGATAATGAAAAGGATTTCAATGAAAAGATGATGTGCTTGAAATGAGGCAAGCTTTTATTGAAAAACTTTGTTGAGGGAGAAGGATTAAATCAGCATGATGCAACAATACCGATGTCTGGCAGACTTTACTAAGTAGGATAAATGTAGAGACTATGTTCTAAAGTGTTTTAAAATTGAAGGATAAAAGATTGTAGCCATGCTTTATTTAATACTTGCTGTGACAATATTGATGCAAACGATGTTGTGATTTGTGTTTGAAGCTGAAAGAAGTGCATGGAAAGCTGCTTCAGGCTTTAAGTTTCAAGAAAAAATATTTTTGAGGTAGTTAGTGAATTAAAATTTATTATCCTGAGAAATATTAGCATGTTTATTAAATGTTTTAAATTGTTAACCTTATTTACATTCATTTTCAGACAAAAAATACATTTTAAGTTCTACAAAACGAAACTTTTGTATGAGTTTCTCATTGGAAATTATCGGAGTGTCTTTCAGTAGAAAACGACTTGAAGAACAAACTGATCAAATCATTGTTTAAATACATATTAGGGTTTTCGAACCTCCGTGTCTAGTCGACAAACTCCTGCCCACTAGTGTGCTTTTTGGTTCGCAACTCTGCTAACACTTATTATTGCACATTAATGGAAGTTTTTGTTTCCAGGCTTCTGGCCGGTACATTATTAAATGAGAAGTGTGGTTTCAGGGTGACGGACGGCATCCTCTTCAGGAATTGCTACGTATGCATCATATACGAAACTTGACAGTCGTTGTACTTCGCGAATACAAATAATAAAAAATAGTTGAAGTATAATGAGCTAAATCCATTTATAAGCCTGACCGTGGTCGTACTGTCTGGTGGCGGCTGGTAAATGACAGCACCTGAAGAGGATGCCGTCCGTCACCCCGAAACCACACGTCCCATTGTTTAAATGTTTTTTAACAGTTCGTGTTTCATTATATTCAATTTGATAAAAAATGCATGAAAAGTCTCTTTCCTTTGTTAGTCTTGAATAGCTCTTCAAATTTTACATATAACTGGCCTTTTGCAGAGAGTCCAAAAAATATTATAGAACATCGCAGAAAGTAATGTATTCAAAAACTTTCAACCTCTGCTCCTTAAAATATAACTGATTTTACACAACTCCTATATCAATGGAAAATATTAAACTTTCGAACTTATGATGTCTGCACTATTAAAAGTTCTCAAACATGAACCAGAGGGTGAGAGCTACAACAACACCCTTGTTGAAGACATTCTAACAAATATATATTTGGAATATAAACTTTCTTAACTTTTAAAAACTTTCATCAAAGATTTTATTTACCAATCACCCTTGCCCATTTTGCCATAGGAGCACGACCATCATCATCCCCTCAGAGCTACATTGCTCAGTGCTTCGAAGAGTTATCGGGTTCGAAAACATTACATAGTGCGTTAGTTTGTGTCATTCAACCACGCCCCCACACCCCCGTGGTGTCTTCAAATTCGATGAAGTATTCTCATGTAAATTTACAATAAACTTAAAGTTTCGTCAGGCTTGAAAAACTTTTACGGACAAACTAGAAGCTTCTCTTATTATTATAAAAAAAAATCTCTTACAACGCATAATGATTCGTTTTGACAATCTTCCGGAACCGAACTTCTGAAGCACATATATACAAGTATTGGATGTTGAAAGCAAGTGCATGTGATGAAGAATGGAATACTTTTGCATAAAATTTAAACACTAACAAAAGAAAGAAGTGGTGAACGTAAAAGTTTTGCCCACTAAAGTGGCTGCACGATGAATTTTCCGGGAAGTTTCACAAACCGTATTCGGTAAAATTGTATGCATTTTGATGTTCAAGTTATAACAATGTGCAAATACTGTAAAAACTTTTATCATACGGTTTACCTACTTGTTGAGATTGTAAGGACCTCGTCAATTAAACATTGAAATGTGTTTCGTTTAGTTTTAAATGCAGGATATTTTTTATAATTAGATGCCAACTGCTGATATTGAAATGAAGCTCCTGAATATCAATTCTAAATTATATTAATTAAGCTTATTAAGTTTTGCATTCACAGTGTCTTTTTCAAGTATGAAATATGAAATTGACTCTTCTCCTTAATAATTGTTCTATCATCTATCATTTCCGTTCTGTTTACAATAGCTTCCATCCTTGCATTCATTTCCATATGTGATGACATTGTGCAGTTCTGCCTGCGAATGAGCGAGTAATTAATTCAGTATTATTTCAACAAACATCACACTGAGAAAATCGGGTACAACATAATACATCCCGATCCATATGCCAGGACATCTGTGTACATATTGAGACTGAAGTTGTGCATTTGAGGACATGTGCGGAATCTTCTTGTTGCTCCTGATGCCGATAACGTTGACGACTGACGACAATTCGTTGCAAGTAGATAATCTGTGAACTTAATCATGTAACATAGACAACTCATAGTCGTAACATACAGAGGCATTATGCATCATCGAGCTATAAAGTTCTTCTTGCTCCGTAGGCAACAATTAACCACACATGTCATCACGAGAACACTGAGAATATTACAGGTTGACACACTATGCCGATTAATATGAAAATACAAAGGATATTGTGCTGATTGTTCAGGCAGAGAAAGTAGCAACGGAGTGGAGCTTTTGAAGGATAAGTGTTAGCTTCAATTTGATCTCAGCTTGTTTTTTAAGGGGTGGTTATCAATGGAGCATTAAAAATTCAACTTTGAAATTAAAGGATGCGTCCTTTGAACCGGGTTCACTCTAGGTGATGTTTCTATCTAAACCACATGGGGTGCGAACAGCAAGGAACGGCTTACAGTGCTACTATGTTATAACGCCGATGAATCTGATAAGCGAAAACTATGGATCATTGGAAAAATGCAAATCATAGGTGCCTCAACAAAGTGAATCGAAATGATTCACAATTTGAATACACTCATCAGAATAATGCTTGAATGAATTCCAATTCTTTCAGCATATGGCTTATAAAGTTTCAGAGGAAAATGGCTGCAGAAAATAGGCAAGTTCTGTTAACTTTAGATAATTGCAGTGCACACAAAGTCAGCAACCTGGAAGTGCCGATCGTAAAAGTGGTATTCTTTCCTGCGAACTATACAAGTTGAAAAAAAGAACAAATCGTGGTAGACGTAGAGGCATGTATCCAGTTTGCGATAAACGAGGCAAAAGAGGCAACACGGAAGGGTGTAGAGGATATCCTTACCACTTTCCATCCAAAACCTGATAGTGTGGCAAAATCTCACTCGCGCATCATTAAAGAACTAAAAAAATAAGCCTGTGTTCTATCTTAGAGCTGACAAGAGGAATTCTAAAGTTATCGTCGATAAGAAGGATTGCGATGCTTGATAGCTTGAGAGCTACGGAAAGACCCTCTCGTAGATTATGTAAAAAGAGTTGAGAAAGTGTTGAAATAATGTCGGAGCACTATAGAACACCCGATAAAGCTAAGAATGCCAAACCCTTGCCTCTCAAGAATTAAGGGCTTGCTCAAAGTTCATAAACCGGGGAACGAATTTAGGGAAGTAGTTGCTGCCACAAACTCCCTCACTCAAAACATAACGCTAAGTGATTATTGTGGAGAATCAAATGCGTTGGTGATTTAAACAATCCAAAATTTTTAAGAAACATAGAGGATCTCGTAGAAAAACTGGAAAACGTAGGAGACATTGCGCCAGATGAACGCATCGTTTCATTTGATGTAAAAGCTCGGTCTTCCAGCATCCCGGTCATGGAAGCCCTGCTGCTTTATCTGGAGGAATGTCTATTAAGCAAGGATCCAACTTGCCTTGCATGGAAACTCATGCGACTAGCCAGATTGTGCATGACCGAGAGTTACCTCACGTTTAGAGGACGATTCTGCAAGGGAACCAGAGGAGTAGCAATGGGCAACCCCCTTTCTTCGTCATTGAGCGAACTTTTCATGCTCAGGATTGAACAAGAGTTAGTAGAGAAGGGGTTATTGACAAGATTCTGGATGAGGTAGTGGACGACATTCTTGCCATTGATTATAAAGAGGAAGCGGAAGAAACTCTAGGAAACCTGAAGAAAACCCACCGAAACTTACAATTTTCAATAGAAGTTGAAAAGGAAGGAGAAATTCTATTTTTGGACTTGAAGATCATTAGATCACAGGGAACGATTGATCTCGACATATTTAGGAAACTCACTCATACGCAGAGAACGATTGCCTCTAACTCGAACCATTCTTACGCTCACAAAATGGCCCCTTTTCATTCCATGATCCATCGCCTTTATACAGTGCGTCTCAGACCTGAACAGTTTACATAAGAAAAAGAGTATATACTCGACTCAGGCGTCAAAAATGGTTGCCACCCGTCTATAATTTCCAACCTCATCAGGAAAAAAGCACCAGGACGAAAGCGAAGAATCCAAAGTGGAGATGACGACCCCAAAATAAGATTAGGAGCAACACACTCGGCAGTCTCAGGGAAGATAAGGAAGCTGTTGAATAATCTGCATATAGATATGGTTTCATCGAGCAGAACTCATCAGCTGAAGAATGAATATCCTAGGATCCGCCAAAGACAAAAAACTGCGACACGAACTAAGTGGAATTTATAAGGTCGCATGCCCGGACTGTGGAAAAACCTACGTAGGGCAAACCAAGCGACTGGTATCTGTACGATGAGTTAGAGCATGTAAAAGAGGCAGAACGAGGAAGTCGCTGAAGTCAATGGTAGCCAGGCACATCGTTGGGGATGGACACAACAGCGGCTGGGACAATATTGCGGTGATCCAAGAGGGAACAGATTGCAGAAAATTAGATGCGCTAGAAAGTCTTGCAATTTTGTAGGAACCTGAGGATCGAAAATTGAACCATGATGTGGGAAATGT
This sequence comes from Oxycera nigricornis, assembly GCA_963942545.1. NCBI lineage: Eukaryota > Metazoa > Arthropoda > Insecta > Diptera > Stratiomyidae > Oxycera > Oxycera nigricornis. Next base: position 99,682,986 of record OZ012663.1, read on the forward strand.
CCACCGAGTTCGTGTTAACGAGGGATTACTGTATTGTGAAATTTAAATTTTGCAATGCAGGAATGAAAAAAATCTTTTAATTACGGAATATATTCTATCCAATTTCTTCATTAATTTCCGGTACAATTTTTTGTCTGATATCTTTCTCCATCAATAATATCGTTCTGACATCTACTGTTCATAACTGACAAAAACATTCAACATTCGCGTACGTTATCATTTCTCATAAAAAATCATAAATATTTCTAATAAAAATTTACAAATGTAGTCCAAAAAATTATCGTATACATCCTCCTTGGAGCAAAAAAAAACATTTCTCAATAATGTTACCATCCTGGGACATCATATGTCCTTGTCTGCCTTCTATTGCCGTCATGATGTTCACCCCCACTCCACATACTCGTATGCACATACATAAATATGAATTCGAATAACGCGTGCTTCCGATCAAATTTTATTGATTTGATGACCTTTTACGATTGTCCCGTATGTAAGAGAGGTTACATACACATACACACACACACACACACACGATATCTAATGGCCCCGTCTAAAGTCAGTGTGAATCAAATAAATAATATCGTAAAAGTGCGTGTAAACACTTGCTAAAAATGTATAATAATCGCACTGTTTCAGTCAAAGATACATCCTCGTACATATGTAGATACATGTATATACGTTCGACGGAACGTATGAATAGATTTGTAATATACGAAAATGCGTGATGATACGTGCTTGTCCGATAAAGCATGAAATCATATTCGTTTTATGATGCAATATTTATTTTATTATAGATGGGAATTATTCAATTTAGAAGAATTTCTTAGAAATAAGACATTATTTTTTTTCGTTTGGGGGTTTTCAATATGGTTGTATTAATGTTTAATGGATGTAGTCATTTGTATCGATGTTAGCGGGTGAATTATGGGAGGAATGTGGGTTTATTGTATACTCGTTAAATTTAAAATTAAATCCGAAGGGATGTATCGAATGAAATTCGTATTGCTTTTGATGTTTTGATTGTAAGAGCTATTTTAGGGAAATGGTGTGTACTACTATTTTTTATGTCATTATAAATTTAGTTGATAAAAAATGACTTTATTCGAGGCGTACGAAGTCATAAAGTAACGTACAGATGGGTCATACAATGCTGGAACAATAAGAACTCCAGCTAAAATTAGTTTTTGAAATATATTTTACAAATACTCATCAATTTCCAATAAACTGTTTGTATAACAAAATCTCATTTATTTCAGATCCAATCTAACTTCAGCTGCTATCTCAGGTGAGTCCAATAAAAATAAATTTTTAACAGTCATTGACACGAAACCTTATTTAGCCGCTATTGGCAAACATATTTATTTTTCAAAAAATCATTCCTTGACTATTTGCAACTTTCTGATATCCTTCTTGAAAAATCACTACGAAATTCAAAGCACAAAACACTCGTCCAGAAACCAATCATTTATCTTTCACCATAAAAAAGATAATAAATAAAACTCACATATCGCAAAATTTCGATGCATGAATCAGCGAAAAATTGTGAAGAAACTCAAACTCAAGACGCCGTCAAAGACGCCGAAAAAATATATATACAGCCAACTTTAGTTCCAAGTGAAGCGAACATAATGGAGTTAAGTTTATTGCAACAGAAGGATTACTTTGCTCCTTTTATTCTAACAACAACAAAAAAAGGACTCACGCATATGCACACACTAATAACATGACACGCGGCATCATAAACATACTCGATTTGTTTTGTGCTTTCGCCCGAAGGCTTTTGAATGTATATACATATGTATATAAACACTGTGGGAACAAAAATAAAACTGGAAAACTTTCACTTTTTGTTAGGCTTTCACTTTTATTGTATCTAAATTTGCGTTGGAAAAATTGTTTTTGTATGGAATTAAGAATGACTTGTTGAGAATTTATGGGAGCTGTTATCCAACAAGTCGAGTGGGTGGAAAAGTTTTATCTCTAAATTGAACTTTATGGTTGAATGGTTGGTTCTTAAGGATCAGTTTGGTGGTATGGTGTTTTTGAAATGTGGTTCGGCTCATTTACAGTTGAAGAGTTGATAAAAGTAGGAGACGAGTTTCGTTTAGTCAATTTTCTTACTTCATTGATTATTTTTTTATTACACATTTCTGAAGGTCTTTAAGGCTGAACCATGCTATATATCCTTAGTTTCACATGCATGGCTACAAAAATCGTATTAATTTCATCTCCACAAATTGCTCATGTGTTGTATGTTAGAGAGGTACATATGTTGCTGTTGAAGTGCAACTAAACTAATCGCATTTAGAGTTAAGTTCTAATAACGTTTCTGTAGGTTACTATTTTAAAAACAACTGTTCTCCTTCGGTGTAGGCTTTGTTTCAAACTACTTCCCACAAAAATTCGTTCTTATCATTTTTGCAGCCTCAGAAGCGATTTGTATCATGCACTATCAAAAGCTTTTCCGTCTCTGCTTTAGGCATGAGAAAAGTTTCGTTCAGTTCGATGCTGGATTGAGTCTTTGATGAAATTTAAAAGTCAGTCAAGTTAAGGGGTCCCCTTTGAAAAAAATCTCAGAATCTACGTAAAATTATTTGAAATAATATTACTCACGAAAATCAATTAAATTATACATTAAAATGATTTCCTGGTCTTTCGTAATTTCGAGGCGAAAAATTACACTTTAAGGTCATCACGATTTTATTTTAGAATGAAACCGGCGAACAAATTTTCGGAAATTTTGATTACCCCGATAAGAAATATATTTTAACTATTTTTAAAGGATAAACATTGGCTTTCTAATAAAACTTTGGTAATAGTAGGTATTGAAGATGTTAGTTAAAATCTCTCTCTCTCTCTCTCTCTCTCTCTCTCTCTCTATATATATATATATATATATATATATATATATATATATATATATATATATATATATATATATATATATATATATACAGTATTGAGTCTGCGCAACTTTGCCAGGATCAATATAGCTGCTTCAGCAATGTTCAACTACAAATACATTTATTTTTAGAAATCAGCAAATTATTATCTAAATGTATGTATATGTAGATTAAAAACTGTTGTATTCGAAGCAAAATCATAGGTAATAGTAGGATCATCCTTTGTTCCTAGAATCAACCTTCGTGTCTCATAGCGAATTCGGCAAAAAGCAATAAACCAGATTGGCGCCCAACGTGGCTAGCCATGAATGCGATGGTGTTGAGTAATTGTGGCATAAAGTAGATATTAGGGACGTAATTGTTTAACAGTTCCATAGTTTCGGATTGCTTTGCTCGATGCGAAATTCTTGACGGATGATCATATAGTCGTTCGTTCCTAGAATCCTGTCTTCGTTGTCTCCTTGCCTCAGTGCCAAATTGGTACTTGGTGTACCAGAAGCAAACACTTTACCAACGTAGCCACCTAGATTACGAATATATGCCACAATTACTAAGCACCAGAGCATTTTTGGCTAGCCACGTTGGGCGCCATTCTGGTTTATTGCTTTTTGCCGAGTTGGCAGTAGGAGGACGCAGGATTCATTCTAGGAACAAAGAATAATTTTACCATAAGCTATGATTTTGCTTCGATTACAACAGTTGTTAGTAATAAATCCGTTCAACAATGAGTTTTTAGTATAATTTACATATCGAAAGGATCGAAATGATTTCTGAAAATAAATGTATTTGTAGTTGAACATTGCTGATTTACCTCAAACTAATTACGTCCATGAAAACTTTAGAAGCGTTTTTCTCAAAAACGTAGAGGAGGATGTTGCGGTCTATAATTTTAAGAATCGAATATCCTTGACGTATTCTTCTTATGTGCCAAATGCCATCCAGATCTAAGAGGACGATGTCGTGCCTCCTCCTTGCCAATAGAATTTGTTTGTCTCTCAAACGTTTTAAATTTAAATTGTGTTCCTTTTCGCAAGCGTCGATTTTGGTCCATAAATTTATCTCGCGAATTTTGTTCAAGCCTTTCGAAATAAGAAAAGCAAATTACGTTCATGAACGTTTATATAAAAAAATTAATTAAGATCCCAATATGAATTTGAATTTACAAAGCAGTAACTTACCACAAAAATTCATCAATTGGATTTTGTGGCTTCGAACAACTTATAAATGATCATGAATTCATGAAAGACGATGAGGAAGTATTTCATATCTATACATTGTTAATATTCTGACGCACAAATAGATACAATCGTGCTGTACGAAGCATGCGTGCTCATTTCCGTCTGCGAATTCATTTTTGACCCACATGACCTAAGATGGAACACAATTGCCATGTAGGTAACTACGTATCAATAGTTCCGAGCATAATTGTTTATAACAATCTAGCTACGACTTCTTCTTGTCGAAATAATAAGCTCATCTGACTCTGTACGAACGTATGGTCAATTCAAAGAAATACCATTGAAAATGTGGTCCAAAGTACGGAAAGCAGATTGCGTTAGGATATCAGACTATCTGGCATTTCGACAGGCATTCATTCTGTATCGATCCAATGCCAATTAAATTTGCAATATATTACTCCCCGTTCACCCTATAAATTCCATTCATTATAGTTGGCCGGCAGCGCACCGGCATCGTCATCCGCATCGACACACCGTTCGTACTTCAGCTGCACAGACTTCGAGTATCTAAAACACTATGGTAACTAACGTTCTAACAAACAATGTCGAAAATAGTTGTTGAAAATGCTGCGTAAAGTACAAAAACACAGTGCGATGTATCCGCACGTGATAGATGTTGGTTACGGTCAAGCATAAAGGACGCCTACGCCGTGTGGCTTGGCGGTCGCCATCACTTGAAAAATCGTCGATTAGCTGCTGCTCCCCGAGAATATCTACATATGTAGCTTGTCCATACGTACACTACGTACGTACTATCTGTTCACCACTATTCACCCCGGCCAAAGAGATATCGCAGGCCTATCGCAACATTCGCCATAGTCCTGCGAATCGCGGAATGGCGAAATGCATTAAAGAGGCATTAAAAGTGCTAGACGTATCTTTTGAATAAACTTTTGCTTCCTCGATTGCGATACAATTTATATAGGTGAGAGCCATTTATCAATGACTTAAATATGCCGCCCCATTTTATTGTTTACGTACTAGACGTATGGTGGCGGTTGCAATAGAGACAGCTCCGCACGCTTATCATCGAAGGCGTATCATTAACTACTTTTAAGGATCCTCCACGCCACGCCGCATATACGGTTTATAGTCCCAGTAGTCGCGACAACAATGCTGAATTGTGGCGAAGTTACAGATGCGGAACAGTGGATGCGAGTATGTTGAAGACAAGTGTCCTTTTTGAATATTCCACGAATTTCGGTTATTATAAAATTGAAGCTACGATCCATGATTGAGGTTGAAACATAGTTTTAAATGTCTGTGCTTCCTTAATCCATTTCCAATAGTTTTCGAGCAAATGTCGTCTAAATTCATAGCCTACATTTTAGCTAGCAAATGTGTCCCATTACCGCACATATCACACTGTATCTGAATGGAAGTTAATAGTATCTTCGTTGGCTTCTGACTTTTATACAGAAGGTTTTCGATATCCATTGTATTCCGTGTATAGAACGCGTTGGATACATACACTTTGTGGAATTGGCACCCGTTTTCATGTTTTTGCGGATTTCTTGCTACTTGTTCGCGTCGAACCATTTTCATTGATGACGCTGACGATGCGTCCGTTGTTATTTGTGGGCTAATAATCGAATTCAATGTTGCAAATATCCATTTAAACACCCATTATAAAATCTCAGTTGGGAATGTTGGGGGTGAGATGGGTTAATTTGATTCAGGTGTGGTCATTTATTGTGTTGCAGTGATGGGGATCCGTTTGTTTTAAGATGCAAATAAGTTGAAAGCTTAGGGTGGACAACAGGACTAGATTTGCTTGCAATGCTAGTCATTTTCAATCGTGAAATTTGTGTGGGAGAATAATGTATCACATGGATTCCTTTTGAATTTGTTGGATGTTTAACACAATCTGTATTGATCTGAGCCTTGTATGTGTGTAGGCTTCGTTTGCTCATCATCAGATACAACTCACAACCCCTGTTCCTTGGTTATCTACCAATTAGCATCAATTTCACGCTTGAAATAGAATAGTACCAACGCTTCGAGCATGAACATGAAATCTAATTATTATGGGAAATGAAAGGGAGAATCATTCGAATATCGCCTCATCTTCGTGTTAATAATTTCTTAAATGGTCGCATCTGAATCAATCTAATGTATCGAAAAAATAATATCGACTGACCTTGCCTCAATTTGGTTAACTATTAAAATTTGCAAAGTTGAATTTTATAATAGATCTGCACCCTGGAACGTAGTGCATCTCAACTTGAAGTCATGGACTGGCTAATTCCATTCTTACCAAATTGAAAACATTTTTATAACTTCATAGATATTAGAATTTAGAATCAGTACTCATATTTTTGAAAATAAATCCGTGGAGTTTCATTCAACTGCAAAACCTCTCAACCCTGCCTGGTTTTGCATATTCTCTCTGATACTGTACCACTCTTATAATCTTAAACTATAGATCGACTATTGAAAACATCGTTTGGCTGTTAATAACAAAATTATGTTCTTGCCGGTAACATGCTAATAAACTATAGAAATAACTTTTCCTCAAATGTGTTGCATTACAAAAATTTTCACTCTCATCTATCCTGGGCACTTTTCATATTCTTCCTCTTTTTTTCCGCTTTCATGTACACATCGTGTCTATTTTCCACCCCTGAAACATATATGCATATCCTCGTCCCAACAGTATGTATATGCCGAGTAAAAGCGTATGTTCATGTTGTACGGCTCGAGATACATAAGGATAAGGATTTGTTGTTTGACGCTCGAGGTATTCTTGTGGCAGTCATTTGTGCTCCACCTCGTGGTGCCATGGACCCAACATACATATATTGAGTGTTGAAGAAATTTATTTATCGTGTTTCGTTCATATCAGCTTACCTTAATCGATAAATTCACTTATCTTGTTAGGAAAGATATTCATCCACCACCATCATCTGCACACATACTTTGGTCAGCAATAAACGTTCGCTATGACTAATTGATGCCGATCACTTAATGTTATTTTCAATCGTTAATTTTTTTTCCTTGCTGTGGATTGCTCTTTTTTGAATTTATGTGGAATGTTGGTCGTGTTGGAATATTTTATAATTAAAGATGCTTGGTTGGAAAATGATTCGATTGAAAAAAATTGGTCATTGATTTTGCAGTAGATAAAATAATTTATTTCAAATCAATTATGGCGTTGGTATGAAATATCCCAAGCTATGTGTGGTGATGCCTGCTTCGTTGGAAAAAAGGTGCCTTGAATAATTCTCATCGGTGGCGAAAACCTAAGCAACAAAATATGTTTGACTAATTTTTTATCAGTTGGTTGGTTGGTTGGTAGTAATGGCAGCCCCTTTTATCCAAAGGTGGCTCCCTTAAGCCACGATAGGCCCATTGTGGTACCGCAGAAGATTTGGGCGGCACTTGAACCTGCGGGATGACGAGAATCATCCACATTCTCGTATGAAGCCAGCTATGTAATCAGCTACCTCCGTGAAATTGTCCAAGAAGAGCGAGCCCAAGGTTTGCATGTGCTTCCTGGACAGTGCTGGGCATTTGCAAAGAAAGTGTTGGATTATTTCTTCCTCATCCTCTGATCTGCAACTTCGGCAGAAATCATTGAAAGGGACACCCAATCTTTCTGCGTGCCTGCCGCTCAGACAGTATCCCGTCAGTACGGAAACGATGAAAATCAAGGTTTCACGGCATGTAAAAAAACAGAGGATGCGAGGAGTTGAACCCTTCACCTCGAGAGCAAGAGTCGGGCGCTCAGCTCACTGAACCAGCTGCTCTATTCTTATATTTGCACATCATTGCTATGTTTTGCACTTACTTTGAATTTCAAAACAAACTATCGTTCGCTTTGATAAAAAAAAGCAAAGATAGCGGGGATTTGAACCCTCTACCTCAAGAACAAGAGTCGGGCGCTATGCTCACTGAACCAGCTGCTTTACTCTTGTAATTGTACATCGTTGCTATGCTTGTGCTCACTTTGAATTTTAAGACAAACTACCGTTCGCTTTTTCGTTCGGTGCGCTTTTGCTGAGCTTACTCTCGTTTACTTTCGTTTACTTTTCGTTAGAAACTCCGTAAAGGAAGCTAAACTTCCGAATGATGCCTTGAATAATTCTTATTGGTGGCGAAAACATAAAGAACAAAATATATTTAACTAATTTATTATCAGTCGATCAAGAAAGAACCTATCTGCAGCTCATACTAGAAAAGTAAATTCTCATTCAAACTAAGTTTGTGTATTTAAAATATATTATAGCATGACGAAGCTCTGTAGCAACTTTTTGTTTTCTGAATTTTCAGTTTGAAATATAATCAAAATCATGTCTTGAAATTATTCAAACGGTTTCATAGAAAAGGCACATCGAACACCTGGCTATTAAATACATCATGGCCATCGCCATTATCAAATAACCTTTCTGCTCCGAATTATACTTTAAACTATTCACATAAAAAAGAACATTATTCAGCATACAAACATTTTGCAGTTGCCAACAACAATGACCAGTAACAGGATCATTGACTTCGCCCAACGAGCTGCAGTTACTTCTTGTACGATACCATTTAGCAAAACCCGGCATTTAATCTGCAATATCTTAATTTTCATTATATTCAAATTGAACCGTGATAGGAATCTTACGAGTATGGTAACTTCATGGACCGGTGTCACTAAACGTGGTACAGGTGGTCATGGGTGCGGATATCGTGTTTGAGAATGCATTAAATAAGTACAATGCAATGCCCGACCTATGTTGCGTGCTACAATTTTTCAAAGCCTTCGAGAGTGCTGGTTGGTAACCACCTTGTATGACAGAAATTCATATTTCCATTTTCATCCGTTCACATTTAGTATATTTTAAAGATATCTTACTCCTAGGCATCAGCAAAACTAAATTTAATGCTGTGTGCCCGCGCTATCAAAGTATCTTATCTAGTGTTTTGCACGATGAAATTTGTTTCAACATCACTCGCACCCGTGGACATTCTGAAATATTTGTCTGAACGTTGAAAAGAGCTACGCGAATTATTTATTTGCTAAAGTGATTAGATGTATGCCGTAGATATGTGTAGACGCGCGAAAAGATACACGCCGCGAAGGCACATAATTACTCAAATTCTGTGAAATGCAAACCGCGCACAATAGATTTAAACTCTTCCGACCATGGCACATGTTATTGTTGATTGAATCCACTTGATATCGAATTGCGGCATACTGTCTTAGCGGGTGCAGAATAACATTGGCAACTTGCGAAGGTATTGTTCCAGGTTGAGGAGTGCATATCGATTGAATGCATATCAGATATCACTCGTTGAAGAGATTTGTCTTATCAAATGAAAAAGAGTTGCATACGATTTTACTTGTGACTGTTTTGTCATAAATTTAATAGCAATCTGGACTGAAATCAGTATGCTAGCAAATATTACTTCTGGTAAGATAATATGCATCAGAATGATTGTATTGCGCATTGAAACGCCTATATTCGACCAGCGCGGATCTGTAAAAAACGACTACATTAGGTCGTTGGAGGGGGGCACACTGATTTTTGCAGGAAAAAATGTGCAATAGCTCATATAACAATAATTGACTTATCCTGCCTCTCAAAAAAATCGGCAACATTAAAAAAAATCGAAATGTTAAAAAAAAATAAAAAGAACGTTGTTTTCCTACTTATCTCACTCCTAACTTTAAAGCGGTTCACTTTAGAGCAAAGTTATTTGGCAATAAAAGTTGCGTAATAAAATTTTCTATAAGATAGGATTGGTTAAAAAATTTAAAACATTTAACCCTTGCCGCAAAATAGCAAAAATATAAAAAAAGGGGCAACAGCCTTATTTTATTTTATTTTTTCACTTAGAATGCACTTAGGACCTTCATAGTTCGCCTAAAAAATCTTCATAGTATAATAAAATAGCACACAAATTTTTTTTTATTACTGTGTTGTGCAAATCAGGTTAAAAAAATATTTTTTTATGAAACAAACCCTAAGTTTTTGCATTTTCTTCTATTAAATTAAAAAAACCGCTGAAACGGATTTTTATAATGCTAAAATAATCAAAAAGATGTTAAAACACGTCAATTGACCCCTTAATGATGCAAATATTATATCTGGTTCGTGAGATATAGTGAATGAAAGAAATGACTTTGAAGATCATGATGACTGTTAATGCTTTTTAATTTTTAATTTAATGTTTGTTGTTAACATGAGAAAAAGTTTTGATGACGTTTTTTCAAGCATTGCTTGAAGTATAAATTTTTTATAAAAATTGAATACTATCTTCCGTAAATCAGGTTAAAAATTTATTGTTTATTAAAAAACCTAATTTTTGCACTTTTTTTCTTAAATTAAAAAAACGGGTCAAACGATTTTTTTCAAAATTTGATAGATTCACAAAATCGTTAATACGCGTCGATTGACACCTTAATCATGCAAATCGTATGTTTGGTTCGCGAGATATAACGCATGACAGAAATGACCTTCAAAAGGGCAAAACAACAAACCCCCCGACCGAAGTATCCCAAAAACTAAATAGCTCTTAAGATTGCAAAGACGTTTCGATTGACACCTCTACGAAGTCGATACGACTTTGTTTACGTGAGTTATGCTCGTAGAAAAAACTGACCACGAACGCACATACGTACGTACGTACATACACACACACATACATACTTCTTTCTAAAAACACTTTATATATACTCTATAGACCTCAAAACGCAAAGAAATGTTGAAAATTTCAATTTCGATTTTCGAGGCGATTACAAGAACTTCCCATATACTGGGAAGTTAAAAATAAAAAATTGATAAAAAAGTCTTTTTTCCCCTGTTTATATATTTTTTGCTATTTTGCGGCAAGGGTTAAATGTTTAATTTTTTTTAACCAATCTTATTTTATATAAAATTTTAATATGCAACTTTTATTTTCACTAACCTTTTCTCTAAAATGAACCGTTATAAAGTTAGGAGTGAGAAAAATAGGAAACAAAGGTTTTTTTTGGATTATTAAACAACATTTCGGATTTTTTTTAATGTCCTCGAGTTTTTGAGAGGCAGAATAAGTCAACATTGTTAAACGAGTCATTCCACAACTTTTCCAGCAAAAATCAGTGTGCCCCCTCCTTAACGGCCAACTGAAAACAGATCCGCCCTGGTCTATATATCTATGGCCGTGTTCAAGTATTAAAAAATTGAGAAATCTTCGAACCCTACTAAGAAATTTAGCTGATTATTTTTTCAATGCAATTGAGGCTAAAAAAAACTGAGGAAATAATTTATTATGGTTCATTTTGTTGATGCTGAAAATTACTTCCTTTAAAATTTCTCTAGACAAAATACCGATCAGGACGCACGCTTCATTGAAAATTTCTTTTCCAAAACTTCATTTCATGCTGCGATTCGTGAGGGTTCTGTTAAACAAACCCATTAGAAATCGTGGATCCTTTTTAATCATAAAATTTCTGTAGACCAACCGTCGTGCCTGTTAGCATTTTCATATTATGCAATTTATTCTGTCAAAAACCAATAAAATTCAATTAATTTAATCACTTAGCCGAACGGTACCGATTAATTAAATTACAACTAAACGCGAGACCCGCCCACTTGTCTTGTGTTCTACTTTGCAAGCAATACCAAATTGGATAGTTCAGGGTACAAAAGTTCATCAATATAACCTCCATCGTTAACTCGGCGTACTACATGGCATACGTACCTGGACCGGGTTTTTGATTGAATCAGATATGAATCAAGTAATGAACTCAATCCCGTATTTATATCTTAAGACATATCACGTTCTATGCGTGGTGCAGAATGACCGCTCTAGGAGAGCTTTGTTGAAAAGTGATTTCCAAACCATAAATATCGCAATCTAAGTCAAATATCAATGCACTAACCATTTGTCGCTTATTCTTTGGGAATGTCCTCCAGTCCAATCAACCAACCGTCTGCACAAGCACCCACTATTTGGAGGCGGAGAGCCACTGTAGAAGACTTATTTGCCGGGCCTTCGTTCGTTCGGCATGGTCAATTTCGCTGCTAGCTAGATTTCCCAAGTACTCGTATGTATCTAAATACTTGCAACTTGGTGTGCTATTCATGCCGCGGAATGTGGAATAGCTTCGATTAGAGCGCAACAACATTTGGGTGGTAAAAGATTGGCATCCATATTCATCCAATTTATAATTTATTCCAGCTCTTATTACAAACTGAATGTGTGCAAAACGGTTGATATGTTTCCAAACTAATATGAATTCGTGGAAGTCATTAGATAACACGCTAAAGGTCTTTGAATATCACAGGCACTTGAATTAATATATGTAATTATAAATTCACCTGATCCAAAGCCAGTGGCGGCGTAGGGGTTAGATTGACACCCCGGGCGGTTTTTTATTGAGCACCTCTACTTAAAATAAAACACCAAATACTAAACATGCTTACGAGACTTTATTTTACTAAAATATACGATCACATTATTAAAATTGACTTCCCTGTCTCTTTCAATTGATAAAATCGAAAGATTGGTTTGTCGCGCTTGACTCGTTGTGGACCTTAAGTAAGATTTTATTAATTTTAACTTCGAAAAGCTTCTTTCACATGAAGCCACCGAAACACAAATTGTTTTAAAAAAAATCAAAGACAACGCTAAATTTGGAACGCAATCAGAATAGCCCCATTTTACAATGAATCTGTATCCCATTCAACCGCTCCTTGTTCAGAAATGTTGGTGGCCTCCAAATGGCGCCTCAATCGTATAATCTCCAAAACGATGTCCTCTGCTGAAAATTCATCGTAAATTTTTAACAGATTTGGAACGATTCCATGAAGGTCTTCTCCTGGAGATGTTACCACCGTTTTAGGCTGAATAACGCTAAATGTAACCATAATGAAATCCATTGCCCTGTAACGATGGTCTAGTTCTGCTTAAAATCTATCGTGACATCCTAACATTGCTCTCTGCAGATCTGGCAAAGAAAGTCCAGCATCTCGGGCAATTTTACCAGGCATTCGTTTTCGAAACCTTCTCCTTTCTTTTTTTTCTTTAATCGGAATGTCTAAGTCCTCGCTTTTTCTGTGTTGCATCCACAATTGGTTGCGTTGACTTTAAAGAAAAATTTTAAGAGCTTTTATTTTTATTACACACTTTTCCAATAATATCCCAGATGTTTGTATATAATTTGGTGTCTGATTAACTTCTTCTAGGACTTCACACCAAAAAGAAATCTCTCATAGAAAACTAAAGGAATCACACAAAGCTGGTACGAGTGTTAATGCTGCTTCTCTTGTTTCGACATTTTCTTTGCTCGTGCTGGGATTACGCATCTCTTCGAGTGTTGATACAAGCTTTTTAAAATTATTTTTCAGTGGATCATGATGACCATTCCATCTTGTCTCTGATAGTCGTTTAAGGGGGTAGTACCGGTTATAATTTTGAAAAATTTATTTTTTAATTTTTTATTTTATTATACCTTCAAAAATCACGTCTTAAAATTTTATAACAATATTCTCAAAAATATAGAAGTTACGGCAGTTTGAGCGCGCACGCCATTTTCGTTTTCCAAGCGATATTTTCGGTAATCGAAATTTTAAACGCGTTTTTCTCGAAATGACGTTTTTCCAACTGCGGACACTTATTTTTCCGATTAGCCGAACCGATTTAAGTGAAATTTGGTGTGAAATTTTATTCAAGTATCTTGTGCGGTATTCTACCACAACATAGGCCAAAAATCAATCCCAAAAAAATTGGCAAGCGAAACAAAGTGAAAAAAAAGTTATTTTTCGGGGGAAAAAATTTCAAACAACCGCAATTTTTCCGATCATTTTTTTTCAAAATATTGTGGTAGATTACCACGGAAGAAACATTCCTTTTTAAAATACGGTTTGTTTTTGTTTATTTCAAATTCTTCATTCCTGAGATTATCTGTCCGCAGTGGGACGAGGCATTTTTCGAGACATCAACTTTGTCGCCCTCTATAAATTAGTAGAAAAATGAAGAAGAAAAATTCGTTTATTTTTTGTAATTGTGTGTTTACCCATGCAAATTTGAAAATTTATATACAATAAAGGAGCTAAGAAAAAAATGTTAAGAATTAACCTGTTTTTTAGCATTCTAACCGGCACTACCCCCTTAATCGAATGATTAACACAAGGCGTAAACAACGCTTTCGGATTGCGTTCTTTGATTTTTGCTTGTACGCCATCATGAATTCCTGCCACGGTTGCAGTAATATCATATCCTTGGGCCCGACATAGATGTATGTCTGAATTATCACTCTCCAGGTGTGTAAATATATTTTCAGCAAATGTAGTCTTTTCAGCAATAGAGAAAAAACCTAGAAATGATTCCTTTACTTCAACTTGATCGCTTTGAATATGAGCATATCTGATCACGTAACTAGTAGTAAGACAGACACTTTCATACAAAATTCCTCAGGGTTAGATCAGGAAAAGCTGTACCCTACATGCTGAAAGTGTAAAAGTAAGCCGACGTAAATATGCTGAAAGTATACTAGTAGCAATAGCTAAACCAAGCCAAAGTGGACTACCAAGCCAATACCATAGTATCAACATGCAATATGTCTGGAGTGCTATCAAAAATAATTCCAAAATATTGTTGCCTTTCGCCTCCTTCCCCAAAAGGTTCATGAATTAATTTTGAACGTCTTTGGACAAATATGAATCTACCCGTTTTCGATTTGAGATTTTGTGCGCCTTCTTTAGATGTACGAGTGAGTTTTCACCCTTTGGTGCTAGACACCCAGGCGGACCGCCCCCTCCCCTTTACGCCGCCACTGTCCAAAGCTTCCCAATATCCAAAAAAAAGTTTGCACCTCCTTGATTCCGATTTGTCATTTTTATTGACTGTAAACAGTCCTAGCCTAGCCTGAAAAGATTCAATCAGAATAACAACGTACTAGCAGGGTTAGATACCATCCAACAGTTGGAAGACTACCATGAACCATGCAACGTTGACTTGTAAAACACGAATAATATTATATCTTGGATTGCATTCGCAACAGTTGAAATCGACATCGCGCGACGTTATTACATAAGTTTACCTTGAATCGGATATCGGTCTTCACACTCCAGATAGTCAAGATTTCGCCAAGATACTTTTCCAATGATACAGATATGTTATTCAAGCGTTCTATACGTCTTGAAAACCAGCTATGCTATCGAACATTGACGACGCCTAGAATATGTATCGTCGCCAGATACTCAACACTTGGATCACATGCTGAAGGGACATGAATGTATCTATTTCGAGTATGGGTCGAACTGTGGATACTCTGTCTGTCGGCAGGTGATATTGTTATTTAGGACAGCTATCCTAATCATGGCAAGATTGGGCCGATAGTGATAGTTTCAAAGGCCATTGACAGATTCTTTTACATATCGCGAGGTGAGATCTTTTGTCGGCGGCTCGCAGACGAATGCTGTCCGTGATAGCATCACGGCTTAGTCACTCAACCTGAAGTGCAGATATCCTATTTGGTTGGGGTAACAAGTTACCGCGAACTGCATATACTGGGCTATCAACCACGTCCCGGCTTCAGTTTGCTACATATCTTTCTGTCCCGTCCTTAGACACTGTATTTACGAGCACTGTGGATATTGGAAGGTGTGTATAGCAAACGATCTTATATGCAAAAGTCGATACGATAAAGGAACCCAATTATTTAAGCGAGCGAGTTCATGATTTATTACTTAATTGGTTAACGGCCGCCTTTACTGACAGCCGTCAAAGCTGCTGAGTATTAAATTGAGTAAGTAGTTGAGTGCAAGACGATGGAAATCAGGCGGGCTGGACAGTCTCACCTGTTGTTCAATTAAAAAAAAACTAACAACGACCACAATGAAATGTTGACGAGCAACTGTGATAAGGACGTTATAATTTATTTTACAGACTCTAACTTATTTTGACTAAAAAGGGCGTTGTGGCCATACACACTTCGCATACCTATTAGGTACAAAGAGATATTTCCGCAAAGATACTCCTACCTAGCATATAGATACACTATGTTATTATTGATTACTGTATGACGGCATTGCTTATGAGCACATATAATCAATATGGTGATCAAGATTCCAGCTGACGATAGCTCATAAACTTCTAGAGGTAGGTTGTTAATTCGCCTCAACTTTCATAAATCAACTACTGCCGATCGATTTTGATAACGCCATAACCAATCCACTTCTGAATGAGTTTGAAACTGTAAAGATTCTCTTGTGTTGTAGCGATCGATACAATAAGGAATTGAACTAATATGGCAACTTAGGTAACAATGTATCTAAAACTAGTTTAGAGCTTACTATCTGTTTTTGCGAATATCATTTATTATTTTCTTGGGGGTTGCTATCATTTTTGATTTATTGCGTGTGCTTAGACAATTGCACAATCATTTATAATTTGTAGAAAAAAACAGTAGAAAATTTATTACAATTTTTTTTTTATTTTCACAACTAAAATTTGCGAAAAATTGGAAAGGAGGATAAAAAAGACGTAAAGTGACGTGGACGCCGAGTGATTTCACGTGCCATGAGAAACCGGCATTGGGTGCATTCAATAGTATGTTTTCTGTCTATTAAGACTCTTGAAAAAATCTGAAATGGGGATTTGAACCCTCTACCTCGAAAGCAAGAGTCGGGCGCTCTGCTCACTGAACCAGCAACTCTACTCATACATTTGCACATCATTGCTTTGTATTGTGCTGACTATGAATTTTAAAACAAACTGTTTGATAGGAAACATTTTCTTTACAATGATTTAAACACTTTTTACACTTTTTTGTGCAAATTTACTCATAAATAGTAGTGCTTGAAATGTACCTGGATTTTGTTCATGAAGAATTACAGCAGTTTTAAACACTTTTGATTCATTTACCGTTTCAATTGTTTTCATCAATTTTTCATCTTGACTTTTGCTGGCCATAATGTTAATTTTTTACACATCACTGTTTATTTTCTTTCAACTATGCATAAAACGTATATATAACGCACCGCGTTCATCTTACTTCCGTTCGCTTTTTCGTTCAGTACACTTTTTCTGGGCTCACTCCTTTCGCTCACTTTTCTTTAGAACGTTTATAGCTAAACTTCCAAAAAAACCGAGGGAGCGGGGATTTGACCCCCAACTTGGGAAGCGAGAGTCGGGCGCTCTGCTCACTAAACCAGCCACTCTACTCTTATATTTGCACAGCATTGCTATGTGTTGTGAATTGAATTTTAAGACAAACTTCCGTTCGCTTTTTCGTTCGGTATGCTTTTTCAGGGCTCACTCCTCTTGCTCACTTTTCGTTAGAACCTCCGTACAGGAAGCTAAACTTCCAAAATAGGTTTTTTTTATCGTGAGCTGTGCAATCTCCACTTCACATTTGATCATTTTTCAAAAGTTGAACAGATCTTCATATCTGTTTGAGTATCCTATTCAATTATCTCATGCCACATGAAGTCATGGTACGTTTTGATTGCCCTTAGCCATTACACCATAATCACTAGGAATATTCATAGAGTATTTCTGTAATTGCATACTGAATTAAACAGCAGCCATGCCTTAAAGACTTTTAACATTAATATAGATACAATTTTACATTCAAAGATTCCACATATCACACTAGTTTATCTAAAGGATTGTTATACGCAAACTTATTCAGTCATGGATAGTTGAACAGTTCCTTAGAAATATTTAGGCCCACAAGATATTTAGAAAGCAATAACGGTAAACTAACATCTATTAGGATTCATATCAACTAGCTTAGTAAAAAGTTCGCGACAGAAAATTACTTTGTAATCTTGTTTCAAGTCTATTATATTTAATTCCTTTATAGATAGATAAAAGTTCAGCTTCTTGGAAAACTCTTGAGTGTACATATCATATCGGAGTGTCTATGGGGGGCGGACAAGGTGAACAAACTTATCTTGAAGTAAAATCTTTCTTGCTGCTGGAAATGACTAAATAATTATTAACTATGTACAAGACATTCTTCTTGAGATGTTGTCATATCGCTACGAATTATAGGCGTTCAAGGAGAAGCTTAACTTTAAAGAGAAAATTGCATACATAAATGTCGCCGGTTAATGAGCAGTTTTCGTACTGGATGGAAAGGATAAAAAAACAAGCAGCAACTTTTAATCATAATGTGTGAGTGTACGATGGATGAAAGATACTATCTGCATGATTAAAAAATGTATATATTTATTGGTTAATTTAAATTTTCCACATTTTACTCTACACAAACGGTTTCGTGATCCTAAATGATTGCTATTATGAAAGTTTTGTAGCTTAATAGAGCTCGAATTAAATTGAATCAAGGATGCATTTTAAGAGTTCGATTGAGAAAATCAATTTAAATGTCTTACGACATTTTACATAGGAAATCATAAATGAATTTTCTTCAAGAGAATTTCAAGTGGAGACTTGAATATAAGAAAAAATTTGTATAAATTAAGAATCAGGTTTAAGGAAAATACAGTATTATTAAGCATATGTAATTGCTATTTGACTCGTATTACTTGCTGTAATTTAACGATTAAAACCGTGCTTCAAATGTTTTGTCAAAACATAAAGGCTGCTTGTCGAAGATATCTGCTGTGCCAAATTCGTATCAACTAGATTCTCGTAGGTAATTTGTTTCACCAGGACTCCTCAACAAATCATGGACTCTAAAACTTTCTTCATTCATTGACGCTAAAACATTATTCATTACTAGCATAAGTCTGCTAGCGTATAGACAACGCAAGGTAATCGGAATGAAAAAGAAGATACTCGTAGCTTATTACATGCTGGTCCTGCCATCCACACTTTCAGCATATTACAGTTGCTCATCCTTGTCACGATCAAACGAAGCTTAGATCTTATCCTCTTTCTGAGATCACAAGATGATCAAGGAAGGTTTTCAACTTGATTCGTAACGATCACGATTCGAATATCCTTTTCAGATTCCTCCTCTTCAAACCTGCTAATCATTTGCTGCTGTCCATTTCTTGTTCTGGACAATTTATGTAAATTTGTCTACTTGCATATCTTAGTACATTTACACAGAATCCATCAAGTGGAATTTTATCCGTTCATTACATCACTCGAACTATAGATCTCCACATCTGATACCGCTATAGATTCTTGCCTAGGCTAGCCAAGGAAATGCATTTGACCCAATACTGTGTTGTAGGAACAGCTTGTTGCTGACAAAATCTGGTTCCAGGCGAAATATATCCAACATCTTATCTGTGTCGAGTTATTTGAATGCGATACGCATAAATTGTGTAGAGTAATGTGAAACGGCGCAAAGATGGCTGTGTCACCCGAAGACATTATACGAGGTTTTCCTGTTTGACGCCAAATAGAGCGAGTAAGGCACGATTCTCGTGCAGCTTCAAGGTGAGATGATTATGGATGAAGAGGTTTTATCCTCATATCGAAAATCAGAAGAAGATCAAAACAAGCCAACCATCATATGCTAGTGGATATCACCTGCCCCTATTTAACGTGATCTTCATCGTCTTGTTTTCGCGCAAACGAATTAAGTCCGTGCCGTTTATCTAAAAGAAATTTAATATCGGTAACGATCTCCACTCCCACCTGACTTGCAGCTCGTTGTGTTGTGTGCATGAATGAAGGATGCATCATAACAATATGTGTGGCTTGTTGCAGCTCACTCCACTACATTTCGTTACAGTAAAGTGCTTCTATAATAATTTCACTTGGCTACCCAATGTGCTTCAGCTGGTAACGAGATCGCTACATAAATTAACCAGTTAAACGTTCAATTCAGCTGGGAAGTATGTGATACTCTGACACGATCCCAGTGCTGCAATCCGGTAAGGCTGTAATAAATAATAATGTTGGATGGAAAAATTTTGCGGATCAAATGAACCGTTTTTCCTGTTCCTCATTTTCTAAAGCGATTCCAACTAGGCAAATTGATGAGACTCTTGTTCTTTTGCACAATACAACCAAGAAATATGGGCTTTGAGTTAACATTTTATTACTAAAGTGATTTTGCTGGTTTATCTAGCGCAGACTGTTTCGTCCAAGATGCACAGATAGTCATTAAAATGCAGCCTTCCTTTATAATAAATATATACTTATCTGTTGTCCCAATTAGGACAAATCTTAGACAATCATTTTAGGATTTTTTTATTTAGACACTCGGCATGTCGAGCTGATTTGTATCTTTTACTGATCGGCATCCTTTAAAGACTTTCACTTTTCAACGAGGAAATAGACTTTGTTTAAATTTTATTTTACAATAACTATGACAAAGTTCGTTACAATACACTCAGATCCAAGACGTTATCACAAAATTAAGAAACTAAAGGTAATTTTTACAATTGAAAGCATTCGATGAGCTCGAAAAAAGAATCTCGTTCTTCATGCCCTTTTCCCCCTCCCACACTTTTCATCTTATCGATTTCTTGAAATAGAAGTCACAGGATCATAAATTTCGTAGACATTAGCTGCTGTATCGTTGTCGTCGTCCCCACTATCGTTTTTAACATGCAGGATATTCTGCTGGATCTGATTCATTTTGGTGAAATATGCCAAGATGGTGAACATAGCCAGTAGTCCTTCGAGTGGTATTAAAAGCCACAGGAGAACACTGTGAATTTGACTTGCCAAATCGTACAATATAACGTTGACAATTGGCAAACAACCTCTTTTGCAACTTTTCGGGTTCGAAGATGTATAACAGGATTTTGGTGGTCGCATATTCAGATCAACATAGTCTTGAAGTCCGTATGAACCGCAACATCTAAACTTGATTTGCACACTATTCCAAGCCTTCGCTAGATTCTCGTCATTCGTGTAGGATTGCAACGTGTCGAAAGGAGGATGCGGCCAAATGAATGAGTTTTTATCAGTAGGTCCATGATGTTTCAGGGACATCACGGATAAAAACTTATTCTGATAAACTTGCGTGCAGCTCAGTCCAAGCCAAAGGATCAAAATACATGGTACATACATGAAGTTGTTAACGGCGGTCAATCGACCCTTGTCCTTTTGCTTCTCGCCGCCCGCATAGAAGCTAACGAAACACTGGCAGATCTTGATTAGAAACACAGATATAAGTCCTGTTGAGGCGTACAAGACCTCATACGAGGCAGACACTTGCATTTCGTTCCAATTGAGTAGCGACAGGTAACAGGCTATTAGAGTCATGGCACCGAGTATATTCAAGTTGACTATCGAGAAAATCGTTACTAGAGCGTAGTATAAGGTAAACTCCTTGGTATCACTTGGTGGCATTCTGGGAATGTCGAGAGGACGTAGTCGAACAATGACTTTCCTTATTACATCGGAGCGAAAAGGTCCATTGTCACCAAGAAGGCAGTCGCCCCCAGGATGATTCATCTTTGTATTCATGTTCCTGTGAGTTCAACTGCTAGTTCCAACTCAGCACAAGCTAGATCTTTGCAGAATAACCCAAACAGTTGAGAGCCACGATCAATTTTTCTTGCAGTCAATGTTGGTAATTGTCGAACATCACCTTTTTCCTTCGATTTTCGTGATTCCTGGTGATGTTCTAATTAAGATTGCCAAGAAAATCACATCCAACTTTTACTGAGATTGGTTGCAGGTTATCATAAAGTTACGTTACGTTTTTAACACTAAGCTTCATTTATGCTTAGTGATAAATAGTTAATAAATATATATATTAATTTATTTTAAATTAAATTTATATTAAAGAACACACATCACATTTTATAGAACTTTTAATTTTGGACGTTATTTAAACACATTTGGTCATATTTACATACCAAGCGCGAATTGGCAACTATTTTCAATTGTGTTTTTCATTTGAAAATGCGAAATCAATGTTGCTATGTTTTTCATGGAAAATACAATGTTAAAGTGAAAAATGTACAGTGAAATATGCAGTTGAAGGGCTCTCTCTCTTATAATGGCTGCATTTTATATTTCTATCTGAAATAAGAAGTGTGGATCGTAACAGGCTTCAATTGAACCATTCTGAAAATCGGCCACCACTAAACAAGCTGGGCTGGAAATATCCTATTCATACTCAATTTAAAGGGGGCACTTCAATTCATAATTTTTCAAAACTGCATCCGCATTTTTTTCAATAAATTATTTGTCACGGTTTATTGAAAGTATGAAAGTACTTTGACCTCACATTCAAAAAGTTTATCCTTAAACAAATAAAAAACATTGAAGCACTCATAACCAAATCGGAACATCTAACAATTGTACAAAAACGAGTTTCCATTATAGGGTTCCTATCATTTTGCATATTAAAATGGATTACCTTGTCCCTGGTCCTTTGAATGCTATACAAAAGGACCTGGAACAAAAGCTATTCACTTATGAATTGAATTTTAATTAAAATTGTGCACAACTATGTCCATGGCAGGTGATTTTTCCCAAAAGGGAACAACAGTACCACCACGCAGCACACGTTCAGGTGGTAGTGAACATGCAATGCGAAAGAATCAAAATGACTATGCCACGTTATTATTATTGCGGATGACGATGACCAAACATTTTTGACCTTTTCAACTGATACGCGTTCCTAGACTGATGCAATTTCAATTCAATTTCCAATTAAATCATATATTTCCGGGAGTTCAATCACTACATAATGGGATTAGCGTGAAAATCAAATTGGATTTTTTAAATTGTGTAACATCATACTGTGTGTGGGGGATGTGTTGTCCTTTGGGTAGATGATGGCTAGTTAAATTTTTATGTGAGGCTAGTGTAGTTAACATGCAAGGGCGTTGGATGTCTTTGGGGGGATTGATGTACAATTAGTGGTTGCAACTGCTGGCTAGGAACAGAATTCGATGATTGAATAATTGCCATTCGTTCTTGTCTTGTTTAGTCCTGGGAGCAATACTTATAGGAATGTACTCGTATGATAATGCAAAATAGGTATTATGCCTGTGAATCATTATAGGTGCTCAACTTTTCCTACAAACATTACAATTTTTTTTGGGCATCTATCAAATAGAAGGCTCAGATATCAACTCATCCTGCTTGCAAAAGGTCAATGAAAAATTTTCTATTTTTCTATTTAGATTACGGTTAAAAACCGTCTCAACAATTTTCCAAAAACCATTCAGTTAAAAAAATATTTGTTAACTAGCTCCAAACCATATGGAACGTTAACTTTTGCAATTCAATTATCGATTAAATAGATAAGGGGGCAGTCTGGGTCCTTTGGACCAAATTTCAATATTTTTTAAAATTATAAACAGTTATTTGAACAGTATAAAACTTTTATACATCAACAAGCAACTATTGGACTTTAAGAAAAAAAAAATTTTAATTTATATTTTCACTTTTATTTACAAAATGACGGCCATCACGGAGGCATCCAAAAAACTAGTCGACATGATATTCACTTCACTGGAGCATCGGTAACAAATAATCTGAATGGCATGTTGATGTGTAATTGATTGGATAAAGCCCGTAGCAGAATTAAACATTTTGGACGTAGAAAAAAACAAAATGGTGGATATTTCAATTTTTTGAACCCATTTTTGCAATTAAATTGTTTAATAAAATCGTCAAAAATTTATAAAAAATTCTGAGTCTGGCAGGGGCTGAAACTACACATGTGTTGAATACTCAGTAAAAATTTCAGCCCAATCGGTAACATAGATTTTTCGAAATCGTGTCAACCAGGTAAAAAAAACACACGCTTTATTGTATCGCTATATATATATATATATATATATATATATATATATGTATATATATACATATATATATATATATATATATATATATATATATATATATATATATATATATATTAGCTTTGCCGTCCAAAATAAAAGTTTTTTTTTGCATACATATAGTACCTAAAAATCATGTTATGTATTAGAATTTTATTTTTATTTTTTTAAAAATATACACAGACTGCCCCCTTAAAGAAGACTAGATTTTTTTCATAGATGAATGATACTTCGATAACCAGTGAAAATTGTGGTCTCCTTTTAAATGGGAAATTGATGCACGTTCTCATCATAAATCCGAAGCAAACGAATTACTATCATCTGATTCTTTTATGACCTCTACGCCTTTTTAAATTAAAATCTTATTGATGTAAAAGTGGTTATTAGACAATTATTTTAATTCAAAAGATCCGGAAAAATTGATAGTAAAGCATTAGAAAATTACAGCGTAGTCGTCCGTAAGACGTATCTATCTTATTGATGGTGTGTATCTTTGTAATGAGTTTTATTTAGGCATTTTATTTTTCTGCAAGGTAGTTGTTGCATAAAATATTTTTCGGTTGATACAAATCTTCAATGAGTCAAACATCAAATTGAATATCTATCTAACTGGTCTTTACTACATATTAACACCTTTTGTTCTAGCCTGACATTTTGTCGGGAATTGTTTTAATATTTCTTCAGTTGTAATATATATAATAAATTTAAAGTGGATTATAAATATATAATGTTTAAAGCTTTACTTGAAAATTATTGTTTCGAAATTATATTGCTATGATCTGCAAACAGTTTCTTTAAAATTTTCATCAAATGTTTTTTTGAAAGTGAATTCTAGACTCTGCACAAAATTGAAAACTCTAACAAACAAATGAACACACGTTTCCATATTCGATTAAATTAAATATCAGCATACACAATTATTTTAACAATATTAAATTTACATTAACAAATCACACTACTTTGCAGCTATCGAATATATTTAAACAGTTTTGAACCTATGATCATTATTTTCTGGCTTTTTTATCGTTGTTTTTTTATATTTTTTTTGGCATCGTCCCTTCGAGTCTTTAACAGCAAAAAAATTCCATATATATAGGACATCATCATCACTAGCTGTGGCCAATTGCGTTCCGTCTGGATTCCAAGTTAAAAAACTTACTGGCGCTTCATGTGCCTTCAAGACATCCACAATTTCATCCAAGGAAGCTAAAACTAGGACCTCATTTTGTGGAATATCCTCCTTGTCTGTAATTTGAATTTCAATAAAATTTCGACTAGATTTTGAACTTAAATAGTCCTGCTAACTTCGTATTGTGCAACTAATCAATAGCTCAGCAGATACTTTATTGAACAATAACGTTTCGATGAACACCAAATCGTCCTGACGCTTGTAATAGGCTGCAATTGATTTTGATGGTACGTTGTACATATAAATTGCTGCTGGTGAACTGGAAGCTGCAGATAAAATGATGAATTTTTCTGGTAGTAATTAATAGTAACTCTACCTATAGCCAAATCAGTTCCGTTCCACGGATGCCAATCCATATTTGAATTGAAAAGAGTTTTCTGATTGATCCTGTAATGCAGGACACAAGAATCCCAACACCAAATAGAAGTTCGACCCGACATATCATTCGCTGCCAAATAGTTCATTTTCGGAGAAAATCGAACCGTGTAAATTTTTCCATTTCCCACATCAAGTGAGTGTAGGATTTTTAATGTGTGTGCGTGAAATATTAACACGTCTCCACCCTTAGTTCCACATGCAATATGCTTCCCGGTCGGTTCCCAATCGATACATTCAATCTGATCGATAGACCTATTTGATGTGTACTCTTTCATATAGAAGATGAAATTTTGCTCGGAACAATCCCAAAGTTGGAGACCCACTTAAAAAATAAAATAAAACGTATATCATCAGAATCAGATGAAACTTCATTCGCTTACCAGTAGATCCAGCCTTTTTACAGCTTACAGCTAGAATATTTCCATCGGGATTATAAGCAATGGCCAAGCTTTCAGTTAGTTTGTAAATCAATGTATTCAGTGTATCTGGCGTCCAAAGGACCAAATCTTTTCGAAACGAGGCTGCAATGGGTCCTCGCGATGACCACGATAAGATGTTAGGTCCTTAACAACAAAAAATTGTGTAATAATCTGGTGTAATACATAATTCTCCTGTAACTGCATTACTAAGCTTACCAAAATTCATGCTAAATCCAGGTAAATCGTGTGTTGAATCTGGATATGCCATCGGTTTGATTCTAGGACGGCATGGCCAATCGAACTCTTGTGTGTTTGGGTAAGCCCTTTCGATTGTTACCAATTTTTTATCCAATCGATAAAATCGTTCGACAGTTGATTGTAGAATTGGATCACTCAACTTATATATTCTTTCTTTTTTGATTGTTAACACCATCTTCAGAGTTTCTATATAGTTTTTAGTTCGCCAGTATCCATTCTTTTCGCGCTGCATATCATTTAAATTAGATAAATGTTTTAAAATGTTTTGTATTGTAAATTTTTTAAGACTATTTAATACTTACAATTCGAATAATATCGGAACTATCATTTTTGGTATTGGATATGTGCTGGTTGTATAGGTTACATAAGTTATTGTCGGTTCGCATGTACCGTCGAGGGATGAAACGATCGCCATAATATGGAGGGATGTGAGCTGTACGGTCCGTCATTTTCTAGATAGTACGATATATAAGTAAATTACAAATTGGAATCACAAAATAAATAAAATTGAAACAGATGATGTTAACAGAATGATCACTTGCAAATGGGTTTAAAACCAATCAGAATTGTCAATAAAAGACGTTCTAGCTTGTCTAGCTTGTTGTAAAAATAGTCTGTAGATCGACATATTCATATTCAAAAGAAGTGGGAAGACGTTGTTTTCAACAGGTGATCTGAAGAGCTACAGTCCTTCAATAAAAAGCATTATAGGAAATTTATTCTCAAGCCAAATCATATTTTCGTGCTGCCAAATAAAATTGTAATCGGAGAGTTGTCTACCCTAAATTTTGAAGCTTTTATCAATAAAAAAAGTCAATATCAATTTACCCGTTCTTAAATTTCAGATGTAACCAACATTTCTGAACAGTAGAGTTGATTTTCACTATCGGCAATCCCTGTGAAAATTAATACAAAATGCATTCCCCTATTTAGAAAAGAAGAAGTGCGGGCGTCTAACCCACTAGCCCCAAACCAAGTGCTGCCAAAAAAGGCAAGTCATCGCAGCAAAATCAAACAGTGTATTTGAAAATTTCAATCTGATATGCAAAACTGAAATACCTTCAACACATGAAAGTGACCACAACGACTACTACTATAGTTGGGCGTAATAAATCACCTTCTGGATTCCAATAAATTCTCTAGGTCTTCTTCTTCACTTGGACTAGCTTCACTTTACTGGTACTGGTACTCATTCGATGCCAAAGTGTTATAAAAGGGTATCTTCACGCTGCAGATGGAAATGCAATGGGTTGGTTAAGATTGAATGGGAATGGTGATTCCGATAATGTACATCATCTACAAGCACAGCTCGTGTATAATATGGTCCAAGTGATGCTAATGGTACTTATCTCCATTTGCCAATATTCCAGTGTGAAGGCAGGGATATTAAGGAATGCATGCAATGTAACTTTTTCTAATTTCTAGAAAACTGGATGAGAAAAAATGGGTTGAAATTCTTACGACAAAAGATTGCATTGTTTGAGGGAGTAATAGCGTGCTATAAAATCTCTACGACTAATCGCCAAACTTTTGAAATGCGCTGTTTAAATATATTCCGCGATAAAACGTTCACAATTTAAATGACCGATTCTTTTACCTTTCAACTTAAATGTGGAGTAATTGATACAAATTTCAAATCAACTAAGATCGGTATGCGATAACAAGCATTAAATCGCCTACAATATCAAATTCTTCCACACATATCACCTTCAATGATATGCCGACGTATGTACGTAAATTTGCAACCACCCATTGACCTCATACTCGAAAAGCAGTATTAATTTAAATCACGACAAAGAATCTAAAATAAACCTCTCTTCGGTATCATTTAAATAATTTGCAATGATCAATTAACCTGAATTTTATCTTGATTTGAAGTGCACGCAAAAGATATTGAATATTTTTCTTAACTATTTTACATGTTTTCGTCGCTAACGAACTATTATCGAGATTATATCGATCAATAGTTATGATTATACGCGATTAATTGTGGATTAAAATCTTGTAAATGAGAAAAGGGTTTTGAACGAATATAAGAAGTATTTTCTTTGGTAAAATGTTTCGAGCAAATAGACAGAAATAAAAATATATTTTTTTACTGACCTGTGCGCTTCCAGTTATTTGCAGCAAAATTTCGAGACTACTAGATCTTTTTCATTTTACCAGCTTTGAAAGTGAATTGTCTATTAATACTGGCAATTTAGGTCAACATCATTTATGAATTTCAAGAAAAATACATGTATTTTCTTTATATTCATAATCATGATAAATGGTGCACATTTTCATTAAATCTTAAACAAATTGAACGCACGCAACTGAATAATAATATTCATCGATACAATTTAAAACAGATTTAATAATATTTCTAATTGAATTCATTTAATATGATTTGATCATATCAACTGAAATGCACCTGCTTGCAATTTTTCAAATGAGCTTGCATACTTGTAATATTTAAATTACCAGCTGTGTTACATACACTGCTAGTCTTTATTGAATAGGAAATTATTTGTTGCATCATTTCTTACTATTATATATAATTTTTTAATGGTAAATGAAGTTCTCGTGATTTTTTCTATACATATAATTTGTTGGTGGTTCAGGTTACTCGCTTAAGTCTTTTGTTTTCTTGTCGATTCGATGAATTGTTGCCGTCGTATTGATGATTAATGTGTTGGTTAATGTAGTAGGATGAATATACTAAACTATTTACACACATACACACACACACACACATATATATATATATATATATATATATATATATATATATATATATATATTATATATATATATACATACATATATAGAGTATGACCGCACATCGACAGTGCCACACAATTCCTCATACAATTTTTCACAAAAAATATTTTGTAACATTTTGCCTAAATCTTAACCCTTGAGCTGCTACAGTCATTTACATTTATCTTAAAAATTGCCTGACTCGCATTACTAAAAACACCATATCTAAAAAACTACGATGACCGAACAGCCAAAAAAAATTGTCAACATAGCGAATACTCCATTTTATTATCTCAAATAAATTTCATAAGAATCAAATGAACATTTTCATTGTTATAGCCTTTTAAAATTAGATTTTTGTTTTTTTATGATTTTTTTTCCATTTTCATTTTGTCTTAAATTTTTACATGCATAATGTTTTATCCTGTCGCAAAAAAATATCCATATTCTCTGATGATAAAATCCCCTAGACATTATTTTATTATAAATTTTAAATTTCGTATAGTTACAGTCGTTTGAATGTTGCATAGCAAGTTTTTTCCTGCATCGAAATTTAACTTTTTGCAGGAAGTACCGCATAAAAATTAACTATTTTCAATAAAATGAAAGAGAATTTAGTTTTTTTTATTTGTTTAATTTTATAACAAATGTTCAAGGTGTACGCCTTCCATCCTTACACAATTTTTGGCTCTTTTCGTAAAGCTCTGTGTTGCTCTTCCCAACATTCCTCTTGTTATATTTCTACATGCATCATTAATTTATTAAACAAACTTCATTCAAATTGTTTGGAATTTTCTTAAAAACGAGTTCCTTTAAATGACCCCACAAAAAATAATCAAGAGGATTTAAATCCGTGGAACGTGCAGGCCAACTCACAGGTCCATACTGGTCTATCAAGCGATCGCGAAATTCGTTGCTTAACACATTCGTAACCGCCCTTGAGTTATGCGATGATGCTCCATCTTTCTGAAGCCACATAGTCCTTCGTATACCCAGTGATACATCGTCCAAAAAATTTGGTAGCACATCCTCCAGAAATGATTCCAAGTCCTCGCCCGGTAAACGATTTAGCATAATATGTGGTCCAAAAAGACGATTTCCTATGATTCCAGCCCAAATGTTTACACTCCTTCGAATTTGATTGCATCAGATTAGGGTTAATTTCGCTTCACCAATGATTATTGTGGTAGTTAAATATACCTTCTTGAGTGAAGAGGCATTCGTCCGTAAACAGAATGTTTCCTTCGAATTTCGGATCTTGTCGTTTCCGTTCCTGGACTCATTCACAAAATGTCGTTCGAGCTGCGAAATTCTGCAGATGAAGTTTTTGGACTCGGCTGAAAAGAAAATGATCGAAATGATCGAAATGTCGACTGATTTGCCTTATGCTGCAAGTTGGATTCGCTACCACATATCTCAGCCCACTTTCCTCGATGCTAGCATGTGTTAACGAAGGCCAGCCGCTTGGACTGTTTAAACGATTTAGCGTCAGATGTCCTGTCTCTCATCTTCGGATCTCTAGCCTGTGGAATACGTTTGGATCGGGATGTCTTCGATTCGGATATCTTCGCCTATATTCAGCAGTTGCTCCGCCACTATTAATTTCGCATACTCCAAGGACTAAAACCATATCAAAGTATTTTCTAGCAGAATAAATTTTGCAATTTTTTAGAAAAATATAAATGACTGTAGCAGCTAAAGGGTTAAGATTTCGGCAAAATGTTACCAAATATTTTTTGTTGGAAATTGCATGAGAAATTGTTTGGTACTGTCCGGGTGCAGTCATTATGGGACACCCTATATATATATATATATATATATATATATATATATATATATATATATATACTATGGATGAATATACATCCTACTACATTCCCCACCACATGAATCGTCATTACGACGGCAACAATTCATCGAATCAACAAGAAAACAAAAGACTTAAGCGAGTAACCTGAACCACGAACAAATTACATATATAGAAAAAATCACAATAACTTCGATTACCATTACTTTTCGCAACTTAATGCTTCAGATAATTGCGTTTCACATATTTCACTGAACCGTACGGTCTACTTTGATAACATTTTCATACCGGTTAACGATAATGTTGACTACGCGAATTATTCAAAGCGATTCCCGGGTTGGCTTCTTCTTGATCTTCTTCGGGTTTCTTGCGTCCCTGAAGTTGGTCCCAACGGTGGCGTGATGACATGAAATTGCCTACGTACTTTGCTTGATTCACTCACTTTGTATGCATGCCCTCAGCCGCTGTTTGTAATTCGCCACTTCCATTGACGGTTACCACGACATGGAGTACAAATAGAAGTCGTGAAATAGCACAAAGTCTTGCGTATCCCTTTGGGGAGATAATGATACCATTACGATTGGAATTTGTTTGACTACTTGTATATGAAGAATCCTTAGGAATGCTTGGTTTTTCAATGCTGAGCACTTGGGCTTTAGTGAGATGAAGTTCTGCTGCAAATGATGCTGATAGATGCGTCCTGATTTTAAGCTTGTTTTACTTCTTTCTATAGACTACAACCTGGCGTCGACTGCTCCTTGGTGGAGTTTGATTTCGTGCATTTCTTGGACACACATTAGCAAATGATGATCCTTTACACGAGACGTTGGATCCAACTGGAAAGTCCAATTACTAACGCTAACACAAACCATCATAATCTCGCGTGCTTACAGAAAGCACCAAGACGTGTGCTCTGTGTGGCAATCTTTGAAAAAGATGAAGAACAGTTTAGCCTCGTGTTCGCGGCTTAACATGTAATGTGGTTCGCGTTGCATTATTCGTCGCCCGTCGACGAACATTTACCAGATCGCTTCTTGTATATCATTGGTGGTACTTCTTGTACGAGCCAGCCATCGTGAGTTCAATGAGATCGTCGCGTTAAGCTTTTGATTCCTCCCGAGTCTCTTTTTGAATGCTAGATGCTAGAGAATCAAGCGCTCGGCATGCGCCTAACACACCCATCTTATCCGTGGTAAACCACGCCAAACCTACAGGCATACACACTCTATGTAAGAGATCTTTCGACTCCTCTATGATACTCTATTCCGGATTAGCTCTACTCTAGATTATACGACGATATTTTTAACCATGGATACTATTACAATAACCATATTATACTATAGCCAGGCTAGGCTAGGCGATGCCATACCCTAGGTGGAGGCTAGGTGGTTACCTATCTTCAAGAGTTATAAGTATGGATTGCACGTAGTGAAGCTGAAGCAGATTTTTCCAATAGGGAAAATGTAAGGCGCGCGCGTTTTTCTTATTTCGTATTTCTTCTTTTTTCATTATGCTTTATTTTCTTATAAAATTGGTCAAGTTAAGTGATACATACTCGGATGCTGGTTGATTTTAGTAAACATCTAACGTTTGTTGGGTGCAGATCGCGAATTGAAGACATACTGTTTTTCTATCCATCTATCCAATTTTATTTGGTTAATCAATAGTTGCAAGTGATACAGTTAGTTGATTTTAATGCGAACAGTCAGCCGAGAGAGATTTTTTACAATTTACATTTTGTGGCCAAGTGCATGGGATGAGTTATCAAACAATGTGTAGTGTTTTTTTGATAAATTGAAGTTGATCTGGTTATAAAAAAATTAATGTATATATGGAGGAAGGTGATGCATCAAGATACCATGTTTACTCAAAGTGATAATGGTGCAAAAAAAAATTTGACTCTGGTAAAATAGCAGTGAGTATAATGAATAGTCCAACCATTGTAGCATCGTGAACTGAAATGTTTTATTTTTAACCATCACTTGTTATAATCAACTGCCCTGCAAATAATCCTTTCTATACTAATCACTAGTCTTCGGTGCTTATTGTTTCTAATTTTTGTATTTCAAAAACTCTCTTTGAAAAAATCTTTTTTCAATTTAGTTCTGCTCCTGATTAGATGCTATCGAAAAAAAGATTGTATAAAGCAAAAGGATAATTTCTAAATATCGAACCCAACACTATTCACTTTATCAAAAAAAACCATCGGCTAACATCTAAGTCGTTTAGGTAATGAATTAGATTTTGAATGTTTGAAAAATTTGTGTTGGGAGAAAAAAATATTGCGAAATGTAATATTTTAATTTTTGCAAAAAAATGATTGTATCAAATATTCCCTTATTTCAAAAATAAATTAGCCTAAAATTAATGAAAAAAATTCACCCTAAAATTTCCGCAAAAATTTGGTAATTTATTGTAAAAAAAATTTTCTCATAAAATTATTACAACTTGAATTAGATGGGAAAAATTGACAACTTTTTTTCTGCAAAAGTGCAGTAGTCCCTTAATTTATGCGGAAAATATGTTCGCCGAAAACATGGCTTATATAAAAACTGTGTAAATTAAATTTGAATTTCATACAAATTTGTAACACGAAAATGAATGAAGCTGCCATTTAAGAATCTCAACTATCGCAACTTGTCGTTTGTTTACATGTAACCCACGAGCTCAACTTACCCTTGAATTATTGATGTGAATCTCATATCATAGTGTGTGCCATCGTTAAGTTTACGATCGACCAATAAAGTTATGAGTGCCGATTGTAGTGCGGATAGCATTGCGAATCATCTGAGGCGGTCTTTAAGTTCAAAACTGAATTAAGACCTAAGCCATCTAATAAATGCTTTGATGTTTTTCGTTAAGCCGAATGGAAGCAGGACAACAATGAAAAACTAAAAAGCCAATAGGCCAATCCAAAATAAGATAGGAGCATTCAAATTTCGTATTTTCTTTTGAACAATTTTCTACAAATAAGTCTTCCAGTTGTTTTTGGATCAATCTCTAGTCACTTAGGCATATATCAAAATTATAGTTCCAATAAAAACGTAACTATATTTTAAATGATCAATAAATCTTTTTTGAAAGAAAAGGACGCCAAAGCTTTAAGTAATATAGTCCAAACCCCATTGTTAATGACCTTGAAACACCAAAAAAAAAACAAGTGTGTCAACTTTATTGCCAAAAACAAATGCTTCTCACCAGTTTTATGTACCAAACTTAGCAAGCTCTTCCTACTGATCAATTTCAAAGATGCATCAAGAAGAAATTCTACTATGTATATCCATAATATGTTATATACCTTACCTAACCACAAATCTGTCGAGTGTCAATAGGTTTTACCATAAATTTTTAACGCCAATTCCATCAACGGACTATTTATTTATTAACTGCAAAATGTGCACAAACAGGTTTCAAGATATAATTAAGTAATTATTATCTAACCATGTCAATGGTGAGGATCGTGCAAGAACTTTAAAATTAAGCAAAGAATTCGCATCTCTTGGTTTACATAAATTTTCAAATGAAAGGTGCGCCCGTTCAACATCTCAACATACAAATGTGTATGTAGATAGATATGTTACTTACGCCTCTTCGCTCATATGTAGATATTCAGTTGAATATGTAGCGTTGTTAATCTGTTATTTATGTAACGCTAATTGGTACGACAGTTCTAGGATTAAATTGCTCTTATATTTCTTCATTACTATACGATTAGAATTGTAGATGTTGATGTCGTCTCTTAGTAAAAGATCCACCGATTGAAGACGTATGTACGTAAGCAAATATTCTGAATTACAGGGTTAGGAATTATACAAATCGCAAAATCCGTCGGCTTGGAAAAATTGTATGCGTTCATGCATGCATGATTTATTAGTGAAGATATTTTTCTACGATCTATCTAACAAGGAAAAGGCACGGAATCGTCCTCTCAGATCTGAATGAAATTTGACACACAAGTAGAAGACGTTGAAGATATTCGATCTTTAAAATATTCAACCGCAGCACCCCCCCCCCTCTAATTTTGAGGGAAAAAAGAAGCAAACTCCACTAGCTCGCGATCATGAGTTCGGCTGTTCGATCCCCTGTCAGTATTGTTTTTTTTAAATAATTGTCGTCGTGTGTTCGATCCCCGGTCGGTATTGTTTTTTTTGAATAATTGTGGATGTAAATAGTTTAAGAAAAATCAGCAATGTTCAACTACAAATACATTTATTTTTAGAAATCAGCAAATTGTTTGTTCGTTTAGATGTGTAAATTATACTGAAAACTCATTGTTGAACGGATTTATTATTAAAAACCGTTGTAATCGTAACAAAATCTAAGCTGATGGTAGGATCATCCTTTCTTCCTAGAATCAATCCTGCGTCCTCTTCGTGTCTCATAGCCAACTCGGCAAAAAGCAATAAACCAGGGTGGCGCCCAACGTGGGTAGCCAAGAATGCTACGGTGCTCAGTAATTGTGGCATATAATAGATACTATATGGCTTTTTGTCGAGTTGGCTATGAGACACGAAGAGGACGCAGGATTGATTCTAGGAAGAAAAGATGATCCTACCATTAGCTATGATTGGGTGATGGGTGCGGTCTAATATTTTGAAGATTGAATATCTTTCACGTCTTCTACTTGTGTGCCAAATTTCATCCAGATCTGAGAGGACGATACCGTGCCTTTTCTTTGTAAGAAAATATGTTTCGATTACCTTTGAGAATAGTGTAAATGTTTTCAATAGGATTGAAAACGAAAAAAGCAAGGACTGCGACGAGTTTTTCGCAGTAGCAGTTTGTAGTCTAGTTGGCCTAGTTGGTGAAGAGTTTTCTTCTGGTACACCAAGTACCAGATTCAAAGCTCCTTGGCGGCAAATAGTTTTCAAAAATGAGATTTGGTAATGGACTACCATTTCACTCAGCTTTAAATGAGTATTTGCTTTCAATAAGGGTATAATTACGGCGTCCTGTTAGCCACTTTACCTCCTAGTATTTTCCCCCTTGTCAAGCCAACTTTACCTCAAGGACTTGGTTCAGTTCGAGCTGTTGCACCATTGATATTATGATTGAGAAGAGTTTCTCAGCACGAGAACCCAACAACTCCAAAATCTAGCGTAACTGTACACTAACCACTAAGTAGCTCTACGCGTTGCTCATACCCAAATTAATCCGAGCACATAAATAAAGCAAATCTCTTCGTTTCTTGACCTATTACTTCCTTAATTTGAAGCACACCAATTATTCACAAGAATTCACTGAAAGTAATGCCGAATCGTCCAAAGACGCTTTGCAAAATGCCATTCAAAGCAATAAAATAAATTCAGGACACTTCAGCACATATATCAACCACTATAGTAAATTCAACGATCAGAATGAGGTATGAAGAAGGTACCCATTGAATAGTAACACTCGGCACACATAGTTAAGATCCCAGTTTGGATACCAAGTCCCGCTTCGTGCCAATTCTTGATAGCCTACCGTAAGCGGCACGACACGATATTAATTGCTTCACCTAATTTATTGCTCATCTCGAACCGGGCAGATTACATGCTTATAAATTTTCCTGGATTTGTTGCCTATCGTTGACACCAAAAAGCAAAAGAAAATTGGAGTGTTGTGCCCCCTTATCAAAGTGATGCCGATTGAATTTTACAATTTTCACGGGATGTTAGATTGATTTTCTGTGACGCTTTCTTGTGATCAAGGCAAGAAATGGTAGAAATTTTTAATTAAGAGGGTGTTATGCGAGACTAAAAGGAAATATGAACCAAGACCCAGTTTCTCAAAAATGAATGGACCAGCTTCAAAATGCTGGGTCATATTTCAGCAAAGACTATTAAAGTCTAGACTGTATCTCATATAAAAATATTTGCTGAAGACCATAATTCTATGTTCTTTTCAACAATTTCATAAAAAATTACCATCTCACTTTCAATACTATCTTTCCTTGCTTTGCTACTAAATATATCGGCAGCATAAAACGCATTCAATGGAAGATGAATTTATTGGCAATGTCGTTGATACAGACAGAAAACATCTTCCATTCTACACTAAATTCGTGACATTTTGAATACCACAACCATTTATATATGCTAAATTCCAGCTAGCTTGCATGCTAGATTTTGACCTAAGCTTCACCGCATTAATGTGTGCGCACGGGTAGTATGTGTAGTACATTTTACTGGCTTGAATAATCTGTCTTGCAACAACTCTTCTACCACTGTTGATCAAGAGGCTCCACCATGTCCGCATGTGTTGGCCATGCGTTGTCTATTCTTAACAGATTTGGGTTCATGTGTTGCGCGCAATAAATTTCTTCTGTCAATTTACCATGTTATCTGTCGTACGGTGGCATCGACTCAGAGAATGAATATTCTATGTATGTTAAAACAAGTCCTGAAATCCCGAAGAGTGTTGGGCTAATTAGTGGAACCGTGCGGGCGAATTGCTTCCGCAATGTTTTTTTTTTGTTGTTATTCACAACATGAGTTTGGTATGCTCGTGGTCATTTATTTTGAAGGAGTTGACTTATGTAAATGGGTATTTCGCTTTACAGTGGACTGGCAAAACATGTTCGTCGAGCAAACCACTGTTATGTTAACACGAAAATGGGTTAATGGTGTTTCGTCCACTTTTTTCATCCACGAACCCAACAATTTACAATGATATTTAGCCCTAACTGGCGCATGCTAATAGACTTTTCAATCACAACCTACAAGCCATAATTTTGTGGGATAATCGATTTCAATTAAATTATCTCATGTAAGTAGTTGATAAAGCGTTCTAAATTTCAAACGAATGATATGTCTAACTGGGAATCTAGTTGTCCGTAATTGTTCACCTGCACTTCTTGCTTCCATTTAAAATTATCCTCACTCTATGCTTATGGGCAATTTCACGAAATATACACCCCTCCCCCTCGCATTCATGGAGCTGTATCTATACAATCAGTAGATACTCGTATCTCTTCAGATGTCTGAATTGCAAGCACAGATAATATTTTCAAGACATGAAAGCTTTGTCCATCGCGCGTTTGGTGCTTGTTAGCTGTGGCGCTCTTGCCACATTATTGGGGCTGGATCTCGTATGTAATGTATGTAAGTGGTCTCGATGGTACAAATAACAGTATGCGCAGTCATATGTAATTTATAGGATATGATCCGTAGTGTTGTCTCTCCAGTGCGACTGAAATGTGTGCGTGGAAATATTTTCTAAATCGTACATAATTTATAAATAATACTTTATGTGAGGCAAATGAGACAAGATTGATTTATCAAGTCTTTAACGAGAAGTTAGTAGTTTTTGAAATTTCAGTTGAAATGTGGTTAGAGAACGTTTTCTAGCTTAGAGTGGTAATTTTTGTCGAGATACAATGCACAATTACGTGTGTGTAATAGCCTATAAACTTTATGAAACTTGAGTAGTGTATTTAATTTTATTAGCAGAGAAAATTGTCGTTATTTTTGACCTCAACATCCTCTTACAGTCTGTTAAATAGAAGCGTGGTCACTGTTAAATTCTAACAACAATAGTTTTTAAAAAAAAATTGCACGTTTATTGTTTCAATTGGTCGTCAATACTCAACGCAAA
Organism: Oxycera nigricornis; assembly: GCA_963942545.1. Classification (NCBI taxonomy): domain Eukaryota; kingdom Metazoa; phylum Arthropoda; class Insecta; order Diptera; family Stratiomyidae; genus Oxycera; species Oxycera nigricornis. The sequence goes on from OZ012663.1 coordinate 99,721,153, forward strand.
TACCTTAGTAGCAAGTCCAATCTCCTCCAGCATCAATTATGGCCTGACACCATGGGGCATGCTTTCCACGAGGTTTTCGGCATATTATTTTGGAAGAGACCTCCAAATTTTCCGAGTTTGCCCTTTCCACAACGCTACACGCTGGACTCCAATGTTTTGGGCCGTTGTCCTCTTGAAGGATACAACTCTCATTTTTTTTGTTGAATCATTGCTTGGCAGATGGTAACAAAGCCTTTTGATAGATTTTGTTCATTGTTTCGGCATTCAAATTGTCGGTAAATAAGAAGAAAATTCCGAAACCCTTTTTTGAGAAGCACCCGCAAACATGGACCTTGACGGAATGTTTAACAGTTCGTTGAAACAGTCTGCTAGTGGAGGTTGTCCAGGTGTGTGATGCTCGGAAATGGCCAAAAGGAAGATTAATCGAAAAAGATCACGTTGCTCCAATCGCGGTCCAAGTTTTCCTTTGCCCTTGCCACACGGTTTTCAACGTGTTTTTCATTTAACATTGGCTTTTCCAAAGTACTCCGATATTTCACTTTATTTGCAAACAAGTGCCTACAAATCGTTCCGCATGATATGTCGACACTTTTTGCTTTCAATTTTACAGCATCTTCACGTAGAGTCAAAGTTGGATCCTTCCAAAACACTGCAAGAATCTTTTTTTCGTCTTTTTTTTTGTCACTTTGCTTGCACTCCCGCGATTAGGAAAATCATCGACATTACTGACCTTCTTATAGCGATTCACCCACTTTCGAATTGCTTTGACTTCTCCATGTATTTCGCAGCAACTGCTTGCGTTAATTTAGGTCCTTTTTCATGCGAACATAAAAAACATTGCCTCGAAGCGCGAGGCGTAAGCAGCCCTCATTTCGAAAAACCATTTGAAGAACGACTAAATTCGATTACCAGCTGATTCCTTTCATAAAGCATGGCGAGCTGAGGTGTCCTCAATGTCATAGAAAAAGAAATAGATTGCTACGATTTTTTTCTACATGTAACAGTGATCACGCTGTTACGTAACAGACTGTATATTATGCCAAGTCGAATTAAATCTAAATTTTTATGAACAAGAGAATGCTTTGGTCACAGTATCGAGGCTCATATAATCGGAATATATCCAAAAAATAGCATCTTTAGAACACAGGATTCCATTTGTTGATATGATTATTGTCATTTCGATATATGTACATCCGCAGCAATGATAAATTTAACCAATCTTTAAAGTAAACTATCAAAACGCTTATGTACGCTACGTACGTAATCCATCTATTGTTGAAGGGGACACTTCAAAATTGAATAAATAAATAAATAGAAAATCATATCGCTCTTACATCGATAGGTGCTGCCTACATCACTGCGTGCTGTGTTGAGTGTACATATGGATACTTGACCGCCGTAGATCCTTTTCATATTACAACTTCAGTTTTGTGACGCTTCTCGCAGTGAAATGTTTTATTAATGAACATTGATAGCATAAATAAAACATTTGAATGGAGAAATGAGATAAAATATAAATAGATACTGCTTCAATGGAATCATATTATCCCTTTCGGTCAGCCAGTCGCCATCAGAGCCTATACGTTATTGTTAAGCCAGCGATCTTTAATCCTGTTTCCGTTGCAACCTATGCAACCAGACCATCTGCACCCGATTGAATATATTTTATATGCTTTCAGTAGCTGTTAGTTGGCGTTTTAACAGATGCTTTGATAGATTTTCTCTGAAAGATCGTGACATTCTTCTGACGGACGAAGCCATCGTCCGACACAAGATATATGCTAGAAAACTGTACGGTATGGCCCAGCGAGAAAAAAAACTATCCAGTAGAGCAGTCAACTTCTACTTAGCTGTATCTATTTTAACCGGGATAGCTCTTAAGCATGAAGGATGGCGCGCAGAATAAGACATCAACATTTTGCTTAATTGCTCTATGAAGTTTTTTACCATCGCGCGGAGAATTAAATCCGTTTGACGGTTTCGAGTGCACAGGAAATTGACATCATGAGAAACATAGCCAAGCCTTCGCATATGTTTCATACAACAAATAGTTGCGAATAAGTGTAACTTTAGATCATGGCACAAAATATCTTCAGTTAGGAGAATGATGACGAAAAAAACTAGTGTCGGTTTGAGATGTTAAGATTGTTAAAGAGTGCGGTAGACCACCGATAAAAAATGTTCCCATCGTAACGAATTGGCATCTCAAGACTGAGCATTAATCACTTTTTTTTGCAACTGATGCTGATGTTTTCTTAATTGAATTAATTTTATTTGAAGAATTTTCACCTGTTATCTCACGAACAGGTATTGTGAGTGTAGATATACTATGAATGGATAGCCATTTTATATATCCGTAAAGTGTTGCAATTTCCTGTAGGATTGCATGCAAGTGTCATGCTGGTATTTCTTAGAAAAGGGGAGGAAGTTTAGATGAATGGTTTTTTACCAGTAGAATCTGAAAGTACGTTTCTTTTTCTTCAACAGTTTGTTTTCGACCCGGAGAAATGGTGAGATTCATTTATTTCTTCCATTTATCTTCATGGGAATTTGTTCTGCTAGTAATTTGCCTCACAAATTTTAACCGCGAGCTATATATCTGCATTTTAGTATGTATTTGTGTGCAAAAATGCAAGTATCTTTGTTGACCAATTTCACTTGTAAAAACTAGCTGTTCAATATAATCATTTATAAAGGGTTTGAACCTCCTTGTCTAGTCGACAACCCGCCCACTAGTGTGCTTTATGGTTCGCAACTATGCTAACACTATTTTTGCACATTAATTGAGGTTCTTGTTTCCAGCTTTCCGGCGATACCATTACAATTAAATGGGAAGTGTGGTTTCGGGGTGACGGACGGCATCCTCATTAGGTGCTGCCATTAAGGAGCTTAATCCATCAATAAGCATAATCGTGGTCGTGCTGTCTGGTGGCGGATGGTAAATGGCAGCACCTGATGAGGATGCCGTCCGTCACCCCGAAACCACACTTCCCATTTAATTGTAATGGTATCGGCGGAAATCTATATATATATATATATATATATATATATATATATATATATATATATATATGTGTGTGTGTGTGTGTGTGTGTGTATATATATCGTGCTGTAATTATAGAGTCAATTATATTTTAAAGTCTCTCATTAAAACAGGATATTATTTCAAATAACTGTTGATTTTACTGGACAACATGCCTTTAAGAAAATGTAGTAGGGTTGAAAGGTTGAAGGTCGAAAATAAAACAAAAAAACACATGAAAACTCGCTGTAAGATCTGTGAAAAAGTGTAAACTCAGTGTAATGTTTGTTAAGGTGTTCATTTAATATTTTGTCCATTTGCCCTGATTTTTGATTTCATCTAACAATCGACTCGAAACGTTATTAACAACACTATTCAATACTCGTCCTAGGCTACTATTATTCTTTCCTTCAGTTCTGATACATTATCAATGGATAACTTCTCCTGGTCGTAGAATTTCCTCGCTAAGATGCCCCACAAATTTTCTATGGGGTTCAGGTCGCGACTTAACGCTGACCATGATAATAATTGGATTCCATAATCCTGAAATCACTTTTTTGTGGAGGCAGCCGTAAGGATGGGTGCATTATCCTGCTGAAAAATAAGGTTTTCGTCTTCTACTAGCGTCACAAAAGGCAGTAGATAACCCTCTAGTAAGTTCTGATATCCGGCAGCATTAGTCTACCATTGACGGAGGCTATATCGCTCCTAGTATGTTTTTTGGAAGCTGCCCAAATCATCACAGAACCAACTGCCTGTGCTCTTCTTGGCATGATTTTTCTAATCCTGCGTAAATCATGCCAGTAGTAGTTAGTTATCCATCTGGTCCATCGAGATTTAACTTCTTCTCGTCGCTGAAGATCACATGATCCCAAATGATTACCTTTTGAGTGAAATTTTCGACGAATCCCAGTCTAGCTTCGATGTGGCGTACCGTCAATGAGGGTTTTTGCAAACATTTATGGTATTTAAAGTTTTTGAAGGGTGCAGCCTATTTTCTAACTAAGCTCGAATCACATTGCAAGTTTAGCCGGCTAACAATTTTCGATGACGAAGACCCTATGTTCGACAGTTCTCTTAAAACTGCGCGTTTCACACTGGGCGCATATTTTGGAGGTCCAGATGACTTCCTTTTCCTATAATTATCTATTCCAAGCTTCAACAAATTTTTTACTACACTCTACGATCTTTTAATTTCATTCGCGATTTCTCTCTGAGGTGTTCCACTGTTCCTTAAATCAACAATTCTATGTTTTTCAACATCACTTAGTTTTTTTCCACGGGGCATATATGGTATATATATTTTTTTTAAATTTATGTATAAATAATTTTATTTCTTTTTATAAAATAAGTATTTTAGTCTCAATAAACAATGTACTGAAGCTATATGTAATATATGTGTTCAATTAAAGATTTCGTCCTCAACAAATCCATCGAATTCCAATAGAATTTGCTCCCTCAGAAGCGTATCACCTACATTGTATCTCAAGTACCATTTAACTTTGCAATTCAAATTTCACCTTTACCTATTCGCATGCCGAGCAAACATTAGATATGTTCTGCATAGACACTTTATTTAATATGTGATGTGTGATCCACATTCAAATGAAAAGAAGTGCAAAAAGCTATGGTAATCTTACACCACACAGCACGCTTCAACTTTGTTTGTGGGCATGCCACAAGTAATTTTAAAAGACCTGTGCCCGAGATCATGTCATTTGTATTGTTTTGAATAACGATTGAAAGAAAAAAGATATTTTATTGTTGATGATGACTGCACAGAGTTGACTACGTACAATGCATTATTGCCTTATATTTCAGTAAGTCCATAATTTACATATTGTTTAATTCGATTGATCCCTTTACGACTACTTTCTTCTTGAATGTGATTATATTTGCTATCAAAAATAAAAACAACATTATTCAGGTCACATGACGCTTTACTACCGATTTAAATCATGATGAGGTTCAATTCTTTCAAAACATTTTGATTGAAACAAGCAACAAACATTTACTATGACGTCAAACTTTCAAACATTTTGTCGTTTATCTCAATCCATCACAAATGAAGTGCTGGCGGATTTGATCTAGAATAATTTTATTGGCCGAGCAATGACGCACATTCAATTTTTGGGGTCAAAATTTTACTTTAGGTATAAGTGAAATGGTAGGCTGAGATATATCTAGATCAATTTGTACTTTGGTTAGGAGTATGTTCATGTGACAGGTTTTATATCCGACCGACTAATCAAAATTAATTAAAGAAGTAGATGTTTTGAACATAGACGGTTTTTGGATGTTTCAGAGACTGAAAACCTTACAGGAAGCTATAATACACAAATATATGACAAAGAGCACTTAAAATTAATTGAATAATTGCATATGGTTTTTGAAAATGGAAAATACAATCATTAAATAAAATTTTCCAAAAAGAAACGATCAATAAATATGGAAAGCAAATGAATCAGATGGTGAATATTCAGTAAAAAATTGAAGGAATATGCTTAACTGATCTTAGGATTTGCAACAGTTTCAGGGGTAATCATCATTAACTACCAATTGAATTGATGTCACTTAAAATATATATGTGTTATGTTTTGAGTTAATGATGACTCTTTGAAATACTGAGGGAGAATTACAAAAGCCAATTGGTGCCTTAAAAAGTTCGAATTGTCTACCGTGAGTAATGAAAGCAGTTGATTTTCTAGTGTCTTCATTTACCAAAACATGCAAAAATACATTTCAACTATTATTTTGTCCATTTACGAATGTTTGCTGCTTCATACAACATTTTTTTAATTATCGGGTCGTCTGGAATCCTTTAGATTATATAGACAAATGTGCTATGTAACCTCCAAATTGGCTTGACCTGCACTGTACTTCTGAAACGTTTCGTCCTTTATATTCTTTCGACCTGTCGCTTGTTTGTTTCACCAAAAAAAACCACGTCGACTTTAAGCTGATATCGAGGCATACAGACAAGTCAAGGATACGGTCATAAAGAATTTTCCGTGACATATCGCGGTTCGCAACAGCGTCTTGAAAACCATCGAATGATCAATCGGTTTTAGGAGAAAGAATTCAGTTGAATCGAAACTATGATCAGATAAGACTTTCCTTATTACACTCCCTTATATTCGATCTTAATTTGAATAAGTGTATTCAATAGACTCATGATATTCATCCGAATACCACTCTATATCACATCCTCTTCAAATAAATGCACCATGCTTTCCAGATTATCATAAATTTTTAAAACGAGCTGCTTAACTAAACAATTAGCTAGTAAATTCCAATACTAAATACATGCAACACGATTAACTCAAAGAAAAACAACATCAATACGAGTATGACATGCAGAACAGAAAGTTCCATCAGCAACGATATGGTTACACATATGTTTTCAAACGATCAGCCAACATTCAGATATGTAGGGAAACCAATCAACAATGACCAACAGCAAAAATTTAATGTGATGCACGGCAAACTGCCGACAACTCGAATGTTGCAGACCTGATGCATACCATCAGCAACAGTATAACAGAAGAAATAACATACTAGCAGTAGCACCAGCAACCAGCAGCAAGCAAATGCAACATTTGAATCGCGTGTTTAAAACGATGCATCGCTATTTGAACTGGCAATTCAAGTAATTAGATTTAATTAAGCTTTTTCTATGGCACACCATCGAACAGTTCTTCGGGAGTAAAAATAAACAGAGCTACATTAACGTATTGCCATTTTGTATTGTTGATGAATATAGCTTTGTTTTCATTTATATACACATATATTTTTTAAAAAAAAGTATTTGATATGATTATGATCAATTGAAGGTACAATTTTTATTTGGAAATATTTCGTCCTAATTTTTTACTACACTGTCTAATTTCAAAACAATTAGGGATGTTCAGCTAATGTAATTTCCTTCTTCAACTCACTGGTAATCCAGTTCAAACATGAGTCAATACCTTGTTGGTTGCACTTCTCGTCAAGATATTTTAGTTGCATTGTTGAAATAGCGATACAATAGTGAAAAAAGTGGGACTGGCATTCATGATGCTAAAAACTAAGATACCTTTTTGATCAGGAAACGCTTGTATAGATCTTGTTTCTTAAATATGAAGACACCAACAGATCTGACTTAAAATGGTATCATACATTAAAGTTGTTCAAAAACTTCTATATTATGTGGATGTATACATAATACGTAGTAGATGCAATCCTAATTAAGCATAAAATTTTCCCTTCATTTTACATCTCTTTGATTATTCGTTGCTTGGTTGGACAAGATAATCCATTAAGATATCTCGGATCTTTAAGTTACTGGCCTAAGTCTTTTGTTTTAAAATTTTAATGTGCATTCATTGGGATGTGCGTATGCTTTATATCAACTTATTTGAATCGATATTCTGGTTTCACATCATAGCTACGTATTTGATGCAGTGATTTAAATAAATGACAAATATTAAATGTCTTTAAGGGGGTAGTGCCGGTTAGATTGCTAAAAAACACCCTAATTTTCAATAATTTTTTCCAGCTCCTTGATTGTATATGAATTTTGAAATTTGCGTGGGTAAAACACACATTTTGAAAATTACAAAAAATATTTTTTTCATTTTGTTCATTTTTCTACTAATTTATAGAGGGTGCCAAAGTTGATGTCTCGAAAAATGCCTCGTCCCACTGCGGACAGATAATCTCAGTAAAGAAGAATTTGAAATAAAAATATCAAACCGCATTTTAAAAAGAAATGTTTCTTTTTCAATATTTTGGAAAAATGGTCAAAAAAATAGCGGTTGTTTGAATTTTTTTCGAAAAATCTCTTTTTTTTCACTTTGTTTCGCTTGCCAAATTTTTTGGAATCAATTTTTGGCGTATATTATGGTAGATTACCACACAAGCTATTTGAATAAAGTACCACACCAAGTTGGACTTAAATCGGTTCGACCGATCCGGAGAATAAGTGTCCGCAATTGGAAAAATGTCGTTTCGAGAAAAACGCGTTTAAAGTTTCGATTACCGAAAATATCGCTTGCAAAGCGCAAAAGGCGTGCGCGCACAAACTGCCGTAACTTCTTTAGTTTTGGGAATATCTTAACAAAATTTTGAGACGTGATTTCTGAAGACATAATGAATTGAAAAATGAAAAAATTGAATTTTCAAAATTATAACCGGTACTACCCCGTTAAAATGGTATCATACAATAAAGTTTTCATAAACTCCTATTTTATATGGATATATACATAATACATAGAAGATGCAATCCTAACATCCTGGACAAGATAATCCATTAAGATGTCCGCGATATGACTGAGTTACTGGCCTAAGTCTTTTGTTTCAAAATTATGATGTGCATTCATCAACGTGTGCGTATGCGCTATATTAACTTATATGAATCGATATTCTGGTTTCACATCATAGCTGCGCAGTTAATGCAGTGATTTAAATAAATTACAAATATTAGATGTCTTTAGTTGTCTGCATTCCGAAGATACCGCCGTCAGAGTCATTCAGACAAGTGAATCAATAGTCATTTGATGCATCGTCTCTTGATCAAATAAAAACAAACCTTATTCAATATCGTCAGCCTCGGATAAGCTGTTCGTTCCTTCTCAAAACTTCTTGATATTTTTTCCCCGGTCAATAAGATGGCAGATTGATATTTCAAGCAGCTGAAGTTTAATCCGTAAAGCAAACAGTCATTGAATACTGACCATGCCCACACCTTATCCGATCGTCAAAGTGAAGAACAGTTATACCTGCTAAGAAGTAGGTTTTCTTAACAATATCATGCTGCTACGATCTCTTGTATCTTGGTCGTCGTGGTTGGTCTGCTTCTTATTGTCCAAGAGATATTTGGCAGCAGGTTAAGATGGAGAGTGTTACATCGTGACAACTATGTCATATATAAGCTTAGCCACTAATCGATCAAACCCGATAGTAATGGGACATAGACTAGAGGATAAATATTTTGTTTTAATTTTTTGGCGCAAAATAAAAATTTCGCCTTAAAATGCATTGGATTTTTTTATATTTAAACCAAGTATAATAAACTGTGTTACTCTCAACCAGATTGGCAATACCATCTTCTAATTCTGGACAGTACAGCAACACATACCAGCTTGCACAATACAGTACTAAACTAGAGGACTATTTCGTGTATCATCTAAAATTGATCAGACGTGAAGTTTCAAGTACCGAATTCATATATTTCAGTCTATTGTAGATATTTTTATTATATTTACATCTAGATAACTCCAGCTTGCTTACTACCTTTATTTTAACTTCTGGTAGATGAAGAGTTTCATGCTGAGCATTGGGTGGTAGAATACAAGCATATAGCTCTAATCTAGAGCATCAAAAATGAACAACGCATACCACCTAGGGTTTTCAGTGCATTAACGTGGTAGCTTGAGCACATGAATGTTTTCGCTTCCAAATAGATACAGTCTGGTCTTTGGTAGTTTGGGCTATCTTTTTTACTGAAACAAATTGGTTACCTTTATTGTGCAATTCCCGTGGACCGCAAGATAGATAGTACGATCTGGTAGAAACAACTGAATTTATATGGAGATGAAGAGATTAGTTCATCTTACTTCTGGTCGCGGTTGCTGATTTTTCGTGTCCGCAATATATACAATATGTACATTGTATTTAAGGGACAATCATAGATGGAAAATAGGGATTTGTTTGTTGTTTTATTTTCTAGTTCAAAAGTTAAGACAGAAGCAGTTTGGAAATACGATCATTGTTAGGTATCCTATTTAGTTCACTGTTCTGATTTATTTTGGATAACTTCTTGAGTGTCTTTTTGATACGCTGTTAACCAACGAAACAATGAGATATATTTCATAATTTTTTTCTAGAACATACTTGTTTGTATACAGTTCCAGAGAAAAGCAATGAAAATAATTTCAAATGTCCATAACTAATATCTCCCCAAGTCTACTTGTGATGCTGGAAAACCTTTTGAAAAAAATTCGTTCTATTTTTTTCTACTTTCTCATGCAAACCACTTAAGGCGGCACACCACAGTAGAAATTTCAAAAAATCGATTTTATTTTTATTGGCTTAAAAAATCCTTTGAACCCTCTAGAATAAGAAACTAACGGTTTTATATCTGCCAGAAATCGGTTTAATCGAAATTTCCAGCTCTTTTTCGACCCATTCCGACTGCTCCGAAACGACTTTCTGTTTGCTCGTTTTTTTGGTAGTAAAATGAACTTTGTTTTTCAAATGCTCGCCAATTTAACAAAAATGAATATTTTCAACATCCCCTACGTATTTCTATACCTATAGTAATATACTTTAAGAAGAAAAAAAATTATTTTGTTCTAGATTAATTTTTGGTGCACTTCTATTACGTGGCCGTTCCACAGAAATGGCTGTTAGGCAGCCATTTTGTAATATTTCTAATAAACAATTTTTTTCAAATCTCCAAAACATGCTTAACAATTTTCTTAAAAAAGAATTACCCTCTTAAATTTCCTTTCATTTAAAAAAACAATCGCAAAAAAACGTTAAATTTTCGCTCTCTTCTGTGGTGTAACCCCTTAAATTGCACATTCATGTATCAAGGTGTCGTTCATGAAGCATCATGACTTCAATCCTCAATCCATTGGCAAGGTGTTCCATGAAGAAAGTGTCGGCACAATAGTTTATCGACAGAAATAAATTGGCCATCCATCAAACGATTAAATTCAATTGAAAAATTATGTTAAAGATTTCGCATCTGAAATGGCGATGCAAGAAAACGATTGTAGTGAAAATATTTCTTGGAAAATTTATGTGCTTATTTAAGTTGTGCTTACTTTTACGTCACAGAACTAGATAAAACAGATTAGGATGGATGAGTTCGCCGCATTGGCTATTTTAAACGAAAGTTACTGCGTTAAGTCTTTCGTATGGATCAGAATGGTGTCACTTATACTACCCCAATTTGGCTTGTTTTTTTATGAGTCTTTTAAAATCACTTCATGTGTTATTTGTTTTGGATATGAATTATAGAATTCTTTCTTAAAAATAAGGAATTTCTCAAAAATTCAGAAACATATTAAATAAATTAGTAAGAAGAAGTGTAGCAATTCTTTGCGCCCAAAGAGTACAAAATTTTATCGCGATTTCTGCATATATACATTCTTTCATGAATAATGAAATTTAGACAGGACTTATGCATCACTCGTAGGATAAAAATATGTACATACATATATTTGAATCATGATCACATATAAATATGCACATGTAAACCAGAGTGTATTGACCGACCTTGTGGGAAGTCAATAATCCAGCTATTCTTGTTTCAAGCATTTTCATTCATACATTCTGGCCTGGATGTTTAAATGCATGTATGTATCCAACAAATCTGCGTAACGTTTAATCTAGAAAATTCGTTAAGCGACCAGTTTTTCTGGATTTTTAATTACAATTCATCAAGTGGTGCTGCTGCATAGGTGCGCAAATCAGGCCGACAAGTGTGAGACATGTTGGTTTTTCAATTCTTGTTCTTCAATCGACCAGATTGCGTTGGAAAATTATGCGTATAATTACTTTACTATATGCGATAATCATGCAGCAAATATGTTTTCGGAATATGTTAATTTAAAGTCAAGTTGATTAAAATTATCTTTGCTTGGCCAAAACTTATCGTGTAGGCTGTTTTACGTTATTTTCAAATTGCTAATTTGATTTCCATTGGAAGTAACTTGATAATTTTGATCAGAAAACTGCTGAAAAGACATGTACGTCTCGTGTTGCTACGTAAACGAACTCATAAATTTTTCAAAGATATAAAGATAATAATCTGAATATAAATTGTAAATTTTGTTCATGTATCAAACATATGTATCTGTTTCGACATGTTGAGCCGATTATTTTTTAATCCAAAAGTAGTTAGTTCTAAAAAAATGAGGACTTAGCCGACATATTAGAATAATCGATTATACTTCCGCTTCTAATACCTTTAAAATGTATTTCATAAAGGATAGTTCGATTCAAAGATAGTAAATTGCCTCCCAGAGCACAATGAAAGATAGAAGATATTTAATTAGCTCTTATTTCTAGAACCTCACCGTTCGGCAAGTGGCACAGCCTTCAGACATAGCCTCTATGCCACTTAAATTGCATAATTTTACTAAAGTGAAGACACTTCAACGTATACTCTATATATTCAGTGCACCATTGCAAAAATACAACACTCTGCAATATTATCCAGAAATCACTATGAATTATTAATGATCTTTACTCTCTTATCCGAGATCAAATCATGAAAATTATAAATAATTGCTTATTGGCCAATCGGGGCAACGATAATAGGTACAAGCAGCTAATATATTGGATGCAGCAACGCAACTGCAACCAACCACCAACCCAACAAGGAAGAGTCTTCGTAAGCAATTGAGTAGCGTAACCATCGCGGCACAAAGTAACAGTAGCGATTAAAGATCATCAACACCACCATTGCCACTCGTATGAATCGAAATATGATTCCTGGTCAGATATCTTCTCACCCTACCGCCGTATATAGTATGAGATCAAATTAAAATTGCATTTTAGATACGCGAGGACGGACATTGTGGCATAGTTCAGTGTTCTGGGCTTTAGGCAACCTGCACTGTTTGCAGTGCTTCTAATAACAGTCTAAGAATTTTAATATAGGGTTGTTACACGGAACTACAGATGACGCTCTTTCCTTGGAACTTTTATATACAATTATTTTATATAGATGGAAGGATAGCTTTTATCTGCACGCTTCATAGATTTTTTAAAAAGAAGAATTGATACTTAAACAGTTAATATTTTTCCTGTAGTACTGATATGTATACAATCCCATTGACGATGATGATGCATCACCACCAACCGTAGTATACCTTACAAGTACCTTCCTGCAGTTTTGTAAAATAGGCAATCGTTGGATTGGTACGAAATATGCTTCGTTTCCTTCAAATTGACCGTCGTTACCTTACCTTAAAGGTGAGCTAAAACGTTTGTGAAAGACATTCCAGATAAGAAACTGATTAGTTCGTTATACAGTATTAATTTTTCAGTTTCTGCTCATTTGCCATGGTATATTTATAACATTATACCAATTCAATGGATAACTAAAGATCAGATATTGAAATGAATTATGAACCACTATAAAACTCTGTGGATATCGATTATATCTTTTGGAATTTGCAATAGTAGTAATTTATCTTTCATAGAGTTCATTTTAGCGAAAATACTTAAAGGTGATCAGGTGACAAAGAAAGATTGCTTCCACAATTATATTTAACAAAAAAGAACACATTTCTAGTGTAAGATCAGATAAAATATGTTTTTCTTTTAGATCTTGCTTGAAAGTCGAATATTCGGAGTTTGCAGAGTACGCAAAAACAAATGTTTATGTCACTTTTCTATATTATCAAAAATTATCAAGAAATTCCGTAAACACTTTTCTCACTGCAAAGATACCAAATGCTACTATACTTATTTATTCCAATGAAATTTAAGAGGTGTGGTAATAGCTTTCACGTATCGCTGGAAAATGGTGAAAAACCCGACAACCGTTCATTAAAATTACTTAATTAAAACGTTCTTGGATATGTTTAAATCATAAACTGGAATTAATTTAAAATCATGGACTCCAGAATGATTGACAGATAAGAGCAGATAAAGTTGCTGTACTTACAAGAACTTAAACATCTACTCATGCAATTGAATTTCCAAGTAGTTATGCAATCTTTTTGAAGATTTCATTGCCCTATTTTTTCAATAAACAGGATTGCAGAAATCAGGTAGAGAGTTGGTAAATTTTTGTTTATGAATTATACATATATGTTTAGCGTCTTGGTTGGTAATAGTGGCAGCCCTCTTTAACCAAAGGTGACTTAGGCCACAATAGGCCCATTGTGGTACCACAGACGATTGGGGCGGCATTGGAACCTGCGGGATGACGAGAACAATCCAAATTCTCGTATGAAGCCGGCTATGCAGCTTATATATAAATCAGCTACCTCCGTCAGATTGTCCAGGAACGGCGAGGCCAAGGTTTGCATGCGCTTCCCGGACAATGCTAGGCATTCGCACTGAAATTGTTGAATTGTTTCTTCCTCATCCTCTGATCTGCAACTTCGGCAGAAATCATTGAAAGGTACACCCAATCTTTCTGCGTGTCTTCCGATCAGACAGTATCCAGTCAATACGGAAACGATAGTACTCAGGGTTTCACGGCTCGAGTGGAAGAGCTGCTTGGTGCGTTTGGAGCTCCGTACGTGCCAAGTTTGCCTGGTTGTCCTGCAGGTTTCTTCCAGCAGCCAGGCTCTGTTTACAGCATCTATATAATCCTCCTTGGAACTTAGCTTGACGGAGGCCAATGGATGGCCGACTTGAGGTGTTAGTGAATTCTCTTGGAGCTCAGTACCAGCTCTAGCTAGGGCGTCTGCTTCGCAATTTCCAGGTATATCACTATGCCCCGGTACCCAGCAAATGATCACTTCACAGTGAAGCGGCATTCCATTGCAATTTGGATGAGGTATGCACACTGGATAGTGATTGGATAGCAGCCTGACTGTCAGAAAGGATGTTTAAATTTCTTATGGAAATTTTTTGATTTCTCAGCCAGTCTACTGTCTTGTATATCGCAATGGCCTCTGCCTGAAAGACGCTGCAGTGGTCTGGTAATTGGAAGGATAGTTTCAGACTTAGCTGTTCTGAGAACACGCCACAGCGAACTCTTCTATCCATTTTTGATCCATCAGTGTAGATGTCGATCGATTCCTGGATCCCATCTCTTTCTATGGTTCAGTCTTTCCTACTCGGGATGACTGACCTGAAACCATGGTTAAAACAGGGAATCGGAGAAGCAGGGTCTGGCGTTGGTCCATCCCTCCGTAGTATTGTGGAGTGACCAATGTTCCCCTTATGCCAAAGTCGTAGAGATTTCAACCGAAGCGCAGAGCACTTGGCCTGCTGTCTCGTAAGTAGCTCTGTCGGAAGCCGATTTAATAGCATAAATAATGCCTATTTCGGGGTAGTTCGTAGAGCCCCGATGATTGTAATAGCTGCAATCCTTTTGACCATGTTGAGCAGGTTTACATTTGATATTTTCGCCACAGCAGGCCACCAAATAACTGCGCCATACAGAAGGATTGATTCCACTATCGCCGTATAGAGCCAAGATACAATTTTGGATCTCAATTCCTAACTTTTCCCAATAGCTCTTTTGCAGCAGTAGATTGCTTGCCATGAGTGTTTAGAGTCCAGAATTAGACCTAAATATTTGACCTGATAAGATGGGGTTAGATGGGACAAATCGTGGAATTTTTTACCTTGTTGTGAAGAACATACATTCCGTTTTCTGTGGATTAATCTTTAATGTTGTTCAATATTTCAATAGCAAATATCATTATTTTATATTCACCACTGTACTTAGAGTAGAAACACATCCAATAGAGAAAGAAAAAAATTAGAAATTGCAGTCTCAATCATACTACAATATGATACCTTCTCAATGAACGACTGACCACATTCAACAGACCATAAAATTACACTAGCTCCAAACCACACGATCAAAACCAATGCCATTCATACCACAACATTCAACCGGTATTTTTCAGGTAGTCTTCAAATTATAATTTTCAATATAAAATATAAAATAACAATAATCCTCCAATTGAAATCACGTTTCGACTACCGACAATAATTTCAAGTGCACGTTTTAACACTTCGGACACGTCTTCCATATGCCTGCATGTTTGCAGCACGTTGAAAATAATCTGAAATCGGTACGTTTTTTACTCCTTAAAAAAAGGGTGAATGCACCAGATAAATATTGAAACTATACTGATGTAAATCAAACTGCTGAAGGCGATTCACATGGTCTTACATAGAATAGGCTGTTACAACGCAAAATAATAGAATGAAATGCATATCAAATGCGAACGACAGTCAAAATAAATTTATGGGATGGTTACCAGCATTTCTGCTATAAATCTTCACGAAACTATGCAGTGAGTGCTTCCTTGTATGTACATTCAGATATTATATTGGCACGCTTGGCACTTGGACATGTATTGAACCACTTAAATTGTATTGGAAATAAGAACTAATACGAAAAGATATTTGTGTGTGTCCTATTTTCATTTGTAGCAGGTATAAAGTGTTGAATTCAGATAGGAAGCTTGTTTGTGAGAAAACTACGTTGTATATATGTTTTGTGGTTCTTTGATGTGATCCTCAAAATGAAGTGGGTTTAATTTACAACCGTTTTCAATTACGATCTATATTAATCAGTAGCTTGAATTGCACCTAAGATACATTGAATTCAAACGTACAAATGGAAATGCAAATATCAAATATCAAAAAGTTGCACCGCTACATGATGTATAGCTTGCAATGAATGACAAGAAACACGCTCATACCACGAGTGAAACAGCTTGAAGTACTATCTGATAGATACAAAAACACCAACTTGTATCTCTTTCTCGTCGCGAACATCTACATAGTATCCAAACCGAAACAATGCAAAATACATTCTATTATGGACTTAATATTTTAGACTCTGGACGTGGCAGTTACAGAAAATAGCGAAAAATGAAATTTGCAACAACCACAATAATCTTTTCTTTAACACTGTTGTTCGATATGATTATAATCTTGTTCTTGTTTTGAGAAATACACGGTTGAGTGTCTCATGGGTAATGTTTCCTTACGGGCACATTTAGACTTTGTTATTTCGTTGATAATCAAACAAAGTTGCTAACATGAATCTCAGGTACAAGATAACAACAATGTTTATTATCTTTTCAAGCATTTGGAGGATTTATTGTTTGTGGTTTGAGGAAGTTTTCTCGTGAAAGGGTTGACTTTTTAGAGGCAGCTTTTGAAGATATTTTCGTAGGTAAAGTAGAGTTTTTTTATGAATTTCTTCGAATCTATATTTTTTATAGAATTTTTCTTCTTCTTTCTGCTTCTTCTTTTCAGAAACCAGCTTTCTTGAAACAGTTCTTAATTGTTTCTTGTAACACAAGATCCCATGCTTGTTTACATATACGTGAGGTCTGAAGGACATTAAGCTTAATCTTGAGAGAAGTGAAATCTCCAGAGGAGTGAAATCTCAACCGATCAACGCCGGTAAAAATGTTTGAGGTTTTTTATTATGCCCTGATTCATAGGCTCAATGAATGATGTGATATACGCGGGGGGAGGGGGGTGGGTAAATAACTTTAACATTGTCCATAAGCAAAAGGCTTTTGTGAGCAGTGCATTTGTCAATAAAGAGTAAGATCTTCCGTTTTTCTTTTCCAAATTTTTCATTGATTTTCAGGAGCCACTTCTCAAAAAGAGCACTTGTTATCCACGCTCGTAAACTAGATTCATACTTTACTGGTTTTGACTTTACGTTTTTGAAACAACAGATTTTTCTATCATTAACAAATGTAGTTTTTCAGAGCCATCCATGTTTGCTCCGACCAAAAGCGTTACTCGTTCCTTGCTTAGTTTCCCTCCATGGCATTTCTCGTCTTTAAAAGCAAACTTTTCATCAGAGGCGCTTTTGAAACATAGGCCCGTCTCGTCAACATTAAAAATGTTTATGGGCTCCTTGTCCTGGATCATCTCTTCTTATTTTTTCTTCCACGGTCCTGCTTTATGCTGACCAACACCATCACTTTCACCAAAAATAGATTTAAAAGAAATCTTATTTCGCTCTTTGAAACCGTCTAGCCATCCTGTGTTTGCTTTGAAATTGGTTTTCCCCCTTTAGCTTTACCTCTTACAAGAGGGCCACTCAGTGGAATTTTTTATCACGTGCTTGCTTAAACCACTTTAAAACACAGTTGTCGACATCAGGATTAGCTGGTGCTCTACACCTTTTCTGGTCATTCACGATCTCAATTTCACTGCTTAAAAACTTTTCTTTGTTTTTTAAGTAAGTCGACAATGTGTTAGAGGGGATTCTGAAGACCCCACTTTTGGCGAGCAAAATGTTCGAATTATCCAAAAATAAAATCGAATTAGCCACGATTTTTCAATATGAAATTCATATGAAATGCTAGGGACTAGTAGAAAATTTCGAATTAAAGACGTTTTCGAGTTATAGAAGTTCGAATTATCCAAGTTCCACTGTATTTGAATTCAATGGTATTTCAGATGAATTATGTTTTTTTTCATTTACTGTTCAAAAAGCATATCCGATCTTTTCAAGATTGATTAAATTAGAATCCTTTATTGTAAAACCAAAACCGAA